>JAUMTR010000013.1:13600447-13631877 GCA_032270685.1 Microctenopoma stevenorrisi | reverse complement strand
GAAACAAATCACACACTTTTAATCCTCCCACTCCTCACACGCATGAGCATAAGCGCGCGCACACACACACACACACAGGAAATACTCAGAACATTGAATCAAACATTGAAAATGTAACCCTCAGTCCCAGCATCTGTGCTGTACCCCTGGGACAAATAAGAGGGTCAAAGCTATCCTGGGAGAACCCATTCTTCCCCGAGACATCTGCTGCAGTTACCCTGTGTGCAATGACAGCAGAACAATGTAGATGAAGATAAAACATACTTGAGAGCCTTGCTCTCTGCCATCGCTCTTTGACTGTCCTGCCCTGTCTCTGTTTCACATATTGGGTCCGGGGTTTTTTTTACAGCACAGCTTGGGGTTAAGTGTGAGAAGACACTGACAAAGTCTATTACGCCGTTGTATGTTACGACTGGAGTAAGAGCCCTTTGGTAATATTATGTCACGACAGAGCATCTATAGCTCAGGCCAAGAGGGTTGCTGTTGTATGTATTGCAACCTTCTGTGTTTTCGTAAACAACAACCAGGGTTGGGCCGAGCGGGGAACGGCTTGCGTCTTGATGGAAGGGTGTGACGCGTTAAAGAGGAAGCTTAGCTGGTTAGTTGTAGGCTGAGTGTGCCTTGCCTCTGCTACATGCTCGGAGTTCATCCCTGCAACTTTGATGTGCATTGATTCAAAGGATTACATGTTATTTCCTGGAGGATTTGGTATTAACTTCCACTCGTATTTATTTATTTGTTAGTTTACTTGATTATTTATCTTCTCATTCATCGATGGCAGTAGTTAATCCTAATAGCAGCAGATTCCAAGTGTGAATTTGATTTGGTTCAGTTCTAGCTGCTCATATTGTTGGAAAATTACGCCACAGTTGGATTTTTTTTTCTCTGCAGTGCTGGAGTGAGACATTGAGGCTCTGTTCAAAGTCAAAAAGGGCTCTGGCAAGGACAACAGTTTTATCCATGTCTTCATAACAAAACACAAATTCTACATAAATTCCCCCTCTGAGGGCTCTTTAACCCTCTTCCCCTTCCCCATGCTCAATTAGGTTTGCTTTTATTATTTATTTATTGTATATTTAAAGGCAACTAACACAGGGAAGTGTAATAAAATGTACAGTGGGGGGATTAGGAGCAGCGCTTTAATCTCACGCTTCTGATAATACTGCATGGGCTGATTGATTAGTTTTTCAGGAAGCTTATGTCAGAAAAACCTAATCCGTCTTTGGATTGTGCCAGCCTTGTAAGGTTTTCCGCGCCGCCACTTTATCATGGCGGCGAATTACAGAGCTGCTGGGCTGTGATAAGGTCCTCGTCTCTTTTACAGACCCCACCGCCAAACTCCCTGCACCCCCCCCCCCATTTCCCTCTGGACAATAAAAAAAAATGTGTTTATATTCTTCACATCCTTGCTCTGCCTGGTCTTCACATCAACTTCTTCTAGGATTTGCCTTGTAAAAAGAGACAGGAAAAAAGAGTGGAACTTAAGTCTTCAAAAAAAAAAACCCACCAGAGAAATTGGGTGGGGAGCAAGAAAAATATAAGAGAAATGGCAGGCAGGCAGGCCAGCTGAAATTTCTGTGGAAGTGATTAAACGTGGATTGACAGAGTGAAGAGGCCTTGTATCTCGCATGCATGTGCAGCTGTCCAGGAATCATTTTGGAGCTTACATGGTGCTGATGTGTATCTGTGTTCATATTGGGGTCACAATCTTTCTAGCCAGAAGGCTTGACTAGATAATCCCTCATAAACAATACTGTCTGTGGCATTTGCAGTCCTCCGCCTGTGTGTTGTCTCAGACCTCTGAGGGAAAGGTTGTTTCTGTTAAACCCCTCAAATGTAGCTTGCTGCCACTACAGGTTGTATTGACTGTATCGAGCCCCGTAACTCATTCCTTTTTCCAATCATCAATCATAATTGTGTGTGTACTGACAATGAATCCATGATAAAGGTCCTTAAATGAAGAGAAAGAAGCTCCTAATGATTGATGGGGCTTTCCAAATAGTCGTTTGCATTGACAATAACCATTAAAGATTTAAGTCAAACCGTTGTGAACAGCATACTTGTGACCAACATGTGAACTGTTTAGGATGGAGTGAAGTACTCTCTTAAAGCGCTGACACCCACTCTGTTCAGCCCCGGTGCAGAAAACATTATCCTTAATACGATGTTGAGTTTCCTGATCTTGGTCCACTGCTATGAATTTTTATGGAGGACGTGCAGCCCGAGGCGGTGTTAGATCTGGCAGCTCCAGTACCTTATAGCATTGTCATTACCGCTCTGCAGGGTCAGAAACATCCGGCACTCTCTGATGCACAGCCTCAGTGTTTAGCAGCTCTTCCCCTGCCTGTGCTTGCTTTTTAGCTTGCTGTGCTGCAACAAAACAAAATGTGATTGTGTTAAGGCAGGTATTTTGTCTGAGATGCGTGCAGGAATGTTATTTGAAGAACCGAGTTCACATTTTTTTTTCTTTTAGTTAATAAAATATTGCATTACAGCCACTCAGCTGTGACTTTTTTTCATTTATGGCAGAACTACTGAACTCATCATGAGCTGCGTAGGCACACAAAACCCCGACTCCAGCAGGCGCAGCACTGGAGCTGCTGCTTTCCCGTGTATTTCCCAAACACTGACACGTGAAGTTCTTAATTACCACCTGGTTGGTTATTGGAGAAGGCAATCACACTTCATGTCAAAGCTCAGGAAAATGATTGACCTCTTTAATTAAAACGGCATTGCTTTCCTGTAAAAGGCAAGGTGTGACAGCCTTAGAATAAGTACAATAAATCTCCATTCTGATTGTTTTCAGTTTTGCATTCCCTCCTCTGCCTCCGGGGTTTGAGGCCTTTCTTTTCAGCTTGTCATTTTCAGCCCCTAACAAAGCGCTGTCAGCTCCCCTCTGTCTTTGTATATTTCTTGTGAAGTACCTGTCTTCAGAGCTGCTCGGAGAAAAAGGAAGCAACGTCTTTTCAGCTCTCGTTTCTTCTTCAAAGCGAGCTGTTTCTGTGAAATCAGTCACAGCGCAATCTGCTTTGAGAACAGAAACATTTGCTCTGTCAAATTTAGCGGACGTATGTTTGAGCAAATCAGGAAAAAAACATTTTTTCACATCAATAACATTCACATTATTTGCAGCATGGATGTGATGAGAAGTGAGAGAAACACTTAACATTAAAACTGAAACCAGAACCTAGAAGTATTAGTACATTTTACGCGCACGTTCACCATTGCGTGTTAAAAATTGGTCTAGAGAATGATAATTACACTGAGTCCAATGTGCTTAGTGGTATTATCCTCCTGAATCCCTGCTATCAGACAGACAGAGGTGTGCTTCAGGTGTCAGGAGCCAGCACTAGAGATGGTGCTTTGACCATGTAAGGGGATTATGAAACTGATGATGCGTTGAGAGGTAACGCCTGTCTAAAAGTGAAGTGTTCAGGGATTTTACTGCTGTCACATGTGGCAGGTGCTGAGATAACACAAGTATCCAGATTACCTGGTGGCTCATGGTCCCACAGCTTCCACTCGCTCCTCTCCGTCTTCATCGTCTTCTTCGTCTTCTCTCTTGGTGGGATCTTTGTTAACACTTTCTGAACACCTGACATCATCGCTGCATTTAAATTTCCCACACCACTCTGAACCATACGCACCAACATCCCACTTTCATCCTCTGGGCCCTGTCACAAATGTAGGCGAAAAAATAAAATCTCCTGCAGTAAATTCACAAACTGACAGGAGGGACATTATTTGAAATGGTGACTCTGTTAATGCAGCTCCACAGTTTGAGCCTGCATTGATTTTTTTATATAAGGAAAAGATTTGGATCAACAGTAAATGGTCACGTTTCTTCCTTCATCTTGTGGGGGACTTATATAATTTGTCAGAGTTACTGATGCTTATAAATAAGTTCTTAATTTAACGGTCTGCTGCACCCTAGATTTGGTGGAAAAAATACAGTAGATATTATTTATATTTTCCTGCTTTAAACAGCTGCAGTAAGCGGTGGAATGAAATGAAATGTTACAGAACTTATCTGAGCTTTTCCTGCATCTATGAGGTAAATGGTGTATACATTCACCAAATCCCCCCAAAATAATGAATAGAAGGACATATAAAAACATAACAAGCCAGTTGGGAAGTGAAAAAAGAAACTGCTTGCATGTTGATATTTTGTAAAAACAATAGTAATCCAGTAATAGCATAAACTCAAACACAGACAGGGTGAGTCACGCAGCATAAAGCTGTGTTTCACATTTTGAATGTGTCATTTCTGCTTTTGCTTAATTAAAGATTAATTAAGCACCACTGTCTGTAAATCGGTGTAATCTATTGTTCTATAAATACATGAATTGCTGTTGAGTAATAAGATTCATTTTACCACGTTGTTTTAGGGTCCCGTAAAATTAATGCACACTTTAGGAGCGTGTAAGTTGTTCGGAACCATTTTCAATGAGCAGAGGGAAAAAAAACATTGAGAAAACACACTTCCTGCTGCCTAAAAGTGAGTGGTGCAATCTAAAATGAATACTGAAGTAATATTACCACAATATGAATGCCATGCTGTGCGATGTTGACACTCGCAGTGCAGTCTTTTGTAAGCTGGTTTACATGTGAGATGTACTGACCTTCTTTCTAGATTGCATTTCTGACACGTAGTTGACGGCAGCTCTGCAATATGGAGCTGATGGAAATTACATATCCAACAAATTTCTGTTGTGGATATATTCGACAAAATCACTAACACTTATTTCTGCCCGACAGAAAAAAAAGAATAACACAGATGACAAGTAGTTGCTATGTTACTAAGGCTGGGTCATGCTGTGATACTCTTGATGAGAATGCTATGAAAGGAGAAACTGACACTTATTATAATCCAAACAAGGAAAGTCAGTAAGGTCGGCGCTAACTGTGCCATAATTTCCTGTAATTTGTTCCATTTATTAGGAACACTGAAGCATATTTCTTCAGTTGTGTGTTGACAGCTTCCACACTGCAGGAGAGGTAATAGTGTGTGATTTGCACAGTTTAGTATATTGCTTCCTGTAGGGAAACGCTCTCTAATGATACCGAATGGTTCAGTATGAAGACGGCACGTACAAATCCAAGTCTGTGCAAGTCTGAAAAAGGTGAGGCGTCATCTCAGTCAGTGTCAGTTGCTGGAAGCAGAGGAAAAGAGGAAATTGAGCAAGAAAAGAAAACATTGACACCATAAACATGACTAATGACTCACATGATATGATTTATGCTTGCCACAGGAGGGTTATGTTACGTGCTACAATTTCATGCTAATTATAGGATGTGAACCGCCCCAGGTGACTTCACAAGGCGTAGCACAGAACACTTTGCCATGACATGAGTGCAGAAAAAAAACATAGATGATTAGAAACATACATAATTTAATGCACAGCAAGACACTTTAATAGTTTCAAGTGCTCAATGGGACCATATTTGTTGATCTGTATTTGTGTGGGAATAAAGTAGTACTTTAATGTTCAGTGATTGTACAGTACACCAAGCTGTCTGCACATGTGCCCTTTCTTTCTCAGACTCAGCATCTAATCGCTCTTCAGAAGAGTCGGGCAACAGTTAGATTTGCTCTTTATACGTCTGCAGAAGATAGGTCCGGGACATCGTCAGTTTCACAGCACTTAAAGAAGGAGAGATGCTGTGTTCAAGGACACAATTATAAGATGAATGTGTTGATGTTATCACTTCACTTGAATCCTAAAACATAAAACTCATCATTTTCTGCCAGTGCTGAAACAGTAGAATTTTAACTTAAGGCCTGCACGCACTGAACCACTGTACAGCCCGTGAGATATGTGAGCTGGGGGGACCTGAACGATCTCGGTCAGCGCCAGTCGTCAGAGAAATCGCTACGTGTGTGATGTGTCTTAGGACACTGATAGAAACACTTTTGATAATATTGACTGACATAGGCGACTGGTGACGCACAAATAAAAAAAACGCTTCAGTAACTACAGCTTTAGCTTCAAATTAGCTTATTTTCCAGCACTTTTTTATTTATTGCTGTAGAGGATATCCAACTGCAGCACACTAGTGAATGCGCATACATCGTGTCTGCTCACATTTCTCTTTTTATGAAAAGTACAAACTCCCAGGTTGTGTCCATGTTTGTTCCGAAGCATTACATGCCTCGAGAAGCAGGTATTTTTGTATTGCCCTCAACACTCAGCTACAAGAAAAGCAGCTGTAAAGAAAGTGAATCAGGTGCAGCAACACATTGTTTCAAGTCATAATCTGTATAGTCACATGCATTATTTTTTTCCCTTCTCTTGTCATTAAATCATTTTTGTCACTGTGTTCCCTGAATATTTGATGTGGGGCATGGAACCAAATTTACACAATTATTATTCAGCGTGTTCTCATACACGAAAGTTGAAAGAAGTTTGATGTTAACTTGTGTTTTTTATGTCACTCACTTTAATAATGGATGGCTCTTCACCTGAGCATGTTGATACTGGTAACACATATCATGACGATGAAGTGATGCATGTTTGTAAAGTAAAATCTAATGCACAGTACGAGTAAGATCTTAGAAATAAAAGCATCAGTTTCATGTTCCTTTTTTTTTTTTTGGGATTGTCATCCCCTCTCCGGTTAGCACCAACACACAGTCAGACGCTGGTCTGGTATAAGTACAGGGAGGTGTTTTTAGGCCTGTAGAAGCACTGCCATGTTAGTACATGTATCTAATTATTTATTCATGATGTTTCAATATAAAACACATTCAGATTGTAATAAATAATTTCCTAAGTGTACTAATGAGATAATCAATAATAGTGCTCTCAATATTCATTGCAATCGATCTCAGGTGATAAATAATGGCACAAATTGAATGAGCTGAAGTGTGTTTCATTCTCACAGAGGTCAGGTAGTAATGGCCTAAAGGATTATACTGGAGAGGAGTAGATATGCTACATGCACACACACTAACTGCAGCCTTCTGTGATTGGTAAGGTGCCCCCGGTGTGGATTTTCTGTTGCGATCCACCACAGCGCTGAAGCACCTGCCATGTGTTTCCCTTGACGGCCTCTGATTAAAAGTGATGGCTCTGGAGCGTGAGGCTGTTCCAGCGATCAGAGCACCAATCTATTCTTCAGCAGCGTGTAGACTCTCACTCTGCGCTGCCTAAGCGCCTCCAGGGCCTTCTCTCCTGGAACCGGCTCTGGGTGTGAATCATTACAAATGATATGCCCTGTAACATCAGGAGGAAGATGGCTGGGGAAGGATGTGGAGCAGGGGATTGCACGCTGGAAAAGGGTTTTAATGTGAGTGGAGTGGCTTGTCATGTTAGATGCTTGAAAGCAAGAGTTTGCTGTCAATTCAGTTCGGCAACAGTTTGTGGTCTAATACCAGCAGCACCGGCGGAACACCTTTAATATGGCAGGTGTTGTGTTGCCGTAGTACTGGGAGAGTATTATGAAATGGGGAAGCTGGTGTAATTTCCGTAGGACGTCCAGATTTTTACTACGTAGAAGCGCATCAAGTTAATGAAGCCTCAGACACAGAAAATTAGCAGAGAAATGAATTGCACCAGCAAAGTGAGGTCAATTTGCACAGATAAATCCATGAAGAACAGTGGAGTGCATCATTGGAGCTGCTCTGCCTGCACTGATGAGCAGGTTAATTGCCCATTTTGTTTATTGTGAGAAAGATGCCTGAAACAAATTTTCCCCAGATGCAAATCCCAACCTTATGTGCTGGAAAAGAATCAACTATGGAAAGCTCAAGAACAGATGATTTTTGCCCACAAACACACAGAACTTAGCGATGAGGATGATCCAGAGTCTGTCACACCAAAAAAACAAAAGTGACAGAAAGAGACAGAATAACAGATTTCAGATCAAGTGAATGGGCGACGAGCATCACCTGTTCCAGGATTAGATAGATTCCTTCCGATTCCATTGTCGCCATCAAAATAAGGCTGTAGACTTGCCCGTGGCACAAAACCCATCACAGCCAAGCACAATGTCGCCGGCTGCTCACTGCAAATGCATTTTAACAGCATCTCTTCAGATGATCCAGAAGCCAGATGTCACTGGCTTCTTAATAACTTTCTAGAGGCTACTTCTGGTCACTGTGGCAATTACCTTTATGTCAGGCCTCTAAAAGATATGTCTACCCACGGGACAAGCAGGCAGCCAGCTCCATAATACTCATTACAGATGAATGTCAAGCCTGATTCATCCTGACTTACCGTGTAGCTTGCTGCTGCTCGGGCCACTGTCAGTATTTAATTTCCACTACCTCTGGATAGTATTGATTAACTAATCAATAAATCCAATATAGAGCACATGTGTTTAAAGAATGGAGCCTTTACAGATCTTCATTGTACAACACAAGTGACGTTTGCACATTTATTTATTTAGCCTGGAAAGTCCTTGAGAAGCATAAATAACGATGTTTAGGCTTAGAAATACTTTACTCATGAAAACATGAATAAAATAGAATTATAAAGGAAAATATAGTCCCTATATTAAATATTTATAAAATACCTCATTGCAAAGCCTTTTTTCTGATTGTATGCTAATGGGACAAGAGATCTTTAAAGTAAAGGCCCTTCTGCAGTAACAGTGTTTGGTTGTAGGCAGAAAGTTTTACTCAGCTGTGAACACACTTTTCGTAGACATACTGTAAAACAATGTGATAAAAGATTTAGTGCAATAACGGCTTGTTAAGTAAGACAAAAGGCTGGAGATGTGCAGGTCATTTCTCCAGCTCTGCCTCATATATAAATAACATTTTTACATGTGTTTTAACAGCCTGTCAGTAGCAGCTAAGACTAGTGTGTACACTTTAATTAAGCTGTGGAGAATGGACTCAGTTTTCCCACCTTTTATGCTGAGATACATACTAATAATGCACATTCATTTGGTACAGTGACACCTTTTGTGAGCCTGGAATAAATTGAGAGTTTACAAAATTGGATTACAGTACAGTTCTGTACCGCATGGCTAAAAAGTGCTACTTTTTCAACATGAAAACATGCCAGATAATATTAGTTCTAACATTATTTATGTCTTTCCTCCATCAGGGTGTTTTCAGTTGCTGGCTTGGTTGCTTACATATCACGACACATACTATAGTAACACTAACTATTAAAACAACACTTCTGTTATTCTGCTGGGACAAGTGAAAATCACTCGTGTTCTAATGTGTCATTTTTGGTGAAATACATGTTATTCTCAAAGGTCTCTTGAATATGTCAATGGGTTGGTCTTGAACAACCAATAACTGGAAACTCTTGACTTTCAGTTGAGTAGTCTGTGTCCAAAATCCCTTTGTATCTGCCCAACGTCAATCACGTCCATTTTTATTCAGTTTCTTTCTGAGTATTTCAGTTTGACTGGGAAATATTGTGTAGACCTCACTTGAAAATCCCCACAGTGGAATAAAAAATGCTGCACCATTTATTATTCTAGTCAAAACTGTCAGAATGTAACACGCAGCGTGTACAGCTCTGTAACAGCAGTGATGAGAAATAAGAAATCTAACAAATGCCAATTTACTGATTGCTATCTGTAAAGAATGTAATAGGTGTGTGTGTGTGTGTGTTTATATATATATATATATATATATATATATATATGATAACTCAACATCATTATTTAACAATATTTATAGTTCGCCTGCTTTTATACTTGTCCCATTACTAATGGGAGTGGTGCATAGCTGAACTCTTTCTGCTAAGGAGGTGAGAGGTTGGTGCACCTCGCTGTTGTTGCTTAGGATGTACAGGAAAAGGAAGAAGCTAAACCACACAGGACGATATCTGTGATGTTTGTCACTAGTCACGTCGCCTTGTCTCGTAGAAATGAGGTCTGGTGTTTTCAGCTCCATAAGTCTGCAGTTATTATCATAATAATGTCTTGTTTCAAGTCGCCCTAAAATGCCTCTAGCACAGCAGCACCGATTAGGAAATCTTAATTAAGCTTTTGTAGATTCTCCTTCATCAGACCTTGCCTCTTTCTTTTCCACAGCGAAAGAAATTCCTTTAGTCTGTTTTTAACAGACACCACTTCAGCCTAAATGAACAAAGTGTGCGCACGTGTTTAGGTGCTGCTGGTGTGCAGGGAGACAGCAACAGAGAATGAAACCAAAGCCTATGTGTCAGTGCAAGCTTTTCAAGTTCCCAGTGCTTCATCTCTCTCTCGGGGCATTTAAGTATTAGATATCCCTCTGCTGATCCCCTTGTTGTCAGAGCAATTTCCCCAGTTGCTCATCATACTTAAACTGCTCTCTCATTACCATTATAATCATCCTATACAAAGCTCACCTGTGATTTACACTGAAAGACTGAAATGTGGTTTCACCTCAGAAGCTGCACAGCACGACACCTAATGTGTAACGGATATAACAGCTCAGGCCGGTGTGAGGAAGAGTGCCAGGTCTCCCTTGTTCATGGCAGTGAGGATTTTTTTTAATTACAATGCTTTGTATTTTTTTGTTCGGCGTGGCCTGTTGGTGTTTGGTTGTAGGAGTCAAACAAATGAACAGCTGAGCTCACAGAAGGTATTACTAAGTGGTAATATCAGTGGGGAATTCTGCCACTGGAACTAGTTGATTAAATGACTGTGGATGTGATGAGGTACACAGAGGGACTTTATTACAGTGTTGCCTCATTCATCCATGTTTACAGGGAGCACCCGTCTTAATTAAGCATTGTGAGGGCTGATGGATGGGCCAGGCTCACTGTCCGTGGTAGACACATTGATTTCACATCACATAACCAGATAGCCATTAACTTCTGCTTGGTATTTTAAAGTGTGCCTTTTGTCTGGGACATAAAAAGCAAAGCTTTAATTATCACATTTTTGACACTGTGCGTGTGATATAAAAAGCACTTTTCTGACTTGACTCCTTTATATTATAGGAATGTGAGGGTGATAAAAAACAAATTGTGGCACAGACCTAGTTTGTTAGTTTTGTACATATGTGCTTTTGGGCTCACAGCTAAATTATAATTGGTCTGGAAGTGGTATGCAGCAGCTCAGTGAGAATTCAAACAGCCGCTGCTCTGCGCTTTCAACATCTGCTTCTTTCAGTGATCCCTATAACCGGGCCTGGGGAAAGCCGCTACTACTAATTACTAATAAAACTAGCTAAGCTTATTGCCGTGACTTATTAAAGCTTTATCTGAAGTGGACCAGGAATTGCTCCTAAAGCTAAAAGACTTTGAGGTGCAAGCAGGGATCACAGTTCATTGCTGAGTCTGGATTAGCACTTAACACACACTTTACCACACCGAAGCCATTTTTTTTTTATTGTCGGAAATCATGTCAAGTCAAAGTTCATATGCCTAATCTACCTAAAAATAGCTCCACTGATCTGAAGCCAGCTCATGTTTAGTCCAGGGGATTTTCACTGTCATGTAATCTGACAAGTCTCTTGAACATTTTAGAAGCTTTGTGCAAACACGAGTCCCGCTGAAGTTCATCATTGCATGCTGAATAATTCCCTCATCCTCTAGTGCATATTGTGTGTTTCCTCACCTTCCTCTGGTGTTACTAGTGTCTGAATTTACTTTCATGCAGCAGCATTAGCTGTGTGTCATTCCTGCAGGGGTAAACTCATGTTTTCCAGTCATTCAGAAGGATTAATTACTCAGTTACATTTGATACCCTTTGACGTAGTTACCTAGTAAAACTACAACTATTAAATGTTCGGATGATTGTTCACAGTTGACTCTGTGTTGAAGGCAATAGACATTCGTTCTAGACTGTGTTAAGTGTGATTTACATAGAAAATGACTAAAGAAAGAAAAGTGAGGAAAGAGGCTTGTTGTGTCGATGCTGAGGTGGGAAAGTCTGCTTGAACGCAGAATTTGAAAGCTTTTTTATTTATAAAACATATTTATTAATATTACAGCTTGATTCACTTAATAAATGCTATTGTACCAAACATATTAAGTGAGGCTGTCCCTTCTTTTCAATAAAATGTCATTTTTCCACTCCTTCAGCTCTCTGATTGAAGTGCAGCATCTTTTTGAAGTGTTTTAGTAAAGCTTTTGTTGGCAAACAAATTTTTCCCAAGGGTACCTCTGTTGTGTTTCATCATCCAGTAGAGTAAATCCTAACTTTAATGTTCAAACTTGTGTGACAAGTGGGTGCTCCGTGGTCGTTGAGTTTTTCTTCTGCTCTCCGTCTTCGGTGCTGGAGTGCTGTTGTGGCATTTTTACAGCGTAATCACTAGAGTTAAGTTGCCAATCAGTGTGGACAGTGCTGTTTGTATTTCATGGTATTTGCTGGATTTGCTGGATTTGTCGTCTGTGCACGGCATCACCACTCGGGGCCTTTTGGACTTTTTCTGAACATACTGAAAGCTGTCTCTGCATCGGTGGATGCAGCTGCAGAGTGCAGTGAGTTGCATCACAATTGTGTTGTATTTAAAAATGTTTTTTTGTCATTACCTAATGTTCTTTCTGTCCATCTGTGCTCTGTTTTCTCTGAAGGTAACATGCAGGAAGGTGCATGGAGGAGTAACGGAGCTCATTGAGTGGGCAGACAGTAATAATGGACAGAAGATTTCTCCCACGGGGGCTAGTCCGCGGGTCCTCAACCCCCTGCGTTTGTTTGCAAAGGGCTCCCCTGGGTTCAAGAGCAACATGAGGGAAATAAGCTATTTACAGAACATGGAGGACTTCTGGGACTGGTTATCTAACCAGACAGATGTTCAGGGTGCACAGGCCAGAACTAAACGTAGGCCCATCGTCAAGACTGGCAAGTTCAAAAAAATGTTTGGATGGGGGGACTTCCACTCGAACATCAAGACTGTAAAACTCAACCTGCTGATCACTGGGAAGATTGTGGACCATGGGAATGGCACGTTTAGTGTTTACTTTCGCCACAATTCAACAGGTCTCGGGAACGTGTCGGTCAGCCTGGTGCCGCCCTCCAAGGTGGTGGAGTTTGAGATTGCGCAGCAGTCCACCCTGGAGACCAAAGACACCAAATCATTCAACTGTCGCATTGAGTATGAGAAGACGGACCGCAACAAGAAGACTGCCCTGTGTGGCTTTGACCCATCCAAGGTGTGCTATCAGGAGCAGACGCAGAGCCACGTGTCCTGGCTGTGCTCAAAACCGTTCAAAGTCATATGCATCTACATAGCCTTTTACAGTGTAGACTATAAACTGGTGCAGAAGGTATGCCCTGACTACAACTACCATAGCGACACACCTTACTCCTCCACCGGATGACCTAGTGGTTGTAAGCAGAAAATGCATCAGCCTTTTGTTTTACCTTCAAATAGTGTCAACTTCTAAGCTCCTTGTCCCGAAATACCTACACGTGTAACCTGAGATCCGTACTAGAGGGATTGAGTGCATATTTTGTATTCACTGGCAAGCGGGATAGTTGCGCTACTTCCTGTAGGTGTCGAGGGACCTTGTTTTAGGGGTTGACTTGGGATTCAGAGGTAGATCCAACTCTAAGTGACTCCTCCTCATCATAACAAGACACGTGCTCTGTAAACCACTGGAATAATTAATGTTTTGGTCCAGATGTTTTGCCATAGGCAAGCAAACTCCTAGTTGGAAGTGTACGGCTGACATCTCTGCCAGCGCTGCATTGATGCTAGGATTATCAAACAATTTCCTCACCTCATTTAAACAGTCACGTATTTGATGAAATATGAAGAGACTTCGAAACGTGTTAATTATTGGAACATCAGGACATTTGAATTGTTATCCAACAAGGCATAAAATTAGATATTCTCCATTTGAAACATGGCTATATTTTGACTGATAAGTCAAAATTACTTGTTCATAGCCTTCGAAGTGAAGCTAATATCCATTTATACCTGTTAACAGAACACAGACAGGACAGTGTCTGTTATTTTAGATTAGTTTGATTAATGGGTAATTTTTCTTTCCAGAAGCTCTGAATAATTGATATGTCCTTACAACCTATCTCTGTTATCATTCTCTTGTACGGACTTGCATAAATTGAATCGATTCATTTACCCTTACATTAAGAGTCCCAGACAAAATAAATTGATTCAGAAAAAAAAAAACGAATCCAGAAGCAACGTGAGAGCATGATTGTAAATCATTACACGCGCGTATGTACTGTAGCACCATTCAAGAGTAACCTGGCTGCCGGCTTGTTCGCTCCTTAAAATGTGTTGGTTTTCTGCTACTCTCATCATAAGGCATGTGTACGCTAAACTAGCCTGAAATACAACATCTGTGTTTGCAGGATGCACTTTGAGGCATCAGCCTGCCAAGCGAGTCCCACAGTGGATTAATGTGTCAGGAGAGGTGCGGGGGGGAAGCGATAATTGCAGGACAGGTGGATTTAGTGAGTCTGGCAGACAATTATCAGCACTTTGTCATGGTCCTGCCACAAGCCCTGACATTACCTGCCTTTAATAGGCTTTAATTAGCCTGGGAAATTTCATTTACCTAAGACCAAGAGTGGAGAAACTAAAAGTGAAAAAAAAAGCAAAAGTACAGAGTTAGACTGGAATTTTAATTAGAACTGGGACTACTCAGTTTGAAAATGTCAGACATTTCCCTCCTGTACAGCGGGCTTAATTTGACTAACTTTTGTGAGGATGAAAGTGGATAACACCCAGTCTCGTAGTAAATGGTGTAATGTTCTTTGACTTAGCAATCGCTAAAACATTTCGTTGAAAACCTTCCGCGGATTATACGCTGTAAATTGTGTTGTTTGCACATATCAAGGGTTTGTAGGGTAGGGCGCGTGCCACTGACTAGTCACAACCACCTCTCTGCCATGTCTTCCCTCATCAGATGTACAGTAAAGAGATTCTGTCACATTAAACATTTGGAGAAGTACATAGAAGACAAGGAAATACCTAAACCTGGGTTGATCTGTATTGATGTTTTATTTCCACTCCTTTGTGAAAATGCTGTGTATTAACGTGTAGCTCTAAAACTAAATGTGTTTAATTATGGCTTCTGAGTAAACAATGTCAATTTATTCTAATTCTAATTCCAGAAATATACCAGTCAAGTATACTGTTAATCATCTTTGGTGTTTGTTAAGCGTATCATATAGATAAATGTCATATTACTGCTTAGAGATTGCTTTGATTTCCATTTTTGTAACCCTTGCAGACCTGTACCTGTTTTGAGTTCCTGCTTGCTTAATCTTGTTTAAACCGTTTCTCCTGTAGAGCATTGCTGTGTGTGTAGTGTAAGAACTAATGTTCATTTTGGATTTCATAGGGGGTTACTAATGTTAAAATGATACTGTAAAAGATCTGTTTAGGTCATTTTATGGCATTAAACCTTATTTGAACTTGCTCACAGCATCCTTTCAGTCAGCTCCTGTCTGTCGGTGCTCACCGTTGTCTCGTTTCATTCCTACAAGGACTTCTCAACAGGATAAACACACCATTTTAAGAGGTACATTTCAGTGTAGCTTTTTAATGGCCAATAAATCTGTGTCCACAGGCGTAGATGATACCAGAGGTACACCTCAGGGAGCACATCCATTTAGCTGTGGCCATCAGGGACAGGGGTCTTTTCATTCGCTTCCATTACTCTTATCTGATCAGGGTGAGGCACCCACTGCCTAGGCATCAAGTCACACCAGGCTTTCATGCTGCACACATCCAAATTCTTGGAAAACTAAGACAAATGTTAACACACATTTGTCAGTGGTGATCTCACTGATACTCAGTGCTTCAGCCAAAGTAATTATCCTTCTATATACCTTCATCTGACATTTACATATTCATGTGTATTTAGCTAAGAGGAAAATCTGCATTTAGCTCCTGAATGTTTTTTTTCATTTCAGCAATCAGTGCACCAGTAGCATTTAAATCAACGGTGATTTTGGGTGCATGGCTACAATTACTCACTAGTAAGAAAAGTGATTCTTTCTACAAGTAGGTACAAAAACACTTTCTTCCACCCAACTACAAAATGTCCAACTCCACAAATACTCTCTCCGTGTGGTTGGTGTGTCAGCTGGGTCTGACAAGTGCCTGACCCTACATTGGGTTTGTTTAAGTACACTGTGGGAATCAAAAGAAGATGAGACTAAGGAAAGAAAGACACTTTAAAGCAAACAGTTTATTAATACCTCTGGGGATGTAGTGAGCATGACAGATTAAGTGTCTCCTTTGTCTCAATCTGTCACTTCTTTATGAATGTTAGAGCACTCTTCTCTAATGCTGCATCTGTTAAACAGAATAATGAGATATATATATATTCTTTTATTAACAAAGCCATATTCAAACCTCTAAACTTCTGTTCCAGAGCCAACGTCCACTACTTATTTACAGATCCAAACGATAGAGCACTTTTCAGATTTTGAATACGCCACTGCAGGCATCTGCTTTTTCAGACATCACAATTGGTGGAAGAAAGTGAAGGAGGAAGATAAAAGGTTGGAGAGGCATCCTAAAGCAGAGATGCTATCAGGCCACTTCCTAGGATCTGTGCTGAGAGGGGCGGATGGGGATCAGCAAGCTGCTGATGAAGATGTCTCCGTTCCAGCAGGAAACAGCAGCCTCGTGTTCGCTTTAATTAGAGCTTGTGCCGAATCATTCACACATAAAACAGGAGGAGAAAAAAAAAAAAAGTCTTTCATGCATTTAAAAAGGTTCAGCATTAAACATTCACCGTGTTAAGGCGGTCTAAGCACATTTTCTTTTGATTATTGCAGCAGTGTTTTCTAATCATTTAAAAAAAACTGTGCAGAAGGACAAAAAAAACACTACCTTAGCCCGTCATCCGTATCCACTCTAAAGAAGTGTGGATAATGGTCAGCCTTCATCAAGCCAGATTCAACAATCGCCACTTACAAATGAAATAATAATCCTGGGCCACTTGAGACTGCTGGAAAATGTTTTAATGGGTTAATGCAGGCATTCTTGCAGACAACTTCCATCGTTTTTGCTTCCAACCAAAAAAAAAAAAAAGTGTTCACATCTCATCTCATCTCAACATAACGCTGAATGATGAGCAACATCATGTAAAAGTGATGCTACTCTTTTAATTTACAAAATCCTCTGAAGTGTCTGTCACATCACACCACATACGAGACGGACTGAATAAACATGACAACCCCCCCATTCAAACACAGTATAACATTGCCAGTAGAAGTGATGCTCAGCATCCCACAAATATCCAAGCATGTTAGAGGATTTCTTTTTGTACATAATCAATTAATTTAATTCTGCACAAATGTCACATAATTGCAGAAACTAAATTGTTAAAAACAAAATTGGTACTTGGACACTTTCTTTGACATTAACATGACCATGCATCTGTCTCTCCATTTTAGATAACCACAATATATTGAGAATATATATTTGCAAGTTGGCAGTACTAAAAAAAACAAAACTAAAAAACAAAACTAAATTCTCAATTGATTCTATAACAGTTCACAGATGTATGATCTGGATTATGTAATTAAGAAGGGAGACCGAGTAAATACGTCCATATGCTTCCAATGTCTATATGTTAGGGCCAAGGTACAGAAACGTTTGTGTTCATTATTAGGATGGACACTGGGTCTTCATAATGGCAGGTCACCTTTTTCCCCCACAAATATGCAATAGAACAGACTGTCTTGTACACTGATTTTCTGAAGATGGTTCAACTGTCACTTACATAGAAATGGTGCCATCAATATGGGGCATACACATCTTTTAAAAAGTGTAAAGAACTGACCTCGCACTGAAAGTGTTCATGCTTCATAATGTCTAGTCACAAAACGGGCTAAACATTACAGGTACATAATATTTCCCATTAAGTTAAACCTTTGTTACGTTCCTATAGAACTCCATATCAAAATGACTATTCATGGGAACTAGTGCAACCTGGAGGAGGCCTGGTCTTTGTGACAAGGCAGGCACAGAGTAAAATAGACAAAGTACTCTAGGGAAGCTCCAGAGCAATGGCAAATTTATTAAGGCCATTTTTAAAATTACAGGAGAAAACACAGTAGCAGACAGCTTGACTTGCTACCCGCGCTGAACACAATTCAGTTGGGGAAGCAAAGCAAGCGAGCAATACCGACTGAACCAATTTTTTCCCCAGTCCGTTGATGTGAGTCGTCCACGTGCCAGCCTCCCCACATTCCCTGCCAGAAAGCTCCACTGTTCGTTATTCAAGTGTGTTCAGTTTTGGTGGAAATAAAAATGTTACCCTCCCTAGTCCTTCCTTTGTAAACCCATGCTTCACAGCTCCAGTAAAGTCCTGGGACACAGTCAGGCAGTCAAGACTGTTTTAGACGCTTTCTGGGAAGACCAAAGGGTGGGCACTGTGCTGAAGCCAGAGCACGGAAGGCCTCGGCTACCAAGTGAGGATGGGATTGGATCATTGACTTCCAGCCTGCAGTCTCCATTATATCTGTAGCATGACTGTAAGCACAGGCAAAATGAAGTTACCACTCGCACATAAGACTGTGCACATTAAAACTCAATAAACACAAATGAGATCGTAATGACAAGGCTAAAGATTCACTGTGAATTCAAAAAAGAAAAAAAAAGGCCCATTAGCACAGTTTGTGCATAGGATGAATCCGACGATGTTGAAAACGAAGACGGAAAGAAGTTCAACATTTCAAGGTGTCCTATAATAACACACTACATCATGTGAAAGGGAAAAACTTCCCATTGCGACCACCTTCCCTCTTTTTAAAATTCTACAAATACTCCATTTCCAGGGTTTATGCAGGTATGAGTCTATTAATAACTTGGATACAAAGATATGGAGCTTCAAACTGAAAAGGCAAATAGCACTCTGTCTGCCAGGGCTAAAACAATGAATTCTAATGCATCTGGTTGGGGAAAGAGATAAGAGCGCGTTATTAATCTTGTGTCACATATATCAGCTAATTACATACTTGCTATTCCAGTTCTTTCCATCTTTACAGCCCAGCTGTCTCAGGACACTGCACCTATGGCAAGGAGATAAAAAGGTAAGCATTCAGGGCTGGTAAACAGAAATGGCAGCAGGAATTTATCACTGGAGGTTTTTTTTCCCCAGCAATACTTGCCTGTTGATAAAATCTATGGCTTGTGCTTTGAGCTGCTCGGCACTGTGCAAGTCTGCTAAGATGAGGGTGTCGGCCACATTCTCCACTGAAAGGCTGTTGCACAACGCCTCTTCACACATGACCTTTAAACGCTCCAGAGCATACTGGGGTGGAGGGTGAAGGGTGGGGGCACAAAAGGCAGAGGTTACATCCCGGATGCAGTGAGGATGCTCAGGCGTTGAGGTTTTGAGTGTAAATAAACGCTACTGGTGCAATAGGGAGAACACATTTTTACCTGGACTCAGAACACACAACAGGCTGATATAAGGAGTTCACGCAGAATTACTCACCTTCACCACACGGTGCACAACTATCAATTAAGTAATGATCAGGGTGATTGTAGATGATTAATCAAGATTATTGATGACCTAACAGAAGTTCACTGGCAACATGATGCTATTGTGTAAAGTTCTGTCCACAGCAAATCTAGTCTAATAATTCAGATCTACTTCCTCCTTTCATTTACGCTGTACCGTCTTCACATCGTTGTACCCAGACATTTTCACTAGTGGCACATAGAGACTCAGATGCACAAAACAAGCACCAACAATAACCCGAGCTGCAAGCTTTTCTGTCGAGGTTATTTAAAAACACAATTCTCCAGAGAAGATAATTATGAGCTTTAAAAGCATCCAGTCATCGTTGTTAAAGAGTGATTCTGTATTAAACTGTGTTTTGCTGCACAACACATCTGATTACTGCTTTAGCCTTTCAGTGGCTCGATGTTATCAACAACATGACAATCTCTTGCGGTGATAGACGGTATGAAACCATCATAAACAACAGGAATAATTAAATAGAATATGTGGACAGGAGCAGCCGTGAGTCCTGTTCATAGCTGAACCGAGCGGCAGTGATTGACAGGAGAGTAAACAGTCAGACATCATATGAAAAACGTACAAACCGAAGCAAACTACTGATGGAAATGACCAGTCGGACAGAAATTAAAGGCAGCCATCTTTTAAGCCAACTTGCTTTTAAAAAGACGTGGATAATAGATTTGTTTCTAAAGCAAAGACTCTAAAGCGTATGAACTTACTTTATCTGCAGCTGCCAGCAAATTATCTGCCATCTTCTCCAGATTCGGGGCCTTCCCCGTATAGATGAAACCCATCATTTCCTTAAAGACTTCTGGGTCCACGTCACTTATGTCAACCCGGTTCTGCAAAACATTATGAGATCGCTTTACTACTTTTGAGTTGTCTTTAATACTCATTTAGCCACAGTAGTCGTCAGCGAAGTATCGAGGAAAGGGTTCTGGATTAGGGTACTTAATATTTGCAGGCTAACCAAAACACAAGAAAGGGACATGACTGTAGTAATGATTGTCCTGACCAGATCACATGATACAGTGACAAAAAATAAGATTGCTCGTACCTTTTTACTTTCTTCCATTTCATGTTCAAACATCGCATTAAAGACTGGCGACCTTGCTGTCAAAGAAATGAAATGTTAACATGGTAAATCAAGAGACAGAGCTCAAACACCTTCAAGGAAGACGTACAGTAGCTGTCTGATACTTAAAAAAAATATCCAAGACATTTGTAGTAAACCATTACGGTTTTAAAATGTTGCTAATCCACAAAGCTGCCACTTTGTCAGCATTCCCGCAGCAACCACCATGTCTAATGGAGACAGGCTGGAGAGTGGTGCAGCCTCTCAATCCTCCTGAATCCTACAGTCATCTGGGTCAAGAAGGGCCAAGCGGGGGCAGCGGGGTGGATTAGAGCCCACTGCAGAACTAGGCCGCTACAAATCAAGCCAGGAATACAAACCC
Source organism: Microctenopoma stevenorrisi (assembly GCA_032270685.1). Classification (NCBI taxonomy): domain Eukaryota; kingdom Metazoa; phylum Chordata; class Actinopteri; order Anabantiformes; family Anabantidae; genus Microctenopoma; species Microctenopoma stevenorrisi. The sequence continues at coordinate 13,611,059 of JAUMTR010000013.1, read as the reverse complement.
TCTAAAGCCCTTTCAGGTGCTTAAGCCTTTCCATGCGAGGACATTAAGAACAGACACGGACATGTCTTGCTAGGACCATTTTCTCTATTGATTGCTCCTTGCTAGAGTTCTGGGGGCCCACTACAGCCTTACCTGCAAGGATGGATTTGTGGGCTTTGAACTCCTGTCCTCCCACGTAGAGGCTGCAGTCTGTGAAGCGTGAACACTCCCACAGGTTCCCCAGGTCATCAGACAGCTGACACTCCGGTACCTTCAGCATGTTCATGTTGGACTGGCCCGAAATGTTAACGGAGTCCTGAACAACGCTCACCTGCAGATGAGAACAGATAGAACACGCTGAAGCAGTCTTCATCGGGGCTGAACGCACACTATCAATTCAGCAGCAGATCTAATTAACTTTGCTGAAACCCCTAATTGGCTAGAAAAGGCAATTTGTCTTTAATCTGGGTGTAATTTGTTTATCAAAGTGGCAATTTCCCCAAAATTGTTGAATGTTTTTGGAAGCACTCGCCAGCACGGAGTCTAGCCCCGAAATCAGCCAATTGCATTTACATCAAAATCCATTGACACCTAATTTAACTTGTCCCTTGAAAGAACATGTTAGGAGACATTTATTCCCTTTGACACAGTAAATTAAATTATTTTGAGAACAAGCGCCATTGTAAATGATGGGAGATGGAGAAAGCGTTTCACTTCCGAACACTTTAATGTTATTTGAAGCAAATGCCAGCGGTATACTTGTAGTAGAATATCACTAAAGCGAACACTCAGATGTAAATGTCTGAGAATTAGGAGACCCTCGCCTGTTTCACTAAAGGTTAAGCAATGGGTATAAATGCATCAATACGACAGTAATCTCATTTTGATGAAAAGCTACAATACAATTCTATGATTTTTAGGCCAAATACAGAAGCAGCTTAGTGACACACTACTCATGTACAATAATAGAAAAAAATGAGGTGGCACACACTTCGATATTATTATTACCTTGATGTGATTTTCTTTATTTCAAACTTTGAATACTCTCTGAAGCCCAAGTATTTAGAACATACTTGCCTTTAAGTACATTCCAATATTCTAAAATATTGTTTTGCATGAAACTATCACAATCATAATTTGATAAATGTAAGTGAACAGTAAAACATTTACCTCACAGAACAGGGTCAGCTTGTCATCTGGTAAGAGTCCATTGGCTTCATCGAGGAGGAAGTCTCTCCTTATAAATTTTTTGAAGCCCCAGTCTTTACCTTGGACAAATCTATATGCTCTTTGGCTTTCTGTAATGACAAGAACATAACACTTTTATTACCTTTATGTTTGCAACTTAAAGAACTAAAAAGAAAAGGCATTATTAAAATGTGCATAAATGGAAATGTTTCTTATTATTTGTTCTCACCCATTGCTTTCGTCTCCTCTCTTTTAGCATTCAACAAAGAAAACTTGAACTTTGCTCTGACTTCACTTTTTGGACAACTAACAAGAAGTAAATACAATGACAGATAATCTTTGCTTTCATCATCGAGTCCCTTCGGATTGACTCGAAGACACCTGAAAAGTAACAGATAATGTTGCACATCAGTAATCAAACTAGCGATGACAGCCATAACTGCTTTTATCACTTCTGTCGAAACAACACTGCGACAACTCGTGAGGGATGATTCACTCATCCTGAGACTGTGTGTGTAATTAGCACTTTTCCGCTAAGGTCCCGCACTATAATGAAACAAAGATTTTTCAATGACATTCACGTTAAAAGAAAATTTAACTACATAGTACTTACGGATGTTCATTTTTAGAACTGACCTTCATAACCACAGAATAATAGGTGCAAATAAACCATGCTACTACAAGCACTAACCATTTCATTTTGTCGTTAGGACCAGAGGAGAAGGTGGAGCTCTTCAGCACCTCGCCCATTTCTTCTCTGCAAAAACTAAAGTTGTTTATGGTCCACATGTAGGAAAACTTCACTACTTTGACCTTAGAACCAGGAAAAACATACAGAACCATCAGACCAAAGCATTTCAGGTTTTATTTCCCCATGTTAGTTTTATTAAAACTCTAACATTTATTAATATGCTTTTAACAAGCTACAGCTATAACTTAATTTGTATCGCAAATATTATCAAAACTATAACCTCCGTGCACAGAACATCACACACTTTCATGACGTCTATACCTGTGTGTAACACCAGCTCTCTGCCACAGGTCCACTTGACATCTCCCCAGGAGGAGGAGGGGTGGGAACCCGTGACATCGCCGGCTTAGGGGTACCACTCACTCACGTCCTTGAAGCACTAATTGATCCAAAGAAAAAAATACAAGATGCATTGTTGTTGCACACAATTACTAATGCTCTACTTGTATAACAACCCTCTACTTTGTCAAAGACCAAGTAGCATCTCCTGCAAAGACAGAAGTGAGAGTACTTTGATGGTTGCAGAATGTGCCAGCCACAGATTGGTAGACATGCGTACCTCCATGGGAAGCATGTTTGGACCTCGAGTCTACCAAAAACTTTCTCAACATGGCAAAATCCTTTACATTAATGAGAATCTGCATGTAACATTAGCTGTACAAATATTAGAGCGTGTACATCACACAGGCGAAAATCACAAGATCATTTTGTAGAAGTGGCATATTTAAATTCAAATCTACTGTATGTAGCCCAAATTTGGACTGTTTGACAGTTGTGAAATTTAAATTTAGATTTTTAAAATGGCACATTGCGCAAGTTAATTTTGATGCCCGAGGAGATGTGCTGTTACGTTTTTATATTTATAAGCGACAGTTGTGTAATCTTGTGCATAGATTTCCTGACAACTTTCACAGTTTGATTCGATTCGTAAATGAGCAAAGGAAAGAGAAAAGACATGACTTGCTATCTAGATAAACAACTTCACACTGTCACACTGCTGACTCGCTGGTGAGGTGAATTAACTAAACAGCATTGTTCAAAACTTCTGGCCAGCAAGCATCAGCAGATAATGGTCATAAAAGCAACTGCAGCATGTCATTTTACTCAGAACCGACATTCGCCCAAGTGTGTTAATATGATTCACTTAACCTGCAAAGCCAAAAACAAAAACTGGCATGTGCACACGTGAACATTTCATTAAAGCAGAATCTCAATTCCTTCCTCAACCGACATCCCCTTTTTGAGTGTCAGCACATTTCATTTCATCTTTCTCACTAAGTTTACTCTCTTTAAATTCTCTAAACCGCTGTCATCCAGCTGATCAAGCCATCTTAGACCCAGGTATTTCCAGTTATTAAAAAGGTAAAAGTTTGATCTAGCATGTTGAATATTTCTGTGACAAGTGGAAAATGCAGACATCTTCTTCAGCAAGTGTCCCTCCTTTTTCCTTTCTTTACATTGAAATGTTCCTTCATTTGTCTCCACTTCCAATATTCAGAAAATAAAGGCTAAAAGTATTTTAATTGTGAGATGTGCACACATGACCATGTAATCAGGGATTATGAAAGGTCATCAGATGTCTCGGACTTACATTTTTCACTTAAATCCACCATTCAACTTTTAAAATACACAGTATGATTAATGTAATGTTGAGCAAAACTGATATGTGCAGAAAACTGCTGCAACCGAGTCACCTTCAGCTGCAATGGCTAAATCATGGTCTAATCATGCAACTTATGCACTGCATTAAATATGTTCTCATCACCTCTTATATGGGTGAAGTGTACAAAGATGGATCTTTCCTAAGTTATCACAGGATCCTTCATGGCCCCATCTTCGTGTTCCACTCTAGAAAGAAGCAGATAACAGGCCTTAAAACAAATTTTCTATTACTTAGGAGATCCTAAAAATATCTGGCAACTGAAGCAACTTCCACACTATATAGCAGAATTACCACATGCATCAAGGAATTATTAATTAATACAAGTATAAAAAAAGTGACAGCACTATCCTCTCCTGCCATGTTATCCCTAAGAAAGAACTGCCGAGGCTGTAGCCGACTGCCCGACCCAAGAAGCTAGTCAGTCAAATTATCTGAAGTTGGGTGATGGCCATTTCCAAATAAGCTCACCTGCATGACTGAATATCTTCCCTGTCAGTTAAATTAGCCAACTTCACCTGCAACTTTGTTTGGCTAACACGTTAGCTTGATTCATGCTGCCTCGCCTTCAATACAACAGAATCCGTGCTACCCGGAAAGGCATCTAACCATTTTGCATTAGTTGATTAATAACTCATATCTTCGTGGACCTTCACATCTTGCATTAGCTTATGAGATATTAAAACAGGATCATATGCGACTGTTAAAAATCGATATCACTTAGAAGCAACAGCTCAATGTTAGCGTAACATCAGCTCATGTGTCAACACCAATCTTCCATCATCAGTAGTTAGCACTTCGCAATTTTTTTCGTCTTTTAACATTTAACGTTATGCAATTCAAACAAGAATAAGGCTAATAGTACAGAAGAATAACAATTAAATTCCCAAATTCTGTAAATTGTGTGTGTAATACACATTTAGCTAACCCAAGCTGTGTTCTCACTGTAGCAAGATTAACGTTAATGTTAGCTTTAGCCTCAGACCGCAAAAGCTAACTGATCAGCTAGCTTAAACACAAAATATCAATAAATCTGTTCACATAACGTTACTATCATACAGACCTAGCGTGAAAATAGTTACGCCCTTCCTCTGTTCAAAAATACATTAGCTAATGATAGCTCGAAGTTAAATTGTCAATGCCCAAGAGCCTGTAGATCACACATTACCCGGTATTAAACAAAGGCCTTCACTTGTTCCTGTGACAGGATGCTAACCAACCAAGCTAACGTATACCCGGGTCTGTACAATCTGCTGGTGTGAAAACAACGGCAGCTAACTAGCAACACGAAAAGCTAATCTCTACACTGATGCTCACAAAAAGTTTAAAAAGACATGAGCACGGCGTACCTTTCAATTTCATACTTCCATATATATCGGATAACGCATGTAGCTTTGTGTCACACTTGCTCCTTTCACCCTCCGTTACTTTAAAGTCTTTTTCACTCAGTCTCTTCACAAGGTTTCTTTGTCTAATTTATATATGTGCTAGCTTACATCTGTCTAGCTGGCTGGTAGCTTAACAGGCTAGAAAATGTATCTACTGCGCATGCGCGTGAATGATGTCCTGTTCCATCTCATTGCCAGCTGAGCCAGACTTTAACCACTGCATTATTATTAATAAAGCGTTATTAATAATAATAACGCATATTAATAAAACATTATTGTTATTAATGATAATGATTTTTGTAGTTGTTTGTACTCTAATATGTTTCATAATGTTAATAAAGAATGTAACAATTATTTTATATTGTTCATATTAGGAACAGGAATAGGGAACTTTTATTACAGACTCATAGTCTAGCAAGACAATACAGCATAGAGATTAAAACACATACATACATACAATACACAAAAAACATATTATAAAAACACATCCTCACACACTCTATGAAATTAATGTGTTTTATTACATTATATTTCATTATAAATATTAATTTTGAATGTTGCTCTTTTTAGTTTTGTAAAAGGAAACATTCTTGTTTCCTTTGTGGGTTATAGGTTAATGTTTTGGTAAGACTAATAATAGAGTATTATTATTCACTCATTTAGTGACTGACTAATTCACTCATATAGCACATGATGGGAGGAGGTTTGCTTGCTATCTGCCTGTCAAATGCCTGTAATAGTGAAAAAAATTAATGGAGACTTGATGTTGTGCAGCTTACACGATACCCAGATGGATCCCCCCCAACTACAGCTAATTTTCAGCCACTGTCTCTTCCTTCTGCTTCTGATGTTTCTCATCTAGCACACATAAAGCAGTTTGGTGTATGCCTTTCTCAGAAACAATACTCTATAAAGGCCTCATGTAGGACTGTGATAAGTAATTCCCTCTCAGTTTGTTGGACACTGTTCTGCACAATGAGTGATAAATGGCTCCTCTCCGCCAATCAGTCTGCATTCATGGATAAAATACATACTTAGAATTTTTACCGCTTTATAGTGGTGACAAACACCTATGTAAGCTAGTTTATGTTTGGACAAATATACCGTAAACACAGCTGCAAAATGTCACATTTTGATACTGGAGCCAACATCAAATGTCTTTAATATCATAGCAATGATGCAGTGACCCATCTTGAAGAAGAAGGAATGGATGATAAGATCACAGCTGAGATACAGGCATACTTATCGGGAATTTAAATCAGTTTAATTTAAGGGCAGGAGAACTTTACAGAGCGTGTCCACAGATGACATAGTTCAACAATTCAAGAAAAGGAAGGACCAGGAATAACCATTTAATTGTATTAATCTGCTATTCTTTTGATACTGCTGGCACTGAAGTCCAAGACATCATGTGCACATGGTGCATTATAATTTCTATACGATTTGAAAGCTTTTCTTTTCATTACATTTCACTAGCATTGATTAGTTTTACATCAGTATGATTGTCATGTTTCTATTCTTAGTGCATGTTTGGCTTCAGAATGAATAGCACTGAATACCTGTTTTGTGTCTTTGTCCTGTCTGATATGTTCATCAAGTATGAATAGCCCTCTGCATGAATATCTACTTAAACAATGGCTGTGGCAGCTCTTGATGTCTGATGTACAATACTGTTATAATTAAGATGATCTCAAAATACCTCTGATATTATTTCAAATATTCATGCCTCTAGTGATGAAGACAATGATACAGACGTCACTACATTCATATTATGAGCAGGAATAAAAAGGCTGCAGTGACAGGAAGAGTCCCGATGACCTTATCAGGACATGGTTGCACAGATTTCGAAAGAAAAATGGGAGACTCACATTAGTCACTCACTTTTTCTTAGTAACTTGGAAATAAAGTCATAATACAGAAGAAATGAGATGGTGGGAAAGTCCAAAGATTACAGTTTAATCTAATTTGATTAAATCTATGTAATACAATACCAACCCTACAATACATAGTGATACATGTCTATTGGAAATAGCCATTAATTGATCAGATGGTCAGTAAGAAAGTTCTCCATTCATAATGGATTCCTATTCAAAATGAATAAATCTTCTCCTGATACATTTAATGTGCGTTTTGTGATCAGAACTTGACATAGCTTACACACATGTTTACACGTAACATTGATGTTTGTTAATTTTTTAATTTTAATTTAATTAGAAGTTGCTTTAAGGTTTAGCATAGTACGAAAACAAACGGGACGCCCATTCTCTATTGTGATTTTCAAACTGCAGTAATGCACACTAGTAAGCACAGAAACAGTGGCAGCTGATCTGTAGCTGATCTGTCTTGCACTACATTTAAACATGGGCTGATAGTCCAGACACTGAGGGATACAGTAACTTTCAAAATATTCGCCTTTGTGAAATCGATGTTGGACAGCTGCCAGACATTTCACCAATACTACAGGGTTTCAGCGTCTTTCATTAAACTAGTAACCCTGGAGTTGCAGCTTGATCAAGTTTCAACCATTTTCCTCACCACTGATCAAGCATACATCTCTTTAATTAAGTAAGGTGTTGAATGTGCAGTACAGTGTCCCACGGATGACTCCAGTGATTCACTGAAGATTCATCTTTTTAAATGCATCCATAATCCAAGGCTTGAGTAAAGTAATTCCAGTGTCTAATAGAAGGTCACGTACAGTCATTTAACACATACGTTCTGCTATACAGTCATGTTACATGACGATAGACTCTTAAATGTGAAAAAGCTTTTAAGACTATTTTCCATCCTAGACCTTCCCTCTAATAAAATAGACATTTCACCTCATTTAGTGATTTGGTTAGGTTATAACAACTGAGTTGGTTTGTGCAGTTAGTGTTTCCTGTCCTCCTATGTACTCCTGTAATCCACAACATTAAAACCACCAGGTGCTGTTGTGGCTGTGGAACAATCCCTTATTTAGCATTATGTTAGAGTCCGTCTATAGCATCGCAATAAGAGCTAGACCTCAAACATTATGGCAATTCAAAACTACATTTGCTAAACTGGTGTTAAACTCAGTTTGGCAGAAAATTACCTGTGAGGAGACGGCATCAGGGCGAGTGTAATAAAACTCCAAACAAGATTAAATTACACATGTTTCCATTTTAGTTTTTCTTAATTAAGTGCTTTCCATGTTTTCCTTTCCAACAATCTTTGAGCCTTTTCAGGTTTTTGACAGGGATGATTATGTCGCATGAAGCAGATGCTCTATTGCCAAGATGTCCATTTACAATTATTGCTATTGTTCATAGCTCATTTCCCATGGAGCAGTGAGAGAATTTCCACACTGTCTCTATGTTATTAATAGTACTGCTTGGTATGGAAATGAGATACTAATAGAAGCAAAATGCACAGTTTTTATTCTGGTTTGATTATCAAATTAACTATGACAGTCTTTAAAATTTATATTACATTTATTAGTTTTCAGATTAACAAATTCCACCCACATTCTTTTGTATTTCTTTTATTAAAGGGAACCAATCTAATGTGACAATTTGTCCATCATCGGTGCATATGATCAGCTGATACCACCATATCATATCTGTACATCAGCCAGGTTTTAGATGGTTAAATATATACATACATGTTGAATATAAATGACAAGACTTAATCAAGTAAAAGTATTAATTTAATGCATATGGTATTTGTATGAACAGATGAGTACCATGTATACCCACATCAAAAGTCACAGTTATTTAGTGGAAGTGGAAGGAATGGTTCAATCAAAATAAAAAAGCTCATTCATTGGCTGTTACATAAATTACATAAAACATACACTATTTTTTTATGATTCATATGCTGCAGTTCAGTCAGCTTTGATTTCACATGATGTTGGCAGGCTTTTTTCTTGTTAGGCTAGTTCAAACAAAGAATATTTTTCTCTTAGCCCTAATATTTGCAGGAAGATTAGCGACCACTGTTGTGGAAGCTAATGGGGTTCTGAATAAATAAACAAATATGCAAATAAACCATTTCCTTTTGAGAATTGGAACAATGATTAATTAAGTAATAAACTACTTACTGTAACCACATTTTACTTTGTTATTAGATCAAAATATAGAATACTATTTCCTCCAGCTCAGCCTTTTAGTTTCATGCAGTTTTTTTTATTGTAGAAATACTAATCAGTTTTTATTGTCTGTCTGTGCTATAACATAATTTTGGCAGCAGTGACATCACAGTTGGTTTCAGTGATGGCATCACTTTACTTCAGGTGACATAGCATAGGGCAGAGTATAAAAAAGCAGTTCTAAACTATTACATGTGAATGTGCAAGCAACTGCTCACGACTAGGTGGATGGGGGCACGTCTCTTCAGCCACAGTATTTTTGTTGTCAGTTTTATTTATTTTCTTAATAACTTGAGCTCCTGGTTTGGGGGGCTCCTGTTTAAAGCTGCTGACCTCAAGCCAGCCTGAACAGACGCTCCTAATAGCTGTTCATTGAGGAACAGAAGCACCTATGCTTGGAGATCAGGGACAGTCCGTGAATTAGAATGGTGAATGGATAAACTGTAATTTGATAAAATAAATACAACTAAATGCTGCAACACAATCAGGCTGAATTTAAGCTGCTTACAGACATGCACGGGAGCCCAGAATTTATTAAGACATTACGAGGAAGCAGGGCTGTTTCTGGGTCTGTTGGGGCCCTATGCAAGATAATTTTTGGGGGCCCTGTTTTGAATCACTATAACAAATTTAAACCCTTCAATTATCTGTTGCAATACATCATAGTAGGGTCTCAAATCTGAAATTAAAAACATGATTCAAGATTCAAATAAGATACACTGTATGTATTTTTTTGTTTTATGAGATTCAACAATTTGGTTTAATACACAATGAACATAATGAATGTAAAGAGCAATAGTGCCCAAACTTTTAAAAAACTGATAAATTTAATGATACCTGTAGGAAAGATTGGCAGCAAATATCACTTACAAATGCAGTTTCAAAACAAAGTTAATGTAATTGGGACAATTTGAGTTTTAAATGTGAATGAAGTCACCCAGGAAAAAAAAAAAAAAAAACTAACATAATTTTACCAGCCTGGTCACAACCCTGCATCTCCCACATGCTAACACAAAAATTTACCAACTGAGCTAACAAAGACATGCAAGAGTGATGAAGATGTCTGGTTAAGAGCAAACCAGGGATACATGAAACAATTTCCAACAGTTTACAGAAGTTTCTCTCAACATTACAGAGTAAACATAATCTGAGAGATTATCTAATAATATGAGCGGTATCTTGGGGGCCCCCTAGTGGCCGCGGGGCCATATGCCTCTCCATAGTCCGCATAGCGCAAGAAACGGTACTGCCAGGAAGGCTTTGTATGTAAGAACAAAAATGTCCTGAGCATTAAATGGACTTCAAGGAGCCACTCACCCTTAACACAAAGTCTGTGTAATGTCCTGTCGAGCAAATGTGTGGATACAGCAGGTAACTGAGGACTGAGCTTGTTGACAATGTTTCCGTTACATGACTTGTGCTGCAGTGTAAACAAAATATGATCATTTCTGCAGCATTCATGTAGCTGTCGCAGTCAAAGTGTTCATTTAATTTGGGTGTTGTGTGTTTGGTTTGCCTTTTGTTTGACGCCTCCT
>JAUMTR010000013.1:13586775-13600347 GCA_032270685.1 Microctenopoma stevenorrisi | reverse complement strand
CTGGTGGAGAAGATAATAAAAATACTAGCAAGCATCAGTTGGAGCATGGCCTTTGTTCTAAAGTACAACAAACATTGGAAAGCTCGGGAGCAATTACAATTCATTTTTTGTCACGCTTCCTATACTAGTTTCTGCCTGAGGTCACCCTGATAAGAATACATCCTACTTCACAGTCTACTGTTGTGTGCCGCATGTGTGAAACGGCTAACAGAGAACCAAGTCTCGCGTTCATATCGACAAATTGTTTCGTAAAATAAATGCTGTATTGATGCTGAGTTTGCATATATTCAGTATTTTAACAGTGCTTTAAGTTTCAACACTGAGAGAGTTGTTTGTCCACCATTGTCCTGGATGACCTAAGAAATAATACTTTTTAGAAGTGCATGATTTTTTAATGAAACAAAGCAAATTCTTTATATCACTTCTTATTGTTAGTTTCATTATTGTTAATTAAGTGAGCTTATTTATTCAGTGAAGCTACTGCGATTACTTGTTATATGAATCTAAAATAGTTTAGATGACCATTTTTATTATGATAAATCTGTGTAAACAGATTTTTTTTTTAAAGTGGAATTGTGTGAATGAAATATTTGGAGCTATGCTAAATATGGCAAAATGTGACTAGGCAAGTCGAACAGGCACTGCTGTGCAGTCAGTCAGGAATATTTGTAAACAACATGCCGTCTGCCATGCCAGAAGTGAGGACGAGCGGCTGTGAGTTGACACAGGAATAAGCTATCATGACTTGATGACGAGGCATCTCATTTCTCAAGCAGGGAGCTGATGATAACCTTCGTTCTTCTGGTCTGCTCCACCTGCACATAACTGGCTGCTGGGACTGACTTTTTCTTGACAAGCTCCTGTCTTCTCTGCCCTTTCATCTCCATGTTCCACAAAAGAGAGTTTAGACATCTTTTATCTATGCCTAGGGGTAGAGTTCCTTGTCTGCTAAGAGAGGATTTCAACCAATTAAGCCTATGGTACTCTGCTTAGGAGCCATGTATCACAGCAAGGGCTCTTAAGGTTTTTTTTTTCAGTATTTCACTCTATATAATTGGCAAGCTTCACTGTCACCGAAAACTAGAAAGGAAATTTAAAGCAAGCTGTTTTTATTGTATGTAAATGTGGATCTTGTTTTGTACTCTCAAGACAGAAGGTTTGAAGTATATATTATCATATCTGTGAGAGCTCACTCGCTGCTGTAGACATACATGGAAAAGCCTAGATAAAACTGATTCAATCTAATAAGACAGTTTTGCCAGAAATAATAAAAATACATTTCAGGTTAATGAATGTCAAATGCTCAGTTTTTGAACATTTATGTGTTTCCATTGTTTTGTTTCCCCCATTCAAAGCATTTTTAGTTCTTCCAACACAAAGTAATGGAATGTCCTGTTTAGCGCATGAACTTTAATCATTACATGATCTTTACATAGAAATGTTACTAACAGTGACATTTTGCTGGTCCTGTGGTGCGAGGGGCACGTAGCCTCACGTCCCCGATTTGAGTCATTCCTCTCTCTTTGTACTTTGTTACTAATAACTTTCCATTGAAGGTGAAATGCCTTCTGCAATCTTGCCTTAAGTAACATCTTGAAGCTTAAAATATTCCTCTGTTGGATGGGACTTGAAATGCTCTGAACTCCATCCACTGCACTCTTTCTCTCTCTTGTATCCACTCCTTGTATATTGCATTTGCAAAGCACATAGTCGTGCTCTTAAGAGATATCCAGCGTGGATGCATTACTGAGAGGCTGTCGTTGAGCAATTGCTGATCCTGGGGAGTGATAAAGAGAGCTGGGCTGTCTGAAAGCTGGAAAGAAAAAAAGCGGCTGAGAGAGTCATGGAGCATTCAGACCAGAAAGGTCACCAGCTGCCAAAGAAGGGCCAGACCATCTCTAGAATGTCCTCAGTTTCTCATCTGTTTACTGACACTAATGACATTGGGAACCTGTAGAGGAAGTGACTATCAGTAGAAACAAGGGGTACGTTTAGGACAAACTAAAGCGTAGACTGAGGCAAATGAACACCTGGCTGCTTCAAAACTGTGACACAGTGATCTTGACCTTTACACATAAATACTGCAAGCGGATTGATTAGCAGATATGCAAACGTGATTATCTGCTGGACATCCTCACTATCGCGCCTTTTGCATATGGTCGTTTTAAGGACATGCTTATCTTTGCAACCAGAATCCACCATGCTAAAAGATTTCTTTCCTTATAACCCTTGACAATCAGTGCTCAGTGCATTTGCATTTGTTTGGGAAAGCGTGCCTAAAAATAACACACTTTACATCAACACACTGCAAAGCTACAGTGTACTTTTTGAGCTCATGAAAAGTGACCTAATGTCAGAATTACTCAGTGTGTTTCATAAATCATTATTTTTCATGCTTTTGCATTCCTCATTTCTCTTGTGTTAGTTTTCTATTTTCCTGGCATTTGACAGACATTTGGATCTGATCTTTTCTCTTATTCTTGTTACCCAGGTTTTCAGCAGTGTTCACTTGTGTGCAGGCTTCTCCCAATCATATTTCTAGGCAGGTGCATGGCTGCCCTCCACAAATTATGTCCAGGATAATTTCATATTGATTAATGCAGATGCGTTCCTCTTGGCTCTCATACCCTACTTGCAGTCTATTTGGTATAAATTACTGAAGCCATTTTGCTGCACAAAGCCAGCCCGCTCCAATAAGGTGCTGGCTCATGTGTCGACTGGGGCCCCCAAACTATCCCTCTGCCTGCAGGAACCACTAAAGCTTTTAATTGCCTTCTGTGCAAATGGTCCTTATGCACTTGATAAAGTATCTGGAAAGTCAGGCACAGGTTGGTAGAAGCTTGGGGGAGTCTGTGCATTTGCAATATGTGTGAACAAGATAGAAAGTGTGTGTGGGGTATAGGAAGAGAGTGAGAGACATAGCCATATGAGTATATAGATAGTGAGACTTACTGATGGCTGGCTGGTGAATCCTATCCATGATATTACAACCTTTATGAGTGTGGTGTTAAAGTTACCTTTTATGAGCACAACCACCACTCAGCACAATACTTGTGTAGCCCAGCTAGTGGCCCACAGGATTATTTCCTTCTGTGTACATTTGCTACAGTAGAGTGGCTGATAACCCTGAGTAAAACGATAAACAATCAAAGTGCGGCTTCAGTGGAAATGATTGCATTCTGTACCTTGCCCTTATAGATGGGGGCCATTATTAACGTGGGTCCTGTCCTGACAATGCTATTTTCTGGAAGGTAATTGCAGATTCAGATCTCTGAGAGGGCCTGACTGAGAGTAAATGCCACCTCTTTAATTATGGTCTCCTCCACATCTCCTCTATTGAACTGCGGAGATGTCTATCGCTCCACGGGATCCTGGGGAAAATGACTCTAATGGGAAATGACCAGTGTCTGGGAAGCTAGCTCAGATTAGAAGCGACATTTCTAATTGATGGCTAAAGAAATCCCTGACTGGATGACTGGGAAAAGTCACTTTGGAGCAAATGAAATTGGAGGGATTGGAGTTTTAACAAGAATCATTTCTGATTTAAGCCTTTGTGAATGCAGACATGGTCAACAAGCGGTATCTTGACATATAGACTAATTCACATCAACATTTGGATGCTCCATACTGTATAGGGTTAAGGTAACAGTGCGAGTATATTGTCTTGCTTGTATTGGGCGTGTGTGTTAGGCCATTTGGGACCACAATAAAAGTCAAAATAAAGCCGTCTTTCAGAAGTAATACAGTTTGTTTATGACAAACGTTAGTGGAGGTGCTGCCTCAAGACTCAAGGAAAAACAATCAAGGTGTGAATATCTTGCAAGAGCAAAAATGCTAACCACAGAGCCTCTTCAGTTTATTTTTAAGACTAGAATGCTAAAAACCCATTGGTTAAAGTTAGTAGATAAGAGAAGATCAGAAAGCATGATGTCCGTTGATTGAATTTAAACTTTATAGGCCAACATCGTTTCCAAACGGAACAAATTTACTTTACAAATGATTCCTCAATCACTGCACATCATTTCCGTAACATTACATCCAAACATCCAGGTTTGCTGTGGAACTGCAATCCGCCAAACATCATCAATCATGCAAAATTGCATTGCATTGCATAGTTGCACAGTGCAACTGTGGACAAGAACAGAAACTGTAATTCAAATTGACAAAAAAACACATCATAGCTATATCTATTTCTAGCATTGTTGTTATTATTATTAGCATTTTATTTGATTGCATATGTATTTATATCTGCAATAAAGCCTTGTGCAGCTGCTATGTCTCTGGACCTTTAAGGCTGTCTGCAGCCTGTTGTTTTGTGGATGTTCAGCAGCTCTTGAATCCATCACTGCTTTCTGTCAGTGGTAACAAATTTGCTGCTCTTTTCCGACTGTCCGGTCATTAGTTGACATTCTAGTGCGGGGCAACAGGATCTCTGAGGTTCTCCAACTGGTGCGAAATGTTGAAATGACAAAGTAATAACAACATCTGTCTTGTGTCCAGCAGTATTGACATAACATTACAGGTACCAAATTGTTTGTGTTGTGAAGTGTGTCTCGAAGATACCTCAAGCTTATGACTGTTAAGGCTCCAGCCTATGTCAGGATTTTCGTGAGTTGATAGCTGATGGTTGGCTAACAGGCAAAGATGTACTGGACTAACAGGTTTCAACAGGGCTAATGTTACAGGTGACCGCTATGGTGACAATCTTTGCTCTGATATTTGACTCACCTAAATGTAACATTAGCACGACTGTGTAATAATACTTAGAAGGCAAGAGATTGTATGTTCAATTTCCTTTCTAAAATGGGAGTTTACAGCCTAGATAGTGGGATATCTTCAGTGAGTCACCTGAGGAACTGATTAACAGCAATTACCAGCTGACATAGCAGCTATAACCACATGCCAGTCAAGCTGCAAAATTCTCTAGATGCGGGGGGATGTAGTAAATGTAAAGGTGTTTGAATGTTTGAATGTGATGTTTTTTCATTTTGTCTACAAAACCAAGGCTTCAACAGGCAGAGATTGAATTAAATAGTCTTTATCTGATCCAGTATTGACACTTAATGTGAACATGAACAGCCATCTAGCTCAGCGGCTACAGTAGTACCTCAACCTAGTGTTACTTATTAAAGACCAAAAGGTGTTTTAGTTGATGATGACTGCTTTTTATTCCTGGGTTTTGCTGCACACTGCATTACAGTTAAGAGTACCTTTAGCATCTGTCCTACTTTTTATTGGGTTTTTAACACGCTAGTCAAACAGATGCTTTCTTTTTAAATATATGCACAAAAAGAAAAATGATTAAATTTAAGGAGACACAATAAGTTGCACTTTGTGCTGTGTGGTACAATTTGAGCAACTAGCATTCAGTCATGCTTAGTGACATGTGTAGAATCTTAAGCAGGTCTAGTTAACTGACTTTAGATCAAGAACGGGTGAAGGGGAATATTTAAGTGAGACATAATGTCTACTGTGACATCTGCATTTAGATGTATGGAACCCACGTCACCAAACAATCAAAAAACAGATGAGCACTTCCTCAAATTATTAAGAATGCACAGGGTGTGATTAGGTCGTGTAGGCAAAAAAAGTCCATATACAAATGCAACAATTCATTAAAATGATAGGAGAAAGGATATATTTAAAAATGTGATACAACAAAGCAAACAAACCAACCAAATAGCATTTGGTTGAGCTTAGATATGCAAAATGAACATAGTCTAATTTGACTGGATCTCCGACCAATAAGTCAGGAAGCACTGTCCTCACCAACAACAGACATACCTCCAAACATGAGTGACATCGCCTCGATCTTTTCTCTAGTACTTGGATGGTAAACACGAGACTGCTGTTTGTGGACGTCACACGTCAGAGTTTTCTGGAATCTAAGGTAAAATATTAAAAATGACCTCTCATTGTAGCTGTGAATGTGCAGTTGTCAACTGAGGATTTAATCAGTGGCAGCTGCCCCTCTGTTCATTTCTAAAACAAAAATGTGTGAACTCTCCCTTTCATATATATATATATTGAAATGATTCTCATTTCTACCTACTCTCAAAGGTCAACATTCACATCTTAGTCAATGAGTATTTACTGACCTTGTCACCTACTTTGTATTGTGTGTGGACAAAGGAATTAAGATTCAAGGGCCCCAGTAATGGAAAGGTGTTTTAATTTCCCCCTGACATTAAGATGTTGTGCCTCATAGGCATTTGGTGGCACATTACTCGGCGCCTGCTCCCTGACTATGCCACTGCCCCCCATGTTCCACTTAAACACTTCAATCACAGCAAAAGATCAAAGGAGCTGTTAAACTAATCAAGTGGAGACACAAGAGATGAAACTCCCCTTGTATTCAGTGCTTTTTCCTATTAGCACTCTCCCTCTCCTGCTCCCATCTTATAACTCTATTAACGAACACTGTAAATTCGAGGAGGAGGTTTTGCGGGTTCAATTGTCTGCAACATGTATAGAGCAAACAATGAACCTAAACAAATGGGCGTGTATTCTCTATGAGCTGCACTATTGAACAAGGAGTGAGAATCATGTTGGAAGTGTTCAACCTCTGTAGTGCTTAGAGAACAAATAATTTCACCATAAATAGAAAGATAGATAGTTTATTTCAAACATTATTTACAGACACCCTCATTCTCAATTGTTAATGTTTCTGTTTGAAAAGGAGTAGGCAGAAGTTTAAACTTATTTTTCCCTACCCCTTTTATACATGTTGTAATTTAATTATTGTTTATTTTATAATACCAACTAAACACAAACTATGATAAACAAACAAACAACAAATTATATAAAGTAAGAAAGAATAACATAGACAAGAAACAAAACAACAAATTTTTTTCAACAATATCAGCAAAAAACAGACTTATAACCATTGAGGCAATGCACAATATGTCACTGATTTTCCTCTTTATACTTATTTAAAATTTGCTTTTTAAATATAATTTCAAACTGGTTTATATTTCTTCTTCTAAGTTATTCCACAATTTGACCCCTTCCACTGTGATACCCATACCCCTACCCCTAAACCCAACCCTAACCCTTTAATGTGGTTCTAGCGCTCTGTATCTTTAAATTTCGTCTTCCTCTTAAGTTGTATCCCCCTTCTCTCTATGTGAACCATTTCTGTATATTATTAGGTAGTAATTTTTTTATATATATATAATTTATTCTGTTTTATATTTGACCAATTCTTGTCTAATTGCCTTTTTCTGCAATATACTGTAGTTATGGATTGTGTGTTACTTTTGTATGTTTCCCCAGACCTCTTCACAGTAACTCAGATATGGTAGTAGTAATGTGTTGTGTATTGAATGAAGTGCTTTCTGATTGAAGATATCCCCTGCTTTAAACAGTTAGTACCAGGTAGTACTAGTAGAGTATCATTGTACATAACCTTATAGCTTTTATTAATGACAGCTCCAATAAATTGACATGTATTGTATTTAAATGATGCAGATAGAGCCATATGAAGAAAATGAATTCACATATCAGGCAGTAATACATTCATTAAATCCTGGTCTATGTCTCCTCTCAGATGGCAAGTTAAACAAATGAAAGGTATCTTCTGTGAAGTAACCCAAGAGAACAAAACCCAAACTGAAATTCAAGCCTTACGGTTTCCTAATAAAACACTTTGAGGTTGAAGGACAGTCTGTACGAGTCCTTAAGAACCCACACTCTAGCTTAATAACAGCCACGGTGTACAGACCCCCTGCCACTTTTTACTAGCTCTCAAAGGGCTGCCACATTGGATAATAACTTGTTATCAAGCAGCTGAAAAAGAGGTACATTTTGGAGAAAAAGGTCAGGGGGTGAGCTGTCTTTGATTTTCTTCCAGATGAAAACAATCTCATAGATCTGACACATCTCATTTACTCTTCATAATAAAAAAAGTGTAATAGATATTTTAAGCAACCGAGCATCTCTAAAAACAATGGAAATTATCAACAAAATGTGACTAATTGCAACTTTAATGCAAGCATAATATAAAGCAGATTAACCTCTTCATCACTCGGCCTATTTTTACTGCCCACTGAAATGACACATCCTAAATAAATATTACTATACCCTTACAACTACAGAGCTCTATATGATCATGGCCACTCAAAATAAAGCTTCGACACGTAAGGTTACTATAGGGGTGTCTGAAGCCAATTTATGGGTAATAATTAAATGCAGTAAATGCACATTGAACAGAGCAGAAATAAACACATTATTTTTAGTTAAAGTGATTTCAATCATAGGATAAAAGCCCAATTCATCTATGAATTAATATATTAATGTCTGATGAGTAACTGTGCAACTGTAGGTGCTAAACACATCAACTTGAACAGTTGTATAGATGTTTTAAAAACACACTGTCCAGGTGAAACCCTCAAATGTGTGTTTTCCATTTGACCTTTCTCAGGTACTAGACTGGAAAAATGATTATATTTCACTGATATATCATTAACACTATCCATTACATTCAGTAGATTCATAAGAGTAAACATCAAGGGTGTTGATTCAAGCTGGAATATAACAGCAAGGGTAAGATCCTAAAATATTCTTTTTTGCTACTCTTTGGCTGCTAGCTCGGTGAGTTTTAGTAGCACCGTGATAAGGCAGACATCTTTGTGAACAGCAGAGTCCCTGCTTCCAAACAGTATCTTCTGTTCGTCTGGTTTGAATGAAAATAGCAGCAGTTCGACTAAGTTTACAGTATGTAAAATATTTAAATGTCTGTGTTGCTACATGTCTTCACATGATGCTTAATGACATATTTGCAAATTGCACTCTTTCTGAGAGCTTCAGCAAGCTCAGAATTATCATTTGTTTCAAGTGTGACCTATACACTGCTATCCTGTGCTAATGTAAGAATTCATTTTGTGTAATGCAGGAATGTAATGTACTGGAAAAAAAGGTTAATTTGACAGGTCTTTACATTTCAGTCACTAATTAAGTGGTTTCATTTAGGAGCCTAAATAAAGCAAACAATCAGTGAATATGTACCATTCCAGAAATAAACATCTGCAGCAGAACCGAAATGAAGCAATTAATGGTAAAAGAAAAGAACTCATTAGATTAATGGAGAAATTACAAAACAGAAGAGTGCCTGGGGTGGTTTTATATGGCATTGTTTGTCTGTTTGCTTTTGCTAATGATAAATCTGTTTGTATTAATAATATGGTCACGTTTCTATTCTATTTTCTATCTGTATTTTTCTTTCTTTCTACTAGGTTTCTTAAGTCTAATCATAGGATTTGGAAGAATGGTTATGGGATTTTACATATTTGAATTTATTTACTCAGGCACTGTGTTTCTAACATAAAGTAGTCTAAGAATAATAATTAAAAGCAAAAAAAGTACATAGAAGTAAGAGTTTTAATCTGATTACCGAGGAGGGAAAGTAGCACCTGACAAGGCACATAAACTCTTTGGAGCACTGCTTTGAGTCTGCTTCTGCCAGTCCTTTCACAAGGAAGTTAATGATGCTGGCAAGAAGATGAATCACCTCAGACAGCACACAGAGCAGCTCTGACAAGTGAGCACCGACAAGTCTGACACCTGCAAGTACCAGAAGAAAGACAAATAGTCATGTCAGCTGCTACCTGTAGGAGCTGAGCTATGTCTGTCTGTACTGAAAGAAACTGTCCCTCTGAAGTAAAAAGCAGTCTGGGGGATACGGTCGGCTGGACTTAAACAAAACATAAAGTCACGTAGGCCAATGAGAAGTAATGTTGGAGAACTTCTCTAATAGATTTTGGAAGTTGTTTTAGTGCTCATGTTGTGTCATTACAGCGAGGGTATATTCTCATACAAAAAGACACATTTTGTGCATTTGGTAAAGCTAAGTACACTGTAGTTTATCGTCTTTAATCACAGATTCCCTTGGTAAAAGCGTACAGAGAGAATATTACTACACATTTTCAATTTTCTTTTAGTCAGAACATTTAAGAAGACGGCCTCTGATTTACTTATTGCACAGTACTTAAACCACAATGTTTAGGTAAAGGTTTACATAAAGTGTTAAAAGTTGAAGAAGTTGAAGAAGCAAGTAAGAAATTATAGGTAAATTCAGAAAGTTAGAATGCTATAATATCTATTTGTCTTATTCATGTATTTTTTTATTACTTGATTGTGTATGATTGATTATGACTATAATCACTCAGTGGAAGTTTGCCTCTAAAAGAAGAAGAAGCAGAATCCAAAGTTGAATTTGTGTTTTTATGCCCTTCGCTGTCCAGAGACGTATGATGATTAATGAAGCCAGATTGAGATGAATGACAGAGATTCAGCAAAAGATGATTTATAAAAGCAAAACAGTATTATATTTATTTATTCTAAAAGGCTCCATCTATCCATTCTCTTAACTGCTTGTTCTCGTAACGGTCGCTGGAGACGGCATGAGGCGAGAGGCGGGGTCTAAAAGGCTCCGGAAAAACAGTATAGTGGTTATCACAATAAAGTTATACATATATATGACAATAACACATTGAAAGCGACACAGTTCCAAAGGTCAGATGGGGTCTTCACTTGTCATGGTTGCAATAAACGGTGATATGTGTTATGAGAGGACCTTAACTGAAGCTAGCCCTGCAGTTAATCACCTGTGTGTTAGGATGAAATTCAATAGCAATAATGTCACAAGATCTAAGCTATGATTATTGCTGCTCTTAAACAGTGACAGTGTAAGTGTGATGATGGGGAAAAAGGAGTCAGTGACTTTAAGACGTATTACATATTCACAGTTCATTTTCACATGGATAAAAAAAGTTTAATACAATCAGACTTTTTTTTACATTACATTAATGCTGCGTTTAAGACAGAGAGAAGCGTGTCCAATATACGTATGTATCTCAGCTCAAGGTTGAAAATGTATTTTAAAAACAGTGAGAATATAATTTAAAAGTAGAAATCTAACACTAAATCTCGTCATCCTAAGAACTGTTAAAGCACGTTACTCTATGGGTTAAGCATTAACTTAATAAAATACAATATCACTAAGGTTAGGAAATTGATCCACCTTTAAAAGGTATTTTATAGCCACATCTAGCTCCTGGCTCCTCACAAGTAGCATGGGTTACTCATCTGTCTTAGTGTCTCCATTTAAAATGACTTGTAAATTATGTGCATTTGTTACTCTAAACAACTACTGGAGGTCAGAATTGAGACGAAAGTGCAACCTCTGTGAAAAGCTAAATGTAATCTGAATCTGAAATCAGGTCAGACTCTCAGTTTCAACTGAAATTTAAATTTTTCCCAAAACCGCCCAACACTCGCTCTCTTCCTCATTAGCAGGTAACATCTGTCAGACGTGTGCTCACTCTGCAGTCCAGTTATATTATAAGGTTATTTTGTTGATGGGCTTGACAGCCCACTCCTAGTTCCTAACTGGATAGAGTGGGTATGGATGTGGTACCATATTAACAAGCAGGCTAAAAGAGAAGGCTGATTTTGTTGGCGCTTTTCCTACTACAGCACACGACCTAACTGCCCTTGTGACCTGACACCTGCCTGCACAACTGTTTCCCATTTGCTGGTTTCCCACAAACAAACATCATTTTCCAGAACTTTCATCAAAGCATCCAAGAGCATGCTCCATCTGTTTTTATTCTAAAGTGCCTAGTTGCTTTATCTGTGGCATGATTGTTAACAGTTTCACTAAGATTCCTTGGCTTCGCCTATAATTATTTTGATGCGCCCACAACAACTAATTAAAGACAAATCTTCAAAATCAGCTCTGCTTATTTAAATTCTGACCTTACTTCTACACTTACAGAAGAAGCTGCTGAGTTTGTTTTGAAGCCATTTCATTGAAATAAAACAACAGCCAACACAACTATCGCCTAGTTTTAATTAGCTGTCTTATTCAGTTTTTGTGACTATGTGCTTTACCAGATTCAAGCTTGAACCAAACCGAAGCAATATAAGCTTTGAACGTATTGTCAAAACCGCTCTGCTACAGTCTGGTTTTATTAACATTAGAGGATGTCATCGCAGTTTAAATCACAACCACGTGGTAATGAGAAACTCCTGTGTGTATCGTCTTTTTAAAAGGGAGCCATTATCAAAAGCGGTAAAACAAATGTGACAGCCTTGAGAGCGTCCTTTCTCCCTGGACCCTCGTAAAGTCCCCACAGGGATGGTGTGATGAACGATTCAAGGCCAGCTCTGGCCCAGGGATGCTCCACTGAACCATGCTTTGATCTATCATCCAGTCTTCCCATATTAATGATGAGGTCAAAACGTTGAGGGTCACGGCATTGCTGATAAAAGCGCAAAGCCTGCTATTTGTTATGAGCCCAACTTGACTGATCATAACTCTTTTGATGAAAAGGGACATGATTTCACACCCTCGTCCTGTCACGCTGAAGACATGCCTGTGCTCCTCATAATGTCATTTACGTATCACAGTGAATGAGCCCTATCACAGTCAATGCAGGGCTAAATGAAGTGGTTCTTATCACTCATAGGACAGCGAGTATGGTCTTCAGGGGACAGTTTGGGACTCTTAACTTATAAAACTTATATGACACATGTACTTACTGTGACAAGTTTGCAGCATTTAAATACTGAAACATTAACTTGCAAAACATTGTGCTGCTATGATTTTAACTTTCATATGGTTTTACGTTTTAGGAGATAAAATGTGATTCAATCAAACTCTAATGCGAAATGAAATTAAAATAAAATCTGGTTCAAAGAGCTGAATGTTCCCTATAGGTGTAACACTGATAGATTTAAATATTTTTGAGCTGTACTGTGATCTTTGTGTTGTCGGATGTGCCACCACAATGTGTTTATGGATGCATAACATTTGGGTATAGGGCAAAGTACTATTTTAATAATTTAATAAATACACTTGTACAACAGGTATTGGTTTGTCCAGTGACACTGGATACTCATCCACTGTGAATGGGACATTAGTGACAATATTTTATCACCACATTGATAACACATCAGATGGTTTGAGTGCTATAAAGGATCAATGCTGTGGATGCAGTGTGATTCACCTCAGATTGCTGTGTCATGGAGTGCCGGGTCACTGTACTTACTCCAAAATACTAGATCCATGACTCTTTCACAGCGAGTTCCCTTTGAGTCCAAATAAATAGACTGGGATTTAACGTTACTTGAATTTGAATCTTGGAAGTTATAACTGAGATATTGACACTACAGTGTTGCCCTAGTGTCCATGTCCTGGATTAATTATTTAATCTGTAAAGACAACAAAAACTGTTTTCTAGAAAATTTTCTCTAGATCCACATTGATGGGATTAAATTTGCAAAAAACATCTGGAACAAAAAAAATACTCAGGTAATGAGGAGAAGATTGTATTTTTTCTTCATAACATACAATATACACACTGAACAAAAATATAAACGCAACACTTTTGCCCCCATTTTTTTATGAGCTGAACTCAAACATCTGAAAATTTTACTACATACACTAAAGACCCATGACTCTTACATACTGTTCTCAAATCTGTCTACATGTGTGTTAGTGAGCGCTTTGCAGAGATAATCCATCCCATTATGGGGGGGGGGGGGGGGGGGCAAAAAAACAGTTGATAA
>JAUMTR010000013.1:13575649-13586765 GCA_032270685.1 Microctenopoma stevenorrisi | reverse complement strand
CCCCGCCCCCCCCCCCCCCCCCCCCCCCCCCCCCCCCCCCCCCCCCCCCCCCCCCCCCCAAAACCAGTTGATCAGGTTGTTGACTGTGGCCTGAATGTTGGTCCACTCCTCTTCAATAGCACAGTAGTAGCCCATAAAGACTGTGGAGGAAAATAATACATATAATCATATGTAATGCTGCATTTAAGGTTGAATGGGGGAAGGATGCATAATAAACAAAATTTAAGTCATATATTTCTTTCTGTGAAATGCAAGACAGTGTTTAAATCTAAAACTTAATAAAAGAGGGTAATAATATTAACAATAATAATCCGAGTCCAAAGACACCTCGGATGTCATCGACTTGTAACTTGCTGGGACTGAGAATCAAACCGCTCACACTTGGGTTGGAAGACGACTCGGGAAAGGAGCTTTGTGAACCATCATCTTACACGTTTTGTGGAAGTTACTCACACAGCATTTATCCCTGTTCCAGATTCTTAATGTTATTAACATTTGCTAGTTCCTCTATTTGGCGTTTCCTCAGATTGCTTCATTGGCAGATTATATTGATGCACTGATATTTCAACTGATGTTGTAGCAGTTTAAGCACAGATGATTTGGCCTCTTTCAGAAGCTCACGTTGGTTAAAAACACACATATAAAAGTGATACTTGATCTGACAAATGCTGCTAACTGACATACAAACTAATTTGATGTATTTTAATAGTCTTTTAATTTTAATTGTCTTTACATGTTCATTGAATTTGACGAGAAAGGATTGGATCTACAATACTGTGAGATTCTAGACTATTACATCTGTGTGTATTTCTCAGTTGTATTTACACGGCTCCCTTGAACTTTAAATAAAGCTGACCAGTTATGTAATTCATTACTTACTTTGTGTAAGTATGCAATACATGTTGTTCGTGTTTCTGGAATAGTGCTTCATGGAAACTGTAAAATCTCAAACAAAATATTTAACCCCAGGAGGACACTAGGAAACAGGAGGACAACGTGTTTTATCAAGAGAGCGTGAACATGAGGATGTACTAGACAATTAAACAGTGGTGTTTTACTTACAAACTTCCTGCACCTTTCATTTTCCCTCCTTCCTGTGTCCACTGTGCTGCAGTAGACTTTCGCAAAGGGTGGTGTTACTTAGTTTGCTAATGACAGGATGAACTCACCAGCTCATATAATAGCTTTTTGTGAATGTCGGAGAGGCCAATTAATTAAGCTGTGACAGGGACCCTGACACAGACATGCTTGCCAATGAAGTGTAAATCATCAAACAGGATCATCACAGTATGTCTACACTAACTCACTAATATTTGATATATTGGGCTCTCAAAGTTAGAGCTGTGTCTCTATGCTCTTAAGAAATCCATGTCTACCATGGAGCTGTTTAAAAAGATAGTCCACTATCATCATCATAAGCTTGTGTTTCTGCATCCATGCTGAGGACAGCCAGCAAAGTTGAATTAGTTTCTTGAGAAAACATTAAAATGCTTCCTGCTTTGTAAAATTTGGCACTACTATCAACATCTCTCCAGTTCCTAAACTCTCATATTAACTTTGTAATGTGCCATAAAGACGTGTTCATTTTTATTGACAATAAAGTCAGCCACAAGCATGGCACCATCCACTGAAAGTTGTTTCTCTATATTACCTTTCCAAAAGCATAATCTTCATACAGATTAAACCTTGTCTATCTCCTATAAACTGCAACCTATTCGTGCACCCTTAGGGATCTATTGGGTTTCACGGGATGAATCTCAAACATCAGAGCAATCACAATCCAAGCTGAGTGGCATTCCCCTCTGCAGTCTGAGTCTAGTAGCCATGTTCCGCTTCATTTGAGCCGACATCCAGCCAGAGAATGATTTGAGCAGCCAGAGGAGTCTTCCCAGCCATTTTGTGGGCGTCTGGACGTCCTGGGCTCCTCTGTATTCATTAGCAGGCTAGTCACAGTGATGCAATGGAGCATATCCTGTGAGCAGCCCGCAGGGACTGTCAGCAGAATGACGGAGACAGATCGCAGGTGGACTAGCGAGGAGACCTACCATAGATTAACTCGTCTGCCAGCAGGGGGACTCCACGGTACCATTTGTTTTCAGCTTAGCAGATAATTTTTCTAATTAACCCGCACGTGCATTTCTTCATGTTGCATGCACAGTGTAGGAAGACGACTTTTCTTTTATCCATGTGTGTTTTCTTTCCAACAGTTTTCGATTAACTGTAACGATTAAAGTGGCTTGATTTAAGTTAAATGAAAAGTCTGATGCCAAACTCTGATTTGTCAGTTTATACACTGTACAGACGCAGCCAACTGTCTATTAGTTTAGCTAAGCACAGAGACAGGAGAAAAAACCTAGCCAGGCTCTACCAGCAGTTACAAAATCTGTCTGCCGGCACCTCTCAGCTCAGTAATTATTGTGGTTCAACTGCTTATATTGTCTCTTTTACACAAACGATTTTAATATCAAGAGACACACAGAGACAGTCTTTGAGGTATTTATTTTTTAAGAACGCAGCAAATGGGCTGTTGTGTATTTCCAACTAAAAGACATTTGTTGTGAAAGTTTGTGGGTTTGTCTTATCTCTCGGAGAATTACAGAATGTTCATTCAGTACCAAACTTCATATTTACCATCAAATATGGCCCCAGGGCAAGAGGCTGTCTCCTCTGCAAATAAATCCAAAAAGGCTATCCTGAGAAGATTTCCCCAAGCCTAGAGAGGTTCATGCTTTAGATTAAAAAATGTGTAATTCCATAGCCATCTGGCTTGAGAAAAGGAATTTAAGAGCTGTGTGGATGCCTGCCCAATGCCACATCTTGGAATGGGCTATTGCTTTCCAAATGGCTCTAGGCTGTGTCCCATCTATGTATTTGTGCAATAGCATTAGCTTGTTTTCTGTCTGCCCTCCATTCTTCCTAAAGTTTAAAAAGTAATCTTTTCTCAGAGCATGGCTGTTTTTTGATAAGGAATCTAAACTAGGTCAAGGACTCAGTGTAAAGTCACTGAACAGTAATTAAAGCACTCTGCAATGCTACAGTTCAAACCCTTTTCACCATGCGCTTTGAGATAGAAATCCATTGAAGGATTTGAGGAGCCATTGTTTCACTTTCCTCATGAGTTAAATCATTTCTTGCATTTTTTTCTGGAAAGTCAAGTCTGTAATTAAGTGAGCTGAGTTATTATCAAGCCCTGTGCAATGTCCACTATTTCAGATAAGCAGTAGTGTTATGGTGGAGACAGTACAACGTGTGTCTGAAAATGTGAGCACATTCAAAAATGTTTATTCAATCCATATATGGATATTTATACTTAATAATATCCAAATATGAGACAACAATGTATGTCTCTCAAATATCTCTCTGTGATAATAAGCATTTTGTCACTCTAACAGTTTTGTAATCTGAAAGTGAAACCATTCTTTGTCTTACTCAGTTTTTGGTTGGTTTCTCATGTACTGTAAGTCACATTCAGGATCTCATAAAAATGATTTAATTAGAAAATAACCGTCACATTGTGGTCTGTTTAGGGATATGACCCAAAGTTCTGAAAGTCAGGAAAAGAAAAAGAAAATAAATAGAAATATATGCAGATCTGGAGAACAATATGTGAACTAATATTCTCACCAATGGGACCACCACTGCCTTGTGAAATTCATAATCCCTCTCTGTAAGAAGATGATATTTGGCAGCCATCTCCATCTACTGTAACATTGTGCCTGTGGTCTTTTTGTTTCTTTAGGAGAGCCTCTGGCTGAGCATTTGAAGTTTTTAATCTGGTGCTCCAGAGACTAAGGTCACCTTTCACCATCCCCCTCACTCTCTATTTTATTTGCTCTTGCTTAGTTCTGGTTACCCTACTATTTCACACACTATTAAAAGAAATCTGCTAATGCAAGAAGCGAGGTCCTTGGCTTGTGGAATGGAAAATGATGGCATTTCTGAGATCTGTCTCTCCAAAAAGACCCTGGGCGTCTTGTGCGGGGTTTATGACCCTAAGATTAGTCACTTTTTGGAGCTGGATGTACTGCCCTGGGCTGTTTCTACCAGAAACTGATTTTCATATTGATGTGCGACGTTGAGCCCACTCCAGTCCGCATATTGGCTCATGCATCACCTGGACTCTGCAGCTGTCAAGCCTCAGTGATAGCAAGTGAAGCAGACAATTCCTCTGTTAATAAATAAACAAGTGAGACACTGCTAGTACATATTATATTCCTAAAGCTTGAGGCATCCGACTATGCACTGCACATTTCATTAACATTAACATTGCATGATGTTCAATCTCAATTTTGTCCTTATTTCCTTTCACAAAGCATAATTATGAAATTTTTATGTATTACTCAGATGCTATCAGGAATGCTAATGAATACATTTTGATATGCCATTAGTTTCCCAGTGACTATTGTATTTTTTTCACCAGGGCCCATGTTTGTTTTGTTTTTTTAAATATAATAAATTAAATAGGAAATTATCTTTAAAAAACACAAAGCTATTTTTGAGCCATACTTATTTTGTAATTCTGGTTCTGTCTAACATTTTTGCACAAGTACCAGTTGTGTGCACAAACTATTGCAACAGTTATTTATTTATTTGGATCCCAATAAGTCATTACCTTGGCAACAGCTACTCTTCTTGAAATCCCTACAATTAAACTTAATACTAAACATAATACTACAAAATGTATAACAATCAACAACAATAAAAAATAATTATATTAACATCAAAACAACAACCTCATATACAGTGGAGCAGAAAATTGCCAATGAAATATTTTAATACTACTAAAAATAATGGCTACACAACAGTTGCATAAAGAGTAAAGAAAACAAGTTCTAATCAGAGACTGCTCTGTACCCAGAATTCATTACAAGTATAGAAATCAGCGGGGGATTGTGTTCTGTGCCATTAAACATTTCTTAAAGCTATTATTAAAACCATTATTACTTGCAAACTATTGCATGCTCATTTATTTCAGTGAGAGCAGGTTAAAAAAACATGCACTCTTCATCCTACTGGCCTTTTTACCCTTGTCATGGGAAAAAAAGAGCAGTTGGGGAATTACACATAGAGCAGAGCTTTGCATGTATTACACAGCAAAAGACTAAGGAGAGATTATCCAAGGCCAGATGTGTCTCTCTCCAAGGAAAAAAAATATCCCATCCGTTAAGAAGCAGCCACATCCTACTGCTGGTAAGAATCACGCAGCAGGGCGTCGGCTATCTAAAGCATCATTCCTTCTGTCTCTGAATATGCAAGATTTCAGGTTTAGGAAGCGGTAGTTTCTTTTTTTATGTGGCCATGGCGTCATCCATCATACTTTAGACAAACATTTACCACCAAGTTGACTGATTGAAAGTAATGCAGCATTAGCCTCTGTTTGCTGAGAGGCAAATGTCATGTCTGTTTATACATTTCTGAGATGGGAAAATGTGGAGTTCACATTTGCTTTTGAATAGACACGTGAAGCTATTTCCCAGCTAGAAAGGATCCAAGGGAGCACGGCAAGAGCGGACCCCTCTGAAACAGAGGTGATAGATCACTCTTTATTTCTAATAGCAACACAACCACTATTTTCTAGCTTAATTGTCAGGAGAAATTGTCCTTTGAGGAGCATCCCAAGGCAACACCACCCTATAGTTCATGAGCTATGACTCCGGAGCAAAGAAACCAGCATGATTCTGCCTGTACAGATTGCATTTTATTGAACCAAGGCTTGTCAGCATTTTTGGTGAGCTGGTAAAATATAATTGTGTCATCCTTTCTGAGGAAGTGTTGGGGTGACAGCACCCACTGAAGCTTCATTACTCTGCTTTTTATTGGGGTGTGAAGAAGGGACGTTCTCCTGGCGATGAATAACGTCTCTCTCGCATGAAGTCAAGGTAAAACACACTCGCAGCAGTGGTGTGCTCCACTGGATGTACATGGATCATTTAAAATGAAATCAATTCAGCTGAAGAATTAGAGCTGGTGGCCATAATGCTTTTTATCGGACACCCATCAATACCTGTATCGATTTTCTAGTAGAATCGAACCTTGTGAGAACTGAGATGGAAAAAAATAGCTTCACACAAATATCTGAGCACAGCTGCAACATACAGTGCAGACGGACATCTGTTAATCCTTTGCGATTTTCTTCACACTGCCACATTTCCATATGTGGGAAAACGTAGCTGTTGTTATGTTTAGTAATGTTTAGTAGGTAGTAGGTTTCAGACATGCATTATCAGACACATGCATATGTTCGCAACTTGATTGCCTGCTCCTTTTTATGTGCCGCTGCTAATCATCCTCCTTTTTTTTTGCAGTAATATTCACAGTTCAGAAAAAAAAAAAAAGCCTGCAAAGTAAAAATTAAAATGCTATTTCTGGTTCTGAATTTCTACACAAAGATTTAAATTGATCCTCAATGGAGCTCAGTGTTGCAGTAAAACTTCTCAAACTGCCTCCATCTCTGTTAGAGGTGAGGTTGCTTCAGAGTGACTCATGGCTCCAAAATGAGAGAGCAAATATCTTCATTCAACAGCACTGTGATTTACCAAGTTAAACAACCATCTTTATTGTGTTTGGGTTCTCACTAGGGCTGCAAATACCCTTTTCCCTCATTAGAAAACAGAACCATTTGACAATCCGGCAGAACATTTCATTAGAGTGGGTTTAGCCGAGAACACTCACGAGGTGGAATAAAGCGTAAGGACTCGGGGAACCGCATTGCAAGTTATTAAGGCAGAGGGGTCGCTCCAGGGACTGGCACTTTAGATAGAGCTCTATAGTTTCTAACTTAATTTCCTATGCACAATCGAGCTCAAACCCATGAGAGGGAGGATATTTAAGAGCCGATGAATGGATCTATGCCAAAAGTCATTACATAAAAGCAAAAGACATCATACAAGTTGATTAATGCACTGCAGAATAATAAAGTCGTAACACGTCTACTGGGAAATGTAGGGTCTTATTTTCTTTTTGTCATGACAAGGATTAAATACAAATATCCCTGCGACTGGTATTAATATCTAGCAGCATTGCCCTGTCTCACGATCAGTTTTCAGTGGAAGTCCTGTATCTGCTGACTAATGTAGCTGGTGAGACGTCCTCAGTAATGACAGCAATAGAACATGGGCGATATCGTCTGTGGGGTTCAACTGATGATGGTTTAGAAAGGCTTTTCTCCAGTCACTGATAGTAAGTCTGGCAATAATCAGTATCTGTAATTTGGCCATTTTCAAACCAGGATACAATAATTTTCTAGTGTTTGCTACAGATTTCTGTCCTTATCCTCTTTAATAGTATTTCTAAACATTACTTATTTATGTTCCATTAACTTCCAGCCTAATTACATTTTTGTAGGGTGAACAGCGATTTAAGGCAGATCACCAACACAGTGAAAACTTAAAAGTTTAATTTTAGATTAAAAACACATTGCTGTACAATTATCTGACAATATAATATGTCTCGTATCAACAGAGACGCTACCTGTTGGTTAGTAAACTTCTATTGCTAATAACCAGTATATCGATCTAACCTCAGTCTTTTGAGCTAAAACTTCATGTTTAAACAACTGACATTGCGTTAGGCTTCCTTTTTTTCTTCTTCTACATCCCGCAGCACTAAGTAACAAGCACAGCCTCAAACATTGCACAATGGGATGAGAACTGGGACGTTTTGTGAGGGTAAACGTCACTGCGTATAATTAGGAAACTCTCGCCCTCGGGAGCTCTCCCGGTTGACAAACTGAACAAATGACAGTGACTCTTTTTATCAAATGAGTAAATATGGGCTTGAAAGAGCATGGCTTAGAGTCAATATCAAGTTTTTTTCCTAAATTGTTATCACTGTTTGTCAGACACATAAAATTATTCTGAAGTAGCCTATTTTTAACTTGAACTTTTCCTCTCAACTCGAGAACTTTGACAGTTGTAAAATACAAAAGGCCTAAACTAAAA
This sequence comes from Microctenopoma stevenorrisi, assembly GCA_032270685.1. Taxonomy (NCBI): domain Eukaryota; kingdom Metazoa; phylum Chordata; class Actinopteri; order Anabantiformes; family Anabantidae; genus Microctenopoma; species Microctenopoma stevenorrisi. The sequence goes on along the minus strand of JAUMTR010000013.1, from coordinate 13,578,825 downwards.
TTTATAATTTATATATTCATCAAATGTGTTGTGCTATCTGTAATTGATCAAGATATCGACAGAAGGAGTCAATTAGTGGCATTTCTTTTGGCCCAGTTTATCTCTCACACTACTGTAGCATGTAGAATAAATATGTTACCATCACATACTTATCTCTAGCAATTTTCCATATTCACACCCACAGGAACAGTGGTGAAGATTGAACTGTAAGGCCACCAATTACTAGATTAATGAGACAGACAAAGGTAAACTCAATGAGTCGCCCAATTCCACCCTTTCCGATTTGTGCTTAATCGCCTTGGATTGATTTAAACCTGCAAGTCTTTAGGATCACGTTTCTTAAGGACATCAGGGGAAGAAAAAGACTGAATTGTGCCACTGGAAAGTACATTCTCAACCTTGTTTTGTGGCAGGTTTATTGATGTTGGAGAGATTTTAAAAAGAAAAAAAAAGAGAAGAATTGATGGGACTCTTCAATCAAGCCCTATTCTGCAACACTCGGACCTGGAGAGGACAGCTGCTTTATAACCGCCGCAGCTAAACAGGACTAATTCACCAGAATGAAATATGCTACAGAGGCCAGCCATTTACAGGACCGGTATCAGAGTTGTATTTCAAGGTCCGGCTGCAGCCTCCACCCATTGAATTATGTGTGATGTATTTTAAGGCCAGTTTATGTCCTGCTCTGGTCTCAGAGAGGTCTGCATGCAGACACAAATGACCAGAGAACAGGACTCAGATTAAAGTAGATAGACATCTGAAGAGTCAATCTGGTCAAGCAGTGAATATCCAGCTAAAAATTCCTAAATGCCATCATTGTTTTGCCTTTAGAAAAAGGGGCTGTGGTATTATAAATGTGCTCAGTAAATGAATTAGCATATACGTATAAAAGCAAATGGTCAACATTCCTCGTGTTACTTCAGTACGAGCTGTAAACATAGAGTACACTGTGCAGTATCAATGTTTTAATGAGCATCTTTGAGGCTTTAGTTTCAGCTCTAATAGCTGGCCAGATGGACTGAATATTTTTTTCATTTCTTCACAAGGCTTTCACCTATGCATCCCACAACCAAGTCAACATTTTGCTATAACTGCGATTTCCGACCAGTGCACAATGACCAGGAGGTATCAAGCTCTGACCACTGTTTTCTCTGCATCGCCTGCGAAATGGTGATGAGGTTTACGGGGCGTGTATCTAAATGCAGGCCACTGTGCTTCATGAGACTCTCTGGCAGCTAATAAGCAGGTATCAGACAGCAAATAAAAGCAACATCCAGCTAACAATGTAACAATATCCAGCTGTTCAGCACTTTTGAGTCCAATCAATCACTTGGCAAACAAGGTGATCTGTGAACATTTCATCATTTACTTAGTGGAGAACTCCTGTGATAAGACGCCAACTGTCGAGTGAAGTAAATAGTTCTTGAAGAGCATTAGCGACAAACAGTGTCTTGAGGTTGATCATCTCAGTGAGTAATGTTCTGTCACTCTGTGGTATGAGGGGGCCCAGCGAGGACCCCCAGTAATGGAGCCTGAGCAGGTGCTGAAAGCCCTCTGACATCAGGGGGGAGTGCACTGACAAGAATTTCTGATGAATTTCAATTACTGATCTATTAAAGCTAATGAGGTAAATGAGCAGCCAGAATACATTGATAGATAGCTTGAGACAAGACCCCCGAGGTTTGACGTGATTTCGTGCATGTGTAGCCGTAGCTCACATTACGCGGTATTTGTGCAACTGCACTAGCGTGTTGAGTGACAACTGCGAATAACAAATGGCTTCACCACACATTATGCATGCTGTGGTTGGTGTTGTTTAACCAAAGCTGGAGTTCTCACTCTGGGTTGTAATGGTATATCATAATGTAAGGTCACTATGCCATCTGCTGGAGTTACCACAACATAGCACAGTTGGAAGTTCACTAGTATCCTCAGAGAACAGGATCATCTGCTGGCCCTGTGGCGAACTGCATCATGGGGAAACTCGGGTTTTTACGAGTCTGTGTGGTTGTTTTAGTAATAACATGGAATATATGACACGCTTTAGGTACAGTAATATGTGCTTTTTGCCTAACCGTCTACTGTATATAACGAAAAGAGTTACATTAAAAAGATCCTATTGTGCTTTATATTTGTTCCATCACTGTGTAAGATTAGTAAATATTATTCACACAGTTATGAAGGTAACATTATATCCTCATCAAAAACCTGTAACGTGTCTATATGACATTCAGTAAGATTTTAGAAATTAATATAATGTATAATAACAAAGCAGAGTCTTGTTGCTTTACTGACTTTCAAAAGGAAAAAGTGAAAACAACTTCTGCAGTGTTTTTCATTTTTTTATTATTTTGGTCCACATACAGCATAAATGACTTTGGGGAGTATAGACTAAATAGGTAAATTCCATCATTACAAAAGGCAAATATGCTATGTTAGATCAAATCAAGGAGAACAAAACCTCTCATGCAGAAGGATAAACAAGTAAACAGCTCAAAGTGCTGTCAAAGAGTAGTTTCCCATCTTTTTCAGTGCTGCACTTGTTTTTCAGGAGGTCTAATATGCCTGCTCTGATATTTGGGGTGAACGACTGGTAGAAGTCATTTTTTGCTGTCATGTAATTCAGCAGACGTTCTCCAATTTTACTGCCGGGATTGAAACACTCAGTGATGTCGAAGGTGTTGGGAATAACATGCTCCTCATATTTCAGACCCTGGCTGCGCAGGCAGGCAATAATCTCTGCTGAGGAGCGGTACTCTGAGAGGGCGTCATCACAGAGCTCCTTCTTGTAAGTCTTCCACAAGGTGTCCCAGCCACCATTGGCTAAATAGCAGATATGAGATTAGCATTATTCATTCCAGAAGAAACATATGGACTAACTAGGTAACCATCTCTGTCATCAGCTCTGTAATCACCTCATAGACCTTTGTGCATCAACAATTTTGGCATCTGCTAAAATGGTTTGCAACTAGAGCAGCAGAGATCACAAGTAAGTCAAATATTTATTGTGTTAATTATAAACTATATATATATATATATACAAGACAAACAACACAAAAAAAAAAAAAAAAAAAAAAAAAACTTATCGAAAAATACAATATTCTTACAACATAATACAAAGAACAGACAAATCAGGACAACGTACACTTTTCACGTTCAAAAACAAATAAGTTTAC
>JAUMTR010000013.1:13536346-13566148 GCA_032270685.1 Microctenopoma stevenorrisi | reverse complement strand
TAACTTGCTATGGTTCTTTAAGGAACCATAGAGGCGTCTGAAGAACCATTTAAGAACCATTGTTTTTCTGTGTGTACAGAGGACGCTCAGATATATACTGTGTCCTACACGTTCATAATGTGTGTTCTCACCAGAACCACTTCCAACTCCAATGACATTTAGATGGGACTTTCCATTTCCGACACTGAGGGAAAGCAGGAAGAAAAAAAAACACTTTGAGTCTTCAGAACCGTCAAATCTTAAAACTCACATCCTCCAACCTGCCAAATGTGGGTCACATTTTGGGGCTTGTACCTGTCATTTCTGCCTGACACGTGTATATGCGATGTTCTGATCTGGTGTCTAAAGCATCTCCAAATACAGAGGCTTTAAATGCCGGCGTGTCATGTTATGTCACTCACAGTCTGCTTTTTATTAACAGTATTACACTTTTTAATTTACTTGTAAGTCACATCTCTCCAGATTTCTCTCTGATCTGTTCCGTAGACAGGAACGCCGAGCAGAGAGTTTGGTTTGGCTCTGTGCGTCAGTGCCTTCAGCCCCTCCAGCTTATATCAACATAAGGGGGAGAAAATGCGGGAAGAGATAGAGACACTCACTAATTGTCATTCACAATCATGCGCACACTGTTTAGTTAGTTAATCTATGTGTATTTGTGTGGTTAAATATTTGATTTTCTAACAACAGAACTTGTATTTTCTGTTCTGGGATTTGGTTTTGTCCTGAGCAGCTCACACTGTTGAGTGATGAGTGATGAAGTTGCGGTACGTGTTGGTTGATTTGTGAGAAACGTGTTGTTTCTCCCCTGTTGAAACACATAATAAAACACGCGCAGACAAACACACTGATAAAACCAATGCTTTGTTATGTTACGTCCCTCATTTGAATTTAGGTCGGGAGTCTTTTCTCTTTGAAGTTTTTGATATACAGTTGCTAGTTAGCGGACAGGAAGGCAGTTTTTAATATATGCAACTTTTTTATGACGGCGCACGTTCTGTTTTGACATAAGTATGAGGATGAGCTGCCTTAGTGTTGATCAGCGGTTCCTCTCATGAATAAGAAACATCATATTGTTTGCTTATTCTCAGTCATTTGTACAGAAGCAGAACTAATAAATCAACAACAGTCAAAGATTTTTTGCATCAAATAAACAAAAGGTAAAAGTGATAATAACGGACACAACTGTATTATTTTTATTGGCCTGTTCTCCAGAAACCTACATAGAGGATTTAGACTACGGCAGCATGCCAACACTACTGTACATAAATAAACACTATTCACCCTCTGGTTTTATTTTATCAGCTGTTCTTACTGTAATCTGCTCTACTGGAAGCAGCAACCTTGGGATTGTCTAATATCAGGTGTGTGCGGTGCGTCACCTGGACAGTACGTCTGGCAGCACGTGGTGGATGAAGTCCCGCATACACTGGTGCTCAGAGGAGCGCTCCAGAAACAGCTGGAAGGCTTTCAGGTATCTGCTATCATCGTGAATCAGGCTCGTCAGCGGATGTGCCATGGCGCAGGCTCTGGCGAGGAAACGGGAAATATTTGCGTCAACAGCCAAGAAGAGCATTTTTTTCACTTTCTTTTAGTGTTAATCACGTGCTGCTGTTACAGGTTTACAACAGCAGAGTTTCAGCACTGGAACACGTGGAACACGGAGGTCAGATCACATGTCACGGAACCAGATGCTGAGGAGGATTATTTGCTATACTGTGTTTGAATCCGCGTTATTTACAAACACACTTATCATTTTACTGAGTAACTATTGAAACCAGCTGTATGTGAAGACAGGTTTTCATTTCCCCGTCGTCACACACCGCCTAACGACAACAAACAACGCGACACTGCTGCATGATCTCAGCTGTGTCGCGCCGCTGACAGCTGACAGACAGACAGACAGACAGACGCGTGCGACGGCGGCGGAAACGCGAACAGCCCCGCGCGGCGCGGCGCGGCGCGCGCCTCTGAGCGGAACACGCGCGGAGCGTCGCTGCGTTCAGGGTGTCGCTTCCGCTGCAGCCACGTCGAGGCGAAACGCCATGTTTTGACACTTACATGTCGGTGACTGCGTGTGGATCCGTCTGCAGAGAGAGGGAGAGAGAGAGAGAGAGAGGGAGAAGGGTGCAGAACCACGACTGAAAACCCTCCCACTGGTGTCACAACTCCCCTTTAAGTAGGGCCACAGGAGAGCAACCCTTCACCAACACGGCATAATGATTGACTTTCCTGTTCTCTAAAGGGACTGTTAAGGCAGTGTGTATTTTAAAAAGGTAATGCATTCATAATATGATTATCTTTAAAACAATATGAGTGTTTCCCCATGTAGAAAAAATTTAACTATCAACACAACTCTATTTTTTGCGCATTAACTCGCATGTGTTGGTGCCAGAACTACTGACTAACATCACCTCATTTCACCCATGTTCCACTGCTTCATTGGTTTAGAGTTCAGGCTAGAAGAGGCTTCAAAGTCTTTTCATTAATTACATGCGCCTGCACCCGTCTTATCTCCCTCACATCATTGTTCTCTGTGGGCCACCTCTGTGCTCTCAGCTCCCAGAGTCCTGCTCTTCGTACAATCAGGAAAATACTATCTCAAATAGATTCAAAAGTCAGTGGGTGAAGAAGACGTTCCGAGCTTCACATACAGTATTTGCAGTGTAGTACCAGACACTCATCAGTACGTCCACCTGTTCACCTGCCTCTCTCACACACACTGCTGTACATCTAGGGCAGCTCAGCTCTGATGTTTACCGTGCATGATTAGCACTAAACCTGCTTTGCCCATGTTTAGCACTTGAATAAAAGAACTAATCCAACAGAAATTTCAGCAGTGTTGTTGGTACTAGATGAAAAGAAAACACTCTGGGAGCCATGAGTATATGTGTGTAGTGTGCTAATGCATCAAGCGCATGCTGCCTTACTGTTTTTGAAAACATGCCTTTATTTTGATGTTATTGTAGACGAAGGGGAGGGACAGGAACCAAGAGGAAACCAGGCAGCTGTGGACTCCACAGCACCGGAAATATTGCTGCTTGGTCTTCGAGCCATTTCCTCAGTCACCTGACATCCTTCAGCAGTTCACACGCACGCTGTATTACTGTGACGCGTCTGTATGTGAGTATCACGGATCGAGCATCCTGCACCTGTGTTTCCCGGTTTGATTCCAGCTGGTGACATCAGCTGGGCGCCTTTTGCTATTGCTCTTTTTTTTTAAATTGCTGTTCAATAAGGCCTAAATTCTTTCGATGCAATCTTCAAAATTTGACAACATTTTCATACATAACACTGACAGATTCATTTTAGGAAGTGTTGTAGAAAAATGCTCTTCCAATACCCTAACAGGTCCTTTTATAGTCATAGTCACCAAGTTCATATTATTGTACTTTCCTACATACTTTCACATCGCCCAGTATGTGGTCTGGTTTTTCATCTGTTTGTATTCTGGCCGGTGTGTTGAGATTGGGATGTATAAACAGGGAGTCTGGGCTTGAGTCCAGGTTGAAGTGACCTGGGAGCCTGAAGGGGGGCCAGATAGGACCAGAATGATTGATTCTACTGTTACGCCATTTCTGGGCAGTAACGGCCACAGCCTTAGCAGTGACGCAGATTCTGTGTAAATGAAGAAGCTCTAGAGGAACCTGTAGCTCTCTGCTTTTTGCTCCCTGCGCCGCTTGCTCCACGTCCAACTATCTGTGTGTGTGTGCTCTGTAACACTCGACTCTCCTCTGTTCTGTTTTGATAAAATAAACCTCTATTTAATCTAATGGCCAAGAGTCGCTGGTGATTTCTACTACAGAAGACACCCCTCTACACCCCCGCAGAGTGATGGAAACTGTCACTTTGCTGGGGAATAAGGAAAAGCGCACGATAAGTCAGTAGACGATAATGAACATTCATTGCATTTAAATGTTATGCATTGTTCCTACTAAATATTCATTAAGCTATCACTCCACTCTGCCATCTACAGCCCACCGCATTTTATTAGAATGATCCCGTTTGCTCGTAATAGACGGATCCTGATTAAAACTGCCATTGTCAAGCTGTTTGCACGTCTCCGCTGATACCTGCAAATATGTCTTGAGAGCTAGGAAGATGAGACGAATTGGACATGACAAGTTCAGCGCAGGTCTTTGCCACACATCAGATGGCCGTGACACAACGCATTCGAGTTCAACCTCCTTTTAAACAAATGTGACAGTTCTGAATAAATGAATTAGATGAGACAAAAGATTTAAACACCGTTTCCCTCCCAACCTGCATGCATCCGGGGACTATCACACTGGGAATCTGACTGAAGGGCAAGATGACTCTTATCAACTGCTTATCTATTCTGGGCTCTGCCTCAGAGCCTGGATCAGTAATTACAATTTATCAGGACTTGAGAGTCAAGGAGGCGATGAAGATCACAACAAGACTAGAGCATCGCTCCTCAAAAATATTCCACTCCGTGTGAAGAAAGAGTATGTAGTGTTTTATTCTCACATTGTTTCACAATTTATTTGCATTTTTGTCCAGCTCTCCATGTACGCACAATAGTAACACAAATAGCATGGTACTGCAAACAATGAATGGACATACTTTTAGATCTTCTGGGACAGAACCCAATAGAGGTCTCTAATCGGGTCGAATGTTGGCTGTTACTGTGGAAAAAAAACCGTTTTCCATTAATGTAACATTTAGCATATGTCCCTTCATTGGCCAAAAAATGAAAAACACTGCCTGACAGAGACTACTCTAAAATATATGGCAACTTGTTAAAAAGAATCTCTGCAAGGCCACTTGGAGCACTTTCTGCCAAAATGGATCAAGCATGCCTACGTACAATCAGCTGCTGAGATACAGTTGTTACAGCGCGTAACAGCCATATTTGCACAACCATTAGGATTACAGAGTTACTGATAAAATACATTCAGAAGGAGGTCAGTTAATGTGAGACCAAATCTTCAGTTGGTGGGGGAAGAAAGACAAACAGAGCGAACTCTGGTTGGTGACAGAACCACCAACTACTAAGAACCTAATTTCCCACTGGGCATTATGACTAATGTGCTGGAGGACCCAAATCACACTAAGGGTAAGAATTGGTCAGGCAATAAAAAGCATGAATAACTTAATAATACGAGTGCAAATCTGAAAGAAATATCAGGGATAAATGTAAGAAAAGTATTTTCTGTTTTGCTTGAGCCTGAAAAAAACACGAATAAGCCCTAAGCCCTATCTTCATGTGTAAAATGAAAAAGTACCATACCATGCTCCTTATATTTGGATGTGCACTAAGTAGATTAGTAAAGAAAACTATGACATCTTTTGAAAGGAATAAAGTGTATTTGCACTAATTATACACTCTTATGTGACCCAGTGGGTATTTTTTCCTTTTCATCCTCGTATTTGTTTTGGTGATCAGTGCTTTTTTTGTTTGAGTGGGCATGAGGTATGATTTTTTTTATGCTGGTATTTGGCAATTTGCATTATCATGAATTATGTAGTGTTTCTTCCTAGCTTGCACTTGTCACCAAAACAGTTTTTCAGTACAAGTTACACAATTCTGCCATTATGTCTTAATTTAGTCCGTAGTGGTGACTGTCCTGTGAGCATCAGGGAGGAGTAATTACTGCATTGATGAATTATTAAACTCAAGGCAAGCCTGCTTTTGGTTTCCATTAATACACACACCACATATGGCATCATCAACAAAACACAATCCGACAGCCACAACTTGCATTACAATTAAAACACTAGAAAAGTTATTTGAAAGGAAAATCAAACGTAAATCAGCACTAATATAGTGCATAGAGCATCTTGTTTATTGTCAGAAATTCAAAAAAAGGCTGTTTACTCAAAAGGCTTGTGACATTTCCTTTTTCAAAGATCCAGCACTGATGGGACAAAGTCAAATGTCAATGGTCCTTTGTCCTTTGAATATCATGAGTGACTGCTGACTCAAGATGTTTCGTCTCCTGCATGACACAAATACGAGACAAATAACCAGGTGACCTTCTGATTCTAGAAATGCGTGCGCACACACACACACAGACACACAAATCTCCAAAGTCATCACCTGTAGATCCACTTTGTTGTTATCATTTGTAGGTTGCAAACAGCGTTTTCACTGTGTTTTCAGATTGCAAGCAGTTAAAAACTAGAGGTCCATTTATATGTGTCTCTCCAGAGGTCTCCAGTGTCTCTCTCATTTCCAGAGCTTTGGTTCCTCTTCTTCACGGAGGAAAGTTGGCTGCAGCCAAAAATCTGGGCTGCATCACCCTTCAGCAGCAAATCACGACAGCATCGCAATGTCTTTGCTGTATAGCTAATGCTGCAGCATAAAGTCACCCAGGTCCAACAGGTCAGTAATCTGTAATATGTGACATGGCGTGTTTGTTAGCAAACTGGATTCAGCCTTTCGGAGGCTGAGTGGACGCACTCATGTGTGAGGTATACCAGCCTGGTTACATATCAATGTCACCATCGTAGGCCAGGGTCAAGGGTTTCTGTGGTGGAGGAGAAGCCTTAGTGCTTTTGGATGGCTTGCTGAAAAAGAAGAAGAAAAAAACAGACATGAAAGAAATGCTGACAGTGTATCTGGCTTAGTTGCACAGGCCAGCCCAACGTGATTTCAGTCTTTACAAATAATTCCATTATCTGATCGCAGCAGCACACAGCAGACAAAATATTGTGAGTAATATAACTCACACTAGACAGAGCTCCATTCAATGAAAGCTGATAGTTAGGAATTTACTTTGTGTTCATTGTTCAGTCAGTTCTCGTCTACAGTGTGACTGAAAAAGCAGCTTTTGTTTTTTGAAATTGTGCATAGTGAATAATCTCTTAAGAGAGTAATATGGTACATACCACACCAGGAATGATAAAGCAATAATGAAGAGTATTAAGATGAATCCAACGACAGTCACGGCATAAACCCACAGCTTTACTCTTCCATCTGTGCAATCAAAAAGCAGATTTAATACAAAGTTTTAAATATATGCATCGACATCATTTTCTGCATATCTTTTTTTCCCTCACATTTCTGAATAAAGTACATGGGCCTCCTTTTCAAACATACTGCTGAGGAGTGACTAGAATGTCTCAACAGTGTTATCATCCATTTCATTCACTGAGGTGTCTTTCAATAATATAATTATATTTCCCATAAAAACACTGACCCAAAATGAATTCCACCCCGAGTACAGTAATCCTACAGCTACAAAGGAAGGTTCAAAGGGGGGGGTGATCTCTGGCATGCTGGTTGAGCTGTAAAGATGATTTTTACATTTCAGTACCTGGGCCAACAGGTCGTAAGGGCCACTCACTGAAGAGGTCCTGGGCCTTCGATGGTCCGGGTTGTAATCTCCCAGAATTGGTTTTCACATCAGCTTTCTTGTTGTTGTCCACCCCCGGGGTTCTGGTGCAGTAGTCCAAGAAGCCGTGCGTAGTCATCACTTCAGTGTAACCCTTTTCACACCCACACACACCGCTCTGCAGGGGTTTGAGGGAGCAAGGCCAAGAGGAACATCATTTACAGCCAGCGCCAGACAAGTGCGATTCTTACAGTACTTTCTCATTGCCACAAAACACTGCTGACAAAACAGTTTGCCGTGTGCTGGGCATACACTGTTGTACTCTAAGACTTTCTGCTATTAACACAGGTTGATTTTTCTCAACCCTGATATTAAACTGTGCTCCTGAGGGGATATATGCCACTACACGTTTGGAGACTGAAAGAATGTTCCTCAGCCACAGCAGTGGAAAGAAAACTGAACTTTTTCAGCATAGTGTGATCAAAAATAAAAAATAAAAAAATAAAATAAAATATAAACCTTCTTTAAGGTGTCAACACTTCACTTTTTTGTTAAAGTGCAGTTACGTGGTCGGTACTCTAAGGGGCAGTAAGACTTCAAGCTTAGACTATTTATCATTTTCACGACACCCCCATCCAAAGGTGTAGTCCCTAAGTGACACTGAGCCTACATCCATCTGCATTAATTTGATTATCCTTTAATGGCCTGTTCTTGGCAATTAAAAATGTCATCTGTCAGAATTCATATGACTCCCCTCCTATAAAGTGGGAGCAGCTGGAGACAAAGTGAGAGTTACAGAGATCACACCTGGATGATCAACGCAAAGACATCTTACCGGTGTGCAATGGGAGAAGGGTTTGGTGCACGGAGGATGGCAGTGTCTGACTGTGGCCGGCTTTTTCTGCGGGAAACATCCCCCTGGAGAAGGACAACAGGTTCTTATTGCTGTTTCTTTACCCGCTGATCACTAAATGAATGTACTGTCACACCTGATTAATGGCTTTAGTTGGCTATCGGGGTCCCTGATCAATCTGTGAACATTTTAATCCCAACATGGAAAATTGCATGTCAAAATATCCAAGAGTAATGCTTTGGGTTCTTGCCTTCCCTGCAGAGGGAGGTTATTCCTTCTGGGCTCATATTGCCAGAAACACTTCCTTACAGCGATAAGATCACATTCACCCACTATTTGCAGCGCATCAGGCTCGCCTAAAGCTTTGCTTCCCACAGCAGCCGTACCTTTGTTCTGTTTCTCTTCGCCTGGTTTACTTCTTACAAATACAAATGCATGATTATATTTATATGGATTGAAAGCCTCCCAGCTCAAAGTCTGCCTTATTGATTACTTATGTTAAGAGGGAAAGGAGAAATCAATGAAGACCGCACTGAGAACATGCAGCTCAAATAAGGTGTTAAAATCAACTACAACACTATACTAAAATTACTCTGTGCATGAATGCCAGTGAACATACTGTATATGTGTGAGTGTGCGTCTAAGACACCAAAGTACACAAAGTATGTTCACACTAGAGACCGTGATGTAATCAGATTTACTATTTATTAAGAGCGGATACAGTAAGTGATTATTCTATTGTGGGAATTCACACATACGAAGTGTTAAACTATTGTAAACTGAGCTTTGCAAAAGCAAAAGACATCAAATCTGTTTCCGTATCAACCCACCCACTTTTCAGTCGTCTTTCAAATTTAAAGAGGAAATCTATTTAAAATGTATTTCTAAGTCACTTGCTTCAACTACCTGCTAAAACGAACTACTGTGACAATGTTCACAGATGAATGACAGAATGTGGCCTGGTGGCTCAATGGGTTAAGAGTCAGACTGGGATGTAGAAGGTCGCAGGTTCGAACCCCATCTGACTCCTAATCTATCCACTACCAGCTGTGTCCCTGAGTCAGACACCCAGCACTAGCTCCTTGTAAGTCGCTTTGGATAAAAGCGTCTGCCAAGTGAACTAAAGTAAGAATGTTTACAAGCTTGCAACTTTCCTTTTTGAGCAATCAAATAATCTGATGATGTAGCACATATCAGAATGATTCAGATTCAATTAAAGAATAAGATTGAGCAGATTTTTGCTTCTCGCAGTGATTTAGTTTAGTGCCGGGGACAAAAGAACTGGGACACTTTCAACTGCAGTCTTCATTAAGCCGTTTATACATAGATGTTGAACCGTTTGCACCTCTGCAGGCCAAAACTAGGCTGGCCAGAAGAGGCAGGAACAACTCACCTGTGACATTGATGCCATCTGAGCGCTGACACCACACAGCTCTCTCATTGTTGCTCCATCCTCCTGTCCTCCACTGGTAACTGTGGCATTTTCCTTCTGGAGAATTTGCAGAGAGGCAGAGATGATGCTTATTAGCGGTTTGTGTTGGGCATCGGTTTCTGCCATCAGGGTGCCTTGGCCGCTGCTTCTTCTGCTGCCCTTCTACACTTTATTGTAAGATATAGTCATATTATGGTTGTAGTAAAAGGAACCTTTCCCACTAGAGTGCTGTACTATAAAACTTTAGAGCAAATAAAATTGGTTAGTAATTTATGAATGGCACTTTTTTATTAAATAAAGGCTGTTATTTTCCTGGGGGTGCTGTAGGGAAAGAGAGTAACAGTCAGACTTCTCTCCCAAATTTCATGCTTTAAATAAAATCTAGTCACGTTTGTAGTGCTGAATTTTATGTGAGCATCATAATTAGAAGAAAAACTTATGAAGATTAACACAGAATTAAAAATAATATCCATTACCACCTGACAACTAGTACCTTACACTATTTTTCTTTTTCTAATTGTTCTGGAAAGTATTTAGACCCTTTTACATTTTTGCACCTTTTGTTGTGGTACCTCATTCTTTCTGAGACTAAATAAGCAGCGTGTATCTCCACTGATATTCTACTATTATTAGTGTTGGTGTGCCCACAAGTTATGCTGCATTACAATATCTCATTTTGTAGCCTCTATGTAAGCCTGTAACACTTTGTGTCTACCAACCTTTGTGTCTGTAACAGAGTGAACCAACTAGCTACTAGTAGTATGAGCCATGGTTGGTCCAGTCAAGAACAGCCCAGCGTTGTGTGTAGACCATATTATTGTTATACTTAGAGCCGTCAATACCCAGGGATGAAGACATTATGTTTTCAAGTTCTCCCTCCATCCGTCTGCAGGTGCGAGACATTTCTTGTAAATGTGACATTTCAGAAACACTTGAGGGAACCTCTTAAAATTTGGCACAACTGTCAACTTGGACTGAATGATGAACCCATTTGATTTTTCTGCTTAGGGTCAAGGTCTTATTGACTTTCTGATCATCTCTTTGTGGCCCATTCTTGTGGATGTGGGATAAGGAGTGCTTGGAGAGATGTTCTTGAGATTTAGTACAAATGTTATTTGGAGTTTGATGATGAATTGATTTGTTTTTCTTATGCATGTGATATCTCAGCAATGCCTTGAGGCAATTCCTGTAAATGTGGTACAATGGTCTGCTTGTCATCAACGATGAACCGTTCCTCAAAGGTCACTGAGACTTCATGTATGTCCTGTTCTCATTAGTGGTATATGTCGGAATTGCCTAGAGGGAATTTTATTACATTGCAAAATATGAGTCTAGACAGACATTACTGTGTGTGGTTTGAATTCTAGTTTACCTCATGCTTTCAGAGTCATTTAAATGCTGTTTGACAAACCTTTTACTCAGTGGCTGGATTACCTTCCTTCTTTTGTCTCTGTCCTTTTAGAGTGAAGTTCTTGATCACTTCTTGACAAAGGCCTCTCCTGCTTAGTTACTGTTTGTCTAGACTGTTTGTCAGCCAACTCCACGAAGTATCCTGGTGGTTCCAAACTTCACAACTCAGGCTTGGTATCCTTGACTTGATCCACTGGATGCCTCACCACTGTTTTATTGTGTAGGTCTACAGAGACTTCATAACTTGTTTTTTTGTGAACTTTGGACCTTATATATGCAAGTGTGTCTCTAGGTTTGAACAGATTTTCTAAATAATGTCCAGTAAATTCAGTATGCCACAGATAGATGTCTTAAGAATAATTATTTGCACAGTCCAAAACATTATACAGACACAGCACTATTCTTAATGAAACCCTGGAGAGTGAAGAAACTTGAGAAACGCAAAATACACAAAACACAGTACATGATTTGCAAAACATCAACTTTGCAACTCTACAAACTCAACAAAGTCATAGCACCTTCACGTACACGCTGAATCTCCCTGGGCAAATCATAAGTCTGGCCCATCAACCTCGATCTTTAATCAAATTGGATAAATGGTGTAGCAGTTATGACCTTTCTATAGTTCAAATACTGACTCTTTAATGGTTGCCTTTTCATTGTATTTGTAATTTTTAAGTGCTAACCCTGCTGTGACACAGCTTCAGTGATAGCTTTGGCATAAACTTGTCATGGCAGGGTTGGCCATTAGAAGAGCATTTGTAATATCACCTTTTAGCCTTTTCCCTCTATACGGACAGGTGTTCAGTGAAATAAAAAACAAGAAAGCCTTCAATTCATAATGCCCATCATAAGCTGTGTATAATGTAAGTGTGTGGATTGATGAGTGTTTTATTATAAACAGTGCAAACACCTGTGAATCTCCAAGCTCGTGGTGCCCTCTATACATGCCGATAAACACCAAGTATAGTATCAAGGACAACGAGATTCAATTAAAAAAAGGTCATCAGAAGACAAATTCCATTTCAAAGATCCACAATGACTTCGGTTCTTTAATGTCCAGTGTGGAAAAGTGAAATGAACAGTGAGTCCCTGACCTGCCAGGTACTGACAATAAATCTTTTTTTTTTTTGTCAATTAATAGTAAAAATAAAGTTCAATTTAACAGCAGTAAAAATCATTCTTTTGATACATGTAAATCTCTGCTTAATCACGGCCTAAGTGAGAATGAAGTTAAAGTGAGGACGTGGTTTCACCGTACCTTTACAGGGCTGGGTCTCAAAGACTTGGTGTGGACACGTGCTCTGGTTCTCCATGACCTGAACGATCACAGCTCTGGAGCGGGCTTGGCGACCAGTGGTCTCAAAGCTACGACCCTCCAGGCAAGTCAGCTGACAAGTGCTCCAAGATGACCACTCAGTCAAATGGCAGTCTCCTGAGGGCAAAAGAAGAAAATGCATAGATCAATAACAATGTCAGGCTTCAATTTTAGTGTGTTTTATATTCAGCTTGCCGAGACTATTTCAGGGGTCCCTTTATTGGCTCCCCTGCTAGCTACTGGAACATTTAAAACAGATCGAAAACAACTTCAGCACACACCTGAGGTTGATAATGTACCAAATGCAAAAACAAATTACTCAGACAGCCCAGTGGGTTTTCAGAAATAACAGACTAATAGAGTTATAAATTATACAAATCAAGCTATAAGTCCAAGCCCAACTGTAAAGGCAACACTCAATACTAAAACATGTGTCATAGGAAAAACTACATTCATTTGATTTGGGATGTTTTGATGGGATAAAGGTTTGG
Organism: Microctenopoma stevenorrisi; assembly: GCA_032270685.1. NCBI lineage: Eukaryota > Metazoa > Chordata > Actinopteri > Anabantiformes > Anabantidae > Microctenopoma > Microctenopoma stevenorrisi. The sequence continues at coordinate 13,553,346 of JAUMTR010000013.1, read as the reverse complement.
TTGTTTTAATCTGTTAATCTACAAACGTGGTAATCTTGCAATGATAAAATCACCCACTGTCACTGCTCCTGGAACAGCCTGTGATTCTCTACCCTGAACACCCATCAGTGATATCAGTGGACTGACACTGTCAAGAGTGTCTGAAAATTGCAGACCCAAATACAGGGATCTTTAATTAAAGTAAAAACTGTATACACAACAGAGAACACAAAAACCTAGGTGACAGTGGTAGTAGTGTGTTTCTGTGTGTAACAGAGAATGGGCGTGGCCAGTCTGTATTAGTGTGTGCAGGACAAGCAGAAGGAAACTGGGAAAGGGCAGACACATCAAAGTATCTTTCATCTTTATATGGATCCACTCTATCAACTTGTTCTTCAGGATGCTGTGTATGTGGAAACATGCTGTGGAACAATCTGCAGTGTGCAACAAACACCAACACACGTGCACACATACTGTCCATCCCTCACATGTCAACAACCCCTGCTTTTGTGCCAGCCATCTTCCCTCTAACTGACACATGGGCCCAAAAAGGGAATACACACATATCTACTCTGGCCATCAAACAGCCCCGAACCTGAGCCAAGCTCACAGCAAAGACAGTCTGAGTGATGAATCAGGGCAAGGATCAGAGAGGAGCGAGACACGGATCAGCAAATGCATGCACTGCAAGATGGTGTCTCTAAGCTAACAAGAAGCTTCAATAGCAAAGAACTATGCCAAATGAGATGTAAGCAGTCTTTGTTCTTTTAATCAGATGAAAAAGATTGCTCTGCAAAATAAGAAGAACTCATATATACTCTACATATGTGGCAGTGTCGTTGTGTAGCTGGCTTGTGTCTAAAGACAATAAAGCTTCATTATGGATCTTCAGGGCAGAAAACTTGACAGTGACATGAAGCAGGTTATAGCTGTCAGCTGGTCAGCAGCTTGCAGCGTATTCAACATTCACAGTGTGGCCTAAAAAAAAAAAGCTGGGAAACAGCTTCAACTGGTATCATGAGATGTCGTTCAGCTGATGGCTTCATGTTGCCATGGGGATATTTTTAAGGAAGATGACCATTTCAATGTGCACAGAAAACACTTATTATATACTAAACTATACATCATTATACTTATATTATAGGTCCTTAACTTTCTTGCAAGCAGGAGCAATTAAAAGCATGTGTGACAGCTTGATTTTAGTACTTCACTTGTACTTAAAAGTTCAGAGATATAAGATATACTGTACCATAGGCAGGGATTTGTCTTTTATCATTATCCACCTCAGCTTTCACATGATTGATGTACTGCATACTGGCATGTCACCAGGACTAACTGCAGATCAACAGTATATCAGCACAGAATGCTTGTTAGATTGAAGTAAATTAGCTAAATAAAAAAAAAGTTCAGCTCAGTGCTAACATTGTTTTATTTTTTTACAACGGCAATAAGTTAGTTACAATCTGATTTTGCCTTGGTGCTGAAAAATCAATGCGTTTGGATTTGCATGGAACCTTCCCCCTGCAGAATTCCCACGGTATAGCTAATTGCTTGGCTGCTATAGCAGTGCGATCACTTAATTGCTTCAGTTAGGATGGCTTTTCATGCTTCATTTAGTTCTGTGCAGTTGGATAATGTTGAGCAAAAAAAAAAATCAATGGTGTTGTCAAGAAATTCATCATAAAATGTGTTTCTCTTTGATTCACTCAATGCTGACCTTTGCAGCCTTGATGGAGCTTTTGCATTTACTGAAGAATATACGTTTTGTTTCATGCAAGTTGAGATGGTGTCCGTTCTTTTCTGGTTGTTACTGGATGTGTCTAACCAGATAATGTAAAGCCATTAGTCAGTCTATGACTTTCATTGATTTTGTAATAATTATTTAGCAGCTCAAAATGTCAACCAATCGCAAGGGGGAATGGTGTATTGGCAGACTACAACAAATGAGTCAAGATTATTGATTATGAAGACCCAGGCTAAATAAATATTGGTATTACAAGTCCACAAGGGCTACAGTAATAAGTAATTCATGCAAGTTTTTCTCTACTTGAATCGATTATAAAAGTGTAATATATTATATAAATCATGCAGTTCTACCTGTATAACAACTTCCGTGAGTGTCAGAACATTTCATGCTAATCCCGTATATTTGTCTACAGATTTACCTGAGCACGGGACGAAGCACGGCTGCTTCAGTTCCTGCTGCATCTGCTGTTTCAGCTTATCTCCACAAAGCTCCTCCGCTACTGGCTGAGGAGGAGATTCGGGCCAGTCTCCCCAGTGGACGACACATGACAAGTTCCTTCTGCGAAATCCCTCGCCACACTGTGCACTCTGCACAGACGCACACGTTGTATTATCTCATGCACAAAGCTCATATTTATCATCAGTGACGCACCAGTGATGCACATTCTGTGGATTGAGTGATTGCACTAGTTTAAGATATTGACTTAAGCTTTAAAAGTAAAGAAGAATGGATTTAATCAGTTCAAATGGTTTAAAATGTAAGACACTTCTTCCCTGCCTTTTGCTGTGTTTAGTGTGATAGTGCCTTATGCAGATCTGTAAAGAAGTGTGAAATAAGTGGCTGGACAATCAAGTCAGCCATATGTTTGTGAGTGAACCAGAAATCAAGGGCTTTTTAGCAAAGATGAACATCGCTGTACATGATGACACACACATCACATAGCGAAAGAAAAATTGATACCTCTATACTGCAAGAGGACCAGTCACTCAGCAGCCATGTGTAGCAAGGGTTTATGGGACATGGTTTGGTTTGGGTGAGCTGACTGGGACAGGGACGACCCTCCTCATGAGCCTCCTGCAGGATTCTCCGAGTGCGCACAGACACACCTGCAGAATGGAGAATGACACCATGTTATAAAGGACAACTGGCCAGGAATAAATCTAAGAAATGTGCCAGCTAGGTGTTCAAGCTGAAGTCTTCAAAGTTGCTGAGAGAGAAACTATCTGGAAAGGTTCTCAGTCATCCAGGTCATGGCTATCTCATAAAGGTTTTATCCAAAGCCACTGGACTGGTTTGGTTTCTTGATGACGTTTCACCCGTATTTGCAGAGCTGCTAAGTGGAGCTATGACAAAGTGCTAAAACATAAAAAGTGTGACAAAAAGACAAAAGCACACGGGGATTCATACACACACTAAACTTCTACAGGCACATCAGTTAACAAACCGGTGGCTTAAATACATGATCATTTATTTAGAACTGAAGAGGCTGCACCTTCTCTTTAGCCTGTGAAATATTTTCCTCTTGACAAAGAGGAATTAGTGCAACAGCACAATACATCTGTGTCACCATGCCACTTTATGCTTGGATCTAACAGTTTCCTTCATAAGTGCTTTGTTCAAGTGAGCCATTAATAATGTGTGACAGGAAATATTTCATGAATTGCAACAGTAAAAAGAAGGGGTCACAAAGTGAGTTTGGTCTGTGTAGAGCTGCTCACTGTGTGGTTGAGGCTCAGTGCAGACGAGGTCTCCGTCAACTATCAAATCAAGACAGAGGTTTTGGGCATATGCGTTACGCCAGGGGACATGCTGAGCTCCGTGGACCCCCAGGCAGCTATAGCTAAAGGATGTTCAGCTCTGCCATCTCAAAAATCAAACTCAAAACATTAGCACTCCCGTGGCATCCTGACAAAACAAGATTCTCGTGTCGTCTGACACAGATACGAATCTCTCCTCAAGACTGGCAGTCTTGAGGAGAGATTCTCACTAAGTGTGAGAATGAACTGAGAGAGTGTCGAAGGAGTGTAGAAACAGTCACAGCAGAAGTGACGGAGCTGCGAGAGCGACTGAGAGAGAATCTTGAGTTTAAATCCCCAGCTGAAAGCGTGTGTAAGTGTGAGCTTAGTGAAAAGAGGGGTTAACAAGAGACAGACAGCCAATGACAAATTAAAATGAATGAACTTTAGAAGATACTGTCTAATTAACAAAGAGTAACAAACTTTCTCTCTGCGAGTTTGGCTTTCGGGGGCCGAAGAAACGATGTAGGCATCCAGGTTAAATCGTCCCATTAACTTGTATTGCATAAGGCTATAACCTGACTTTCTTAAAGTGGTGATGAGTATGCCACAGGCTGCTGATTACTAATTGCATTTTGAAATCACGCGGATAGGGTATATATTTTATTTAGATACTTGAATCATTTATCTCTAAAGGTGAGTGGTAAGAAATGTATTTTAAGTAAATATGCTATTCCTCAATTATAACTTCGTAAAGAATAGTTTCTTGTGTTAATTAAAAATGGGCTTCATACAGAATGATAATGAAGCGAGAATATTACTAATAAAACACAGTGCAGTGTTTCCCTGTATAATAAGGCTTTTGATTATACATACTTATAAATATTTCAATGGATTTAAATGTATTCATGCACAATTCAACATCTTGGTGAAAGCCTGAGCAGACGGAATAATGAGGTGCTGAGCATGTGGTCGACTGTGTGCCTTTTAAACAAGTTGGTGTTCCGTTTGGTTTAAGTTGAGTTTGTTCCCTCGTAATGTTTACCTTGGCTTCCACAGGTTTGAGAACAATCCGCCCACGGCGCCCAATCAGAGAGTATACAGCTGACCGGGCAGTCGACAACGCAGCTCTCTGACAGCCTCCAGTTGCTGATATGACCGAACTGTAGAAACCAAAAGCAGAGCTGTGAGGAGGGCTAGCTAATTATTTCCGCTAACAAGAAAGAGGGAGCACCCACATTTTCATGTTTTAAAAAGAAAATGGTTCATTTCAGAACAGTGGGGCTGCAGCAATTAAACTATTTCACTATTACTATGACATGTTATTGAGGTATAACATAGATTTTATTTATTGTTTACATGTTATTATAGAACAAAACTCCTCTAACTCAATTATAAAAGGATTTGGGCTATATCAGAAGTTACAGTAACTGCAGGTTGTGAATAAGACTGATGTACAGACTGATGTACAGGAAGGCGGTTCAGCAATTACCTGCTCACACTTTGATAACTCCACAATCTTGCCATCACTGCGAATACAGTTCAATAGACGCAACCGTGAACCCTGACCACAGATGGCATTTTCACTCAGCTGACACGTGCTCCAGTCTGCAATGTGTATACACACACGCACACACACACAGAGACACACAAGTTAAGACACACTAAGACATTTACGAATGTTTCAAGGTCATACTAGGCTCTAAGTTAGTTTCTTTACTTTTGTTTATCTTAATTTATGTAGGCAAAACTGGTCAAAGGCTACATTACTACATACGCATTTCCTGTAGGAGTCACTACCTGAGACTCTGTAGTCAAAGGTGAAGCAGGTGCTGTTGAGCACGCAGGGCTCCGACTGGACCAGATCTGGACAGGCAGAATTTTCTGACGCTGGAGGGCGGAGGATATGTCTGCTCCTGTTCCTTGCACTCCCTTGGTCACATTGCTGCATGACAACGACAGCACAAAAATAAACATGTCACCGTCAAGTGCACAACTTGAGACAACTCGTGTCAAAAATAAGGGAGATGAAGCCTTGTTGAGTCAAGGGGACCTTGAGTAGGCTGAAGAAATCCATCTACAACCAGTCAACTAACACATTATGATTAAATTGACTTTGCTCTGTGCAATAGTGGTGGCAGCATAAAGTAAGTAAAGTATGGAATTGTGTTAATTTGTGAATATTCTTAGTTCCCCACTAAATAATTAAGACAAATGTGAGCAGTATGCAAAAATTTTTTTTTCTAGTAAATGAATAAATCACACATTGCCTTATCAAAAATGTGCTCTTTACTGTTTGAGTTTTTTTATTCAGCAATTCATAGGTACATACAACTATTGTCCTTGATCAATTAAACGCCTGAATTTGAAAGAAATGGTTGCTGATGACCCAGGTAGTGGCTACAGTAACACTGTAGCAATTTTAGTTTTCATTTTTTAAAGTTAACAATAAGCAGCAGTTTGCATAATGTGTATGGATCTCTTCTTTTCTGTTCATGCCCTCAACCATTTGTTATATGTGAGTGAAGTTTAGTTCTATCTTATCACCCTGTTTCCGACATTAGTATTTATCTCCTTAACCCATCTGCAGAGTGGGACAGTGACATGGCTTCTCTTCTTGTGGGGTTATGGAACACTTTTTCTTAACCTAAGAGCTTATAAAGTAATGCTTTTTATTGTGTTTCAGTCCTGCCAGAGCCTTGAGGATCACCTCCTAAACAATGAAGGAAACCCCCAGGGTTTCAGGGTGAAAATATGAAGATGCTCTATCCAGCCTGTACACATTTTTACAGACCACTTTGTAGAATATTGATGTAGGCTCAATAGCAGAAAGTCCAAGCGTCAAAGACTTGCAAGCAAGGTTGTTGAACAGGAAGTAACCAGGTGATGCAGTCAAAATGTTGACGTGTGCTTTATCCTTTGGTATAGCTTTACTATTGTTCACACATTTAAAACTAGTTCATGGAATGTATCCTGGCAAAAATGTAAGACTAAAATGTGGTCAGATAGGACGTTGTTTCCAATGATGCAAATATGCACCCAATCAGGCACATATCAAGACTTCTGTGATGGAAGCTACTCAAAAAGTCATCCTTTATTTTCAGGTAGTAAGTTTGCTATCCAAATCCAACTGTATTTTGAAGAATGTGAGTGTGCAAATCCTCTAGGTTGAAAAAAGGGTATACACAAAATTGGCTGCCATTACTTCATCCTTAGAAACCATCCTCCCAGTCTGAATTCTGCTTTAATTAACATTCATCTGGTATCATTATTTTATGCACAAGGCACAAAAAAATATGGAATTAAAGGACATAAGATTTTAGAAACGAGTGGGATCTGTGTTCAGTGTCCTGTATTTGGCACTCTGGCACAAATTACTGGTGATAACGTTTGGATGCATAGCATGCTTGGGTTTTGGGAATCATTTAATGCTAATTATTTTTGTAGATTTTGCTTGATTGATCAATCTTAAGCTCAGTCAGTTTTCTCAGAGGACGACCCACGTTTACCTCTAAGATCACCAATTTTGATGTTTTCGTAGATGATCCATGAACATTAAAAAATCAATTTGGCATATACCTAATTCAATAAAATAGCAAAAAATGTCTTGCTGTATCATGAATGATACTTTGGAAGGGGTTGGTCAATATGAGGTCAAATTGCTATTTCAATATTTAATTGAATACTCTGAAGATAGTTTGCTTTTAATTATGGCTACATGGACAATCAAAATAAACCAACAAATATTGTGCGGGGAATGGAATAGGTTTAAATGCATCGCAAACACACTTTGTTTGATCACAAACTTACCTCTGTTATTTTGTGACCTGGTACCCGAGGATGATTTGCACTGGCATGTGTTGCTTTTGTTGTTGCACATTCTAAACATTGTTTTCTCGTACTCTATCACTGAAGGAATGACTGTGTATTTAAAACACCTTATTTTTGAACACCATAGACTTTTCTTGCTTGGCAGACGCTTTTATCCAAAGCGACTTACAAGGAGCTAGCGCTGGGTGTCTGGCTCAGGGACACACCTGGTAGGGGATGGACTAGGAGTCAGACAGAGATTCGAACCTGCGACCTACTGCATTCAAGTCTGACGCAGCTACCAGGCCGCCCATAGACTCTTTAAAGAACTATACCCATCAAACAACTTAATTCCTAAACAGCATTTTATGGTCCACAATCCAATGTGCATTCGCAGTTTGCAATAGCTTATCATTGGGAATGTATGAGTTTAAAAGCAGTTGAGTCTGGTCCAGTTAATATACATTCTCTTGAAACACAAGAATACTCAGAAGTCATATGTCCATATCTTATGCTCAGCAATGCTGAACGGCAGCACCCGGAACCCGCACGTCAGGCGCTCGAAGCCGAAGCGCAGAAACTGCCAGTGACCCTGCCAAATGGGCACATGGAAGTCCACAGTGCCTGTGGATCGTAAGCATCCGACAAAGATAGTGGTTGAGAGGGTGCAGATCCAGGATGGGGCAGAGACCTCCGTCTCGCTTGGGGACAAGGAAACACTGGGAGTAAAACCCCGCCTGGCTGTTGACTGAAGGCACCAAGAGAATAGCAACCTTTTACAGGAGGACCTGAAATTCTGCAGCACCACAACGCCCTGTGGGTTGGACAAAGCCAAAAACAGGGGCAAGTGCGTGACTGTTTGCCTGAGGAGGAACTGCAGGCGGCACCAGTGAATCATGGTGTGAACCACTCACAGTCCTGCCCCAGACCCTGCCAAGCCAGCTTGATAGAGGACTGAGGAGAGTTGGCGTCAGGATGCGGCCACCAGGGAAGCTGAGGCTGGCTCGTCGCAATGGGACCAGGGCGCAGAAGCAGCTGGCAGCGGAAGATCCAGGGCAGTAACAGCCCAGGATACAAGATCAAGGAAGGCAGAGCCTTGTGCAGGTACTGCAACCACAAAGGATTCCTCATGAGAGCTGCCACAAAAAGGGGGCACAACACTCACAGTCCAAGACCGAATCCTGGTCGTCCTGAACCGCAACCAGGGCAGAGAAGAAACCGGGCCTCTCTAGTACGGGCTGACATAATGAAGCAGTCCATGCATGCATGAGGAATGTCTCGAGACTGTAAGGCATGCTGATACCCCAGACAGGACACACAGTGGTCATGGCCATCTTCAACAGGCATAGAAACTCCAAATAAAACCCAATTATGGCATTGTGGGCCTGCCATACAGCCCGATGGGGGAGGCCCTTTCTCCTTGAGAAAAGTTGATGGATGATGTTGATGACGTCACCGATGTGAGCTGCGCAGAGCTGGGAAAAACAGCTGATCGCTAATAACACCAAGCTGCCAGCTAGCAAAGTGGTTAAATACCTCACGCAGGAGGCGAGACCAGAAGATCCGGTGTGTCTTAAAGAAGCCTCCAGGCACCCTGACACAAGAGGTCTGTATCCTCATACATACGGAACACGTAACAGGGTAGAGAGACAGTCTCCAACGAAAGAAAACCTAATTTGTGTTAATGTAATTAAAACTACAAGTCGTAATTGTTGCTCTGCCACAATCCTTCTCGACATTTTGTTACCATCAAAGACCATAACCTTTTGAATGACATTATGTAATTTTTAAAACGTCAAGAAAGGTGATTTTTAAATGTAAGAAAATTTCTTCTAATATAATAACGTGACAATTACAATCAATTAATGTAATTGCCTGAAATCAAACGAGGCAGTTTAGTTACTTAAAAAAAAACTTTATCAAAATATGAGTTATACGGATAACATCTAGGGACAAATCAAATAATACATATTGTAGTTGTAAAATCACGGAAAAGACAATATCTTATTGTATAGTGCTACCTTTTTACTTCTTACAACTTTTAATGTAGTATTATATGAATTCAGCTGATGAAACCAATAGGAATAGGTTTAAATCAGAAAGAGCAAAGCTAATCAAATTGTACTTTATCACCCTGTCTACTCATTATTTGAGCCTACTGACAGTTGCTAGACACCCGATATTGATATAGAAAGTCATATATTGTAAACTAAATGCCACTTGAATACTAAATGTAAAAGACCTCCCAGAACCTCATTATGCTTCTTCCCCCAACTAAGCCTCCTCACCCGAACCCTGCACGTTTTACAATATTTTTAAAATTACTCTCTGGCCTCTAGTTTCAGACCTAGGTAATTGGCAGATGCCGTTTTCACTCCAGCCTTAACTAAACTGACATTTTGTCTCTTGCCTCTGTCATGGTGAGCCTGAAATGATAGACTAGCAGCACATAATTAGCTTTAGTTTTTGAATAATTCAGCACTCATTAATAATTTTTACAGACAGAAATCAATTTCAGTCACTTGAAAATGTGTCAGACTGAGAAATAAAAACAGTTGTATTTTCCACACAATATCTCTTATATAACATATGTTGTCATAATTGTAAAGTGTCTTCTTTTAATGATGTGATGGAATACGTACTAATCATGTATAACATCTGAAAACAATTTTTTAACTGAAGCCACAGGTAACATTTTTGATCTGAAACACCAAATTTCATGTTTTTTAGGGGCAGTGTGGTAACACGTTTCTATAAGTGGTTTGAGCTGCACCAACCTGAGCACTTGGAAAGAAGTGAGAGACTTGTTTGAATGAGGTTCAACATTATTTGATACAGTAACGCTTGCTGACAGTGTACTGTGGATACTGCATTCACCTGCACCGTTTGTAAAGTGAGATTTGTACAGGTTGCAGTTGAATGCAGAAGTCTGAGGAAGATGAATGTGATAATAATTAAAAGTGCGCTTGTCATTTACATCAAGAGTACATCGTTTTTGTATTTACTGAGGGACAGCAGTAGCATGATTACATTCAACACATTACTCAAAACATGAAAATAGAAATGTGCGAACAGAGGAGAAAGGGATGTGTGAATGTGGAGGAAGTGTCAGCTCAATCTCTGAAGAAAGAAGAAAGATTTTAGTGATAAAGGTCCTTTTATGGAACTGCATTAGTCCCTTTGCTCCTGATGCATCATGATGTGCACCTCAGTCACTGTCGCCTCCTAATGAGAGGCCCCTGTGTCAGGCTCATGATTTATTGCACTCCTAATGTTTTCACGGCGACTGTCACACAACCACACAGACACGTTTGTATGCTACATACAACATAAGGTCCAGCAGTCCACGGGCTCAATCATTGTCAGATGATTAAATACGATCAGGCTCAGGGCAACGTTCATGCTATAAAATAAGCAGAACAATAAAACAGTAACAAGAATTTGTGTTTTGCAACCTGAGTTGCTGTAGGTTCCTGTAGGTGGTAACACAAAAGCACAGTTACAGTTTTTAAACCACATATTGCCTCACATTTCCTCTCTGTCATACACAATAGCACCCACACGGTTTGTAAATTCTACTCCAGTGTTGTTCATTATCTATAACCGGAATACTGCATTGAATTAATAAACTATGTTTGTGTGTATGCAGACTGAAGAATACTTACATGTCACATTAGAGCAAGTTGTAACACTGTGCCAAAATGAACATAATGGGAAGTGAACAGTGTTATGAAAACAGTGTAATTGAACAGCACGTCATACACACTGATAGATCAGTGGAGACACAACAACGTTTTTGTTGTGTGCCACCCTTACTTTCTAAAAGCATCTCAGAAAGCATCTCAAAAAATCTTCTTCACCTGGAACAGCAACCCAATGGGGACAAGGGACAACTGATCGACATAATAATAATAATTATAATAATGAATACTTTATTGATTCCCTTCTGGAAATTGTTGTTTGGACAGCTGCTAGACCTGTGTCTGTGCTACTATGGGGTATTGGTGTCCAAGGACACCTCGACATGTAACCTGGTGGGACTGGGAATTGAAATCACTCACCGTTGGGTTTGAAATTGAATGCTACTCACTGAGCTATCATGATTCCCATCATAACCATGTAGCTCTAGATCCGTTACAATCAGTCATGATTTGTATATCCCTTTAGGTATTAATCAGATTATAAAAAATGTGAATATTGCTAAACTACTCGGGCAGGAATAGTAGGAATTCTCTGATTGGATAGAAGGACAAACCTCACTCAAGAGAATATCTGTTTGGCTGGTCAGTATGAGGACCGATTGTGACAGAGTGTTTCACATAGTTTTTGGAAGTTAATATAGTGACATATGGTTGCTTTTTATTGACAACTTTGACTTTAACATAATGAAAACAGGACCAGAGAAAGAAAATCTTTACCCATCACACAATTATGGATGTAGACAGTGTATGGATGCATCACACTGTTATTATGTATGATATTGTCCTTTAACACTACGCCATCAATATTTTGAGATGAGTACAGTTATATGGCCTCAATATATAAAACTATCTCAACTATCTCTCAAGTGTCAATATAATTACAGTGGAGAAGCATTATTTACATCAAAGGTTTTATTCCATTTGCAGCAGATAATTCTCTTTCTAGGAACCTGTATTTTTTATGTTCTCTCTCTTATCAGTGTCTCTGAAAATAATTTCTCAGTGAGACAGATGAGACACGCTCGTCTGTGTGGAAGACGGAAGACTGTGCATCAAGAATGATCAGTGACTGGGCCCGCCCAAGAAAAGTCTGTATGCAAGAAACACAGAGACATTATTCCCCAGGTATATTAACGACTGCCCAAATATATTTGGCAACCCATTTTTTTAACTGTCCAAGAGAACAACCACAATTAGTTAACTAGAAGACAACCACTTATGTACCCAGGTGTTTCCCATTAATTACCTAGAGTGTTGCACCTAATATGTCCTGTCATAGCTTCATATTGGACTACAAACGTTTTTACACTCCTCATAAAAACATAAAAAATCACTAACATTTCTGCACTATTGCTTCAGTAAAAGAATCTTTTATTCCAATGTAGTCAGTCAGCCCCACCCCCCACTCCAATGTATATGCACTGATTCAGAAACACACACATATACTGTAACCAAAGACCTGTATGCAAGACAACACACAGTTAACTACAGTGACAGTATCTGCTGTCAATCACGGAGACACGACTCTTCAAAGAAGTTACTGGCAAGCATATAAAGAGCCTAGCTAGTAAGTATTTTTAGGTTATCGTCATAACACAGCTGTGTCAAACTTTGTGAAAGAATTGTCAGTTAGTCACTAGTAACCATCGCACTATCCTGATATTGGCAGACTGGCTTGGGAACACATTAAACAAACCGTTTTCACTGCTGCATCCACACCTGAAACTGTCCATTATAGTTTTATATGGCTGTTCCACTTTAACTAGCTTTCAAATAAACATTTGTATCATTGTTTTATCACACAACGCATGAGATAGTGTTTCACTGATGTTGTGGGAGTGCTGCCAAAGCTTGCAGATTTAAAGACCGAATGAAATTACCTTAGTGAAAAACAGTGTGTCAAGAACTCTCAGACTAATTAACTATCTCTCTACAATATCTGAAATATGCTATTTCTTATACTCTCATAATGTTCTACTCCAATTGGCTGTTTTATTTTGTTGACAGGAAACCTTTAACAGGCCTACATGGCTGAGCCGGGCATTTTATAATAGGCAAAGTGTAGTTACACATTTAGGCTTTGTTACCTGTATCAAACCCTTCTGATTTTCTCTCAGCTCTCCATTACAAAGTAATGCACATGATAGTTTGTTAGTCCTTTTCCAGCCAGAACCACCCAAGCCGGTGTTGTACCAATAGAACATGAACACTTTTTCTGGTACAACACTGGCACACGGCCCTTCCCGATCTGAAAACACTGGACCTTTTCTGGCATTTTGAACATTTTTTGGCAAATAAATGACAATATTTATATTGTGTGTAATATTGTCAGAAGTTTATGGAATAAAACAAATGGCTGATTGCACTTGATTACCGGGTGCCAAGCCGTAATCTCTCCTAGGGCACCAAAATGAATCGGGCAGGCTCTGTGGCTGACTGACTGGTCAACATATGCTTCAGTGTTCTAGCCTGAGGGCTAACCTTCATTGAAGAAAGGAGGGAAATTAGTAAACTCAGTTTTATTAGCAGTACTGTCATGCAAATTGTGTTTTCAAACTACACAACAATCAACATCTCCCCAGTGTGTAATTCCTGTAGCATTTCTTTTGATTCAAGACATAAGATCACTGTTACTTGCCAAGAATAAAACACTTCAATTGAGATAGGATGATCTTTATGTGATCATAAAGTAGAGGGGATCAAATTTATAAATGTATGAATTAATTACTGTGGTATATCACATCTTTGGAAATCGGAGTTCAATTACTTGAGCCACATGCAGGTTTGATTCTCAATTAAGAAGTCACCTAAATAGGACTGGTCGGTAGTACATTAGTAGCCATGATCCAAGAAAATTCAAGAAGGAACAAAGTAACTGAGAACTACCATTCTAAAAAAGTTTATAAAGCCATTTGTGAAGCTTTGGGACTTAAGTGAATAACATTAGGAGCCATTATCCACAGATGTCAAAGTGGTTATTCTTCCCAGGAGTAGCCAAATTACTCAACACCCGCAGCAGCGACTATCAAAGTGATCATAAAAGACCTCAGAACAACATCCAAAGAACTGCAGGCCGCACTTGCCTCAATTAAGTCAGTGTTCATGGCTCCATTATAAGAAAGGTACTGGGCAAAAATGTCCTGCATTGAAGAGTTCAAAGATGAAAACCACCGCTGAGCAGAAGGAACATAAAGGCTCAACTCTAATGATCCCCAAGACCTTGAGAAAGAACATTTTAAACATTTTAAAAGGTATGTGTCCCATTACATCTGGCGAAAGCGTAACACAGCATTTTAGAAAAGAACATCATACCAACACTAAGTTATGGTGGTGGTAGTGTGATGGTCTGGGGCTGTTTTGCTTCCTTACGACCAGGAAGACTTTCTTTGTAAAATGGAACCATGAATTCTGCTCCCTACTAAAACATCCTGAAGGAGAATGTCCTACTTTGCAGTCCGAACCTGTTCAGTTAATGTATCGTGTGTAATCCTAAAAGTTTTGCATTTTGCTAGTGAGCATTTTGCAGGAGATTGATAAAAATAAAAACTGGTGCTCCTATAACTCTCAAGGCTCTGTAAAGGTTCTCTGTTGTCCAGGTCATGATTATCTTAAAAAGCTGGACACAACTGGACTTGTTTGGTTTCTGGTTTGGTTTTGTCTTGGACGACGTTTCACCCTTTCATTCCAGAGGGCTTTCTCAAGTCTGACTGACTGGTGTGATGGCAGGTTTATAGACCCTGTGGAACCCTCAAGAGATTGGTGGTCACCTGTGGGTTGTCTGTCCCTCTGGCTTTCACGTATGTTAATGTGACCACCTGGACCTGAGTGTGGACAACTTTGTAGCTTCCTGGTTATCGTTGAGATAACGGCATTGTAAGTGGGTGATAGATTATGCCTGAGGTCACAACCCCTGTTTAACGAGGGTCGTTCAATCTTGCAGTAAACTGCCTCTTTCACACCTCGTTTAAACCAATCAGTTAGGATTCTGACTTCATTGTCCTCAAACGAGTGGCCTTTGTCTTTCAGGTGTAGGTGAACTGCTGAGTCCTGTCCTAATGAAGTGGCTCTTCTGTGTTGAGCCATGCGTTTCCCCTATGTACAGATCTGTACATTGCTCACTGCAATGAACTGCATATACTACATTACTCTGTTTGTGTCTGGGTGTTTTGTCTTTGGGGTGGACCAGTTTCTCTTAGGGCAGATCATAGCAAGGGGCATGACACACCCATTCTTTCTTGCATTGAGCAAATTTAATCAATGGTTAACTTTTATGAGACTGTCAAGGAAAACCACCTACAAACTCTGCCCTTCCACTCAATTGTGTATTTTAGGGTTGGCTGAACCCAATAGGACCTTGATTTTGTGGAGCATTGTGTGTTTATAGTTCAAAAGTTTGTCCTAATGCAACGCCAGCAGGGAAATTATGGTTGACATGTATTGTGTAGCTCCTTAATGGGACTGGCTCCAAATCAGTCCGTGGCTCACCGAGCTGTCTAGAATTGGATTGTTGGACAGTGTTATCAGCACATTCTGTAATTACTCTATGCCTCATCCTCACCTGAAGGAACAGTAGTCATCTGTGCACAAAAACACTCCACCTGATTTTCAAAGATATTAAATTCAGACGCAATCTGAGCCACCGCATATCTGGTTGATAAATCGCATTGTGTGTGTATTCGCATTTTGCAGACATAGGCAAAACTGCCTCACTTTGCATTTTTATGAAGGTAAAGGTGCAAATTCCATCGTGTGCATTGTTTTGTTCATTTGAAAGCTGCAGTCCTTAGATCTTCATCTCAAATCACGTCCTATGCGCACGACCTCTCCGGCAGGTAACTTTACGTTCTCCTACATACAATGTTTTCATTAATTTACTGCAGATTACGGTCATGGTCATTTAGTTATGGTTTCTTACCAGAGCGCAGTTGCTCCATGGTCCCCAGGGTGCCATGACACAGTCTCCAGGGCAGGCCAGAAAGCAGACCTGGGCTATAGGTGGCATTTCTTCCTGATCACACAAACTGTCCTCCACACTGCTGGCCTCCCCACTTGTTGTTCCCTTCTTCACACACCTAGCAAAGCAGGAGATGCAGCTCCATAACTAGTCTCTGGGGCATTGTTAACATGCTTTTTTTGTTGTTTCTAAACCCATTTCTAAGTTTCCAACAAAAAATACATAACAGGTTTTTCAGGTTGTTTATTTTTAAAGGGACTAAACTATTTCTTCTATGTCTTGGGTTATCTAAACCTTACTAAGTGTGACTAACACATGTAGACAAACACTAAAAAGAAACCATTAATTGGTGTTTGACACAATAACACAATTGCCTAATTTGGCCCATTTGAGACTGAGCATAATCCAGGACCAACCTGGACATGCTGCCTGCAGAGAAGGTAACTGCTTCACTGCTTTCCTCTGTGGCTGTTTTAAGTACTAAAGCTGGCAGCAGCCAGCTCTAAGATGTGTATGTATGTGAATGTGATCTAAATTAAAAATCTATATAATAATCTAATGACACCCATTTGGAAGAAGGAGTTTATGTTGACTGCTCATTTTCCTCTGGCACTGCTTAGGACCGATACCAGTGCCAGCAGGAAAAGCATTCCCAGCCTTCGTCTCTGTGTGCTGCAGTGCCAAGGTGGCAGTCACCAAGCTTAACCCACTTACTGACCTGATCTTTCGGCTTTGGACTCCCTCTCCGCAGGCTGGCAGGTCGTCCACAGTGTTGATGGTACAAATGGACCAGGGCTCCGTCCTCCAGTAATACTGACTGCATTCGCTATGGCACGGCACTGCCTCGTACACCTGGTCCCACCATGTGGAAGCACACACATACACAGAGAGATAGAGAGAGACATGAGAAATTATAGGGAAAGAGCAGCCGAGTATGTGACCTAAAAAACATGTACATGCATACAACTCAGCACACACACACACACAAACACAACCATACTACATGTACTGTGAGGAAAAGAAGCTGAATACTTGATAAAGTTAAATGCTACCTTACTCTAACAATGTATAGA
>JAUMTR010000013.1:13436250-13536246 GCA_032270685.1 Microctenopoma stevenorrisi | reverse complement strand
ATACTACATGTACTGTGAGGAAAAGAAGCTGAATACTTGATAAAGTTAAATGCTACCTTACTCTAACAATGTATAGACAAACAATTTCCCTCTGGGATTAATAAAGTGTTTTGAATCTTGAATCTTGAATATAGATGTCTACCTGTTTCTATATGAGAACCGATTGAACAGACTTGCTATGTTTATTTTAATCCCAAGCTGTGTGGTTATACAGGAACACACGGTTCCCCAGGGATGTTTTTAAGTCCATACTACTCACAGTCAAAGGACCAATCGTCTAGCGTTACCAAAGATCCGGGGATTTTAATCTAAGGATGATGACTTTTTTTATAACTGGCAGATGAGGACACATACTGCTGCAGAAAAAGATATAAAGTGAAATCAATCCTATGCGTGATATGGAAGGAACAGCATGGGATGTGTAAAAAAAAACAATGACCATGGCAACAGGCCCTTCAGCTGAGGGTGTAGTTGGCTGAATGTTAAGCCTATTCACTTCTCCCCACTTAACCAGTGACTCTGGCATGTCTGTATAACCAAGGGAGCAGCCAGCGCAATGCTCCTGTAAACACATGTTTACTTTCAATCTATGTAACAGTCTGCCACAGTAAAAGGTATACTCTGGAGAACAATTTGTGGAAAAAGCTATGACAAGCTGTAATGGGTGTCAGTAAGTGTGTGTGTGTGTGTTTGTGAGCGTGTGTGCAGACTAGAGAGAGAGAATGAGTGTTGAGTATTCCCTCCCCTCCGGGCCACACAGATGCCTATTACACACCCTCATCATTTCACATCTGTCCCTGCAGATGCCCCTGCTGGGTAAACTGGCAACTGCTTTGCTCCCCAATTTTGCCACCAGTGCTGAGAGGCACAGTTGTAACTTAACAGCTAATTTTCATCACCAGAAATATATGACTTTCAAGCCACTTTTCACAAAATATTTATTCAGCAGTAAAACAAGATATCAATCATGCGATCATGGTTCCTACAGAGATTGTCAGATTGGTATTAAATAATGCTTTGGTAAGTTAAAGCTTGTTCTGTACAACACACAGACAGAGCAGGGAAATGCAGCATTTGCCCCCGGGTACATTTTAGGTCACACACATTTCCAAAGAGCTTATTGACAAGGAGGAAAGATTAACAGGCTATCATTTAGAATCAACTGCAACAGACCAGATCCTCTCATCGATTAAATGCTAAGTGGACAGCCTCTATTTTCTGCTTTAGTTTTCTCTTTGACACACACACTAAATAAATACATATGTATTAGATAGATAAGCAATACAAGAATGACTTTGGTAGCTTAGTTTCCCCCGAACTTAGTTCCAAAGACTTCACAGGCTATTCACAATATAATGAAGTGCTAATGTTCTTTAGAAAATGTCAGTCTGAGTCCCTCCAGTTAAAAAGCAGATGGAATATCATCCATTCATGTAGCTCTCTCTCTCTGTCTCTCCAGTCAAATGATTGTTCTTTCTCTCGAACAAAAGACCAAAAGGGTCAAGGGAGTTTATGTAACTTGGACAGATCTGACATGCATTTTGTCTTCATTAGCTAAAGAGTGTATGTACAGAATGAACAGCACTGACCTGAGCCTGCGTAGATGTCCATATTAGCAGTGCAAGACAAGCCAGAAGTTGGGCAGGGGAGAGAAGAACAATATGATCATTAGTTTAGATTTTGCTTGTAGTGACAGAAATGTATATAGTTCTGTTTAAATTTGATAAAAAAACTGCATTCTGCTCTGCGTTTCATTAGAAAGGGTAAAGGATGATTAAATACTTCATCATCTACAGCGAATCTATTTGTCCTGGATATTTTCCCAAACTGAATGATTCATAGTGTTGAAAGAGTTGTTGTGCTGCAGTTGGCTGCAACAGCTGTGTAATGGCCAGACCTGCAGCTGAAGGCAACTCAGAGAAATTAATTTGTCTGGAGATGGTGAGTGGGAAGTCATCGTAAATGAGCATATGCTCGGAGAGGCTGTGCGTCTGAATCTAAGCAAAGTTACTAAAGTCACTAAAGGTAAGTGTTATGTTTCTGACAATAATTGTTCTGGGTATTCTGATTCACTTTCTACAGTAAAAGAATACTGAAACAAAACCCCTCGGCCTAAGCCAGTACTAGCTTCAAACATACGCACTGTACACACCTTTGAATGAACTCACAAGATGCTAGTTTGAATCAAGTCAATTAAAAAATCATTGCAATACAAGCATGCGCCCATGTGCTGCAAATCCCCCTGGATGCTGAGTCACTGTTTTCATTGATAAATGAAATTTAAAAAAAAAACTTTCTATAGCGCTCAACCTGTCAAACAATCTTAACTATTTTGCAAGAAACTTATGTACTCCAAACATACACACATGCAAGGACTGTCCCCACACAGTGATGCGCACACACACACACACACACACACACACATCCATAGACATCCAAACACATAAAAAGGCCACGTGACACACCAATGTGCCCTCTTCCAGTGAACGCATTTTATTGATTCAGAGAGAAAATGGGACATAAAGCCTTAAGGACGAGCACTTACTTCCATAAATCTCTCTAACTGTCAATGTGCGACTACAACATCAAACAGACTGTGCTGTGTTTCTTTTTTTTGGCCAGCCTGTGGATGAGTTAGATAACGCTGGCTTCTCTGAGAAACACACAGGAATCTATTCCCATGTGAGGATGGTCTTGCAAATATTCTCATGAGAGGATTAGAAGTTAAAACGTGCCAGAATGTAAAAAAGGCTTAAGAGTGAGCGTCTGAGTGGAGATACTGTTACTATTTGTGTTTCCCAAAATAAAAAACTGCTAAAAAACCCTTCTGTGTTGCTTAAGCCCAAAACATTTAAGTGATGGAGAAAGAAAACTAATGTTAAATTGATCAGCATGAAAAACACGCCGAGGTTTTCCACATGACCAGCTACACCAAACCACCTTTTCATTGATATGATAGAAAAGAAACTGGAAAAACTAACATTTGCAGTTAGAAGATACATGAAAGCAAAGGAAAGTCCTACTGACACACATCCCTTCACACTTCCCAGTGATTTAAGACCAGGGGATAACATAGATGATCCCTTGAGAGGAGCAATACTCATTAACATTAAACATTAAAAACAAATGTGATCAGAGCACTTGTGGTATTTAGTTTTATCTTAACATGTTATTCTGTTGAAGTAGATCTTCTCCTGACACACATAAAAACAGCAGCCTTGTTTAGTGTCGTTCTACAACATTGCCTTGTTGTGGAATAGTTTTTCTCATGTGTATTAGTTACATTCACTGTTCAATTAGCCAGAAAGTTTCAAAAAACTCCAATATATACATGCTGTACTTTCTATATTTGTACTGAAATCATGTGGTTTAGAAAAAGTCTCTTAGGATGTCAGTCAACGAAGTGACTTTAAAGAGTTGTCCAGCATTGTCCCTGTTCTGCTGGCTATACCACAGGGAAACTGCACGACTGCATGATCCCTAATTACATGAATTATTTAGCAATCAGGTTCTATTTCTAACTTCAAAAAAATCGCAATTCCTTCCTCACGTACTTTTTAATCAATTACCAGGCATAGCTCAACAAGACAGAAAAGCATTAGCCAAGACATTTCATAGGCACTTAACCCTGCACCAGCTTTTTAATCACAGCCACATTCAAAGGTCTTTTTCACATTACACAATATGTGGAATTAACTCACTTATTGCATCAAAGCAAACACTTCTACTATATGTTACAGTTCAAATGAGAGCTGTGCATGAGAGGTTTCTACTTCTAGCTACAAATCTGATCAGATTGTGATGTTGTTTGAATCATATCTGTGTTTTACAATGACTAATAGCTGGAAATTACAGTATAACCATATCTGGAAGAGAAATTGCCAGTCTTGTTATCTACCAAAAAAAAGCCTTTATTGAATTAATGTTGAGAAAAAAACTAAAGCTTGTTGGTCGTGTCTCCAGTTTACTAGGTTACGAGCTCATAGCAAATGTGCAAAAATCTTGTCCTTAAAATATCATTCTCGTTATCAGATGATGAGTATTCATTTAATATTCAGTGAGAAACTCAATCGAATCTGTTTTTCTACTCAGCAGATAGAAGCTATGATTAACCTTTGTATCTGAAGGGAATGGGCGGACCATCTGGAGGGTTAGGCTTTAGAGACACTCTAAAATGTAGGCTTTCTGGGTGGCAGCACTCCAGACTGTCTTAGCAATATGTAGAGTCTGTAATTCAGGGAGACAGCTCGTTTTTTGGTCTGGGTCTACAGTGGAGGAGTAACACATGCCCAAGCACTGCTCTGTTTAATAACAACTCACTGGCCTTATGTAGCACCAACATGGCTTATTGTCATAAAGGATACTAAAGAAAACTCTGGTGCAGTATGTTAAAAAGGAGATTTGAAGATTTTACGGACTGAATGTGCGATAGATATCACAAGACCCAATTCCATTATCATGAGACAATCAGTAAAATGCATTTGATATAAATATTCTCAAAACCAATTTCCCTAAATCAACTGTGTACTTTTATAAAAAAAAACTCACCCTACCTAAGACCTGTGATTAAGATTTTCTTTGTCTAACATTTAAATGGCTGACGTTAAGGAAATAGCCATTGCACCCGTTCATTGTAGACTCTTGAAATCACACTTGAATAGGACACTGTAAATTGCAGAATCCACTTCACACATTTACCAGGACATATTGACTATGGCTACGGAGGTATGGGTTTTATTACTTCTATAACTTCTATTTATGTCTTTGTGGCCGTAGTGTCCCAAACAGCAGGAAGGAGATGTCATGAACTGTAGGTGGAGGATCGCGGCATAGAAGGAGCCGCCAAAAGCACTTATAGCTTTACATATCGGGTGGAAGGTGTGACTCATAATGGCTGATAGTTTGGTTATTACTCCTTCACCCCCATGTACTTTAGGGAAATCAAAGAACACCTTAGGACAGGACCAACTTCCCTCATTAGTTTGTCTGGTATCTTTTTTCTCCATAGCCCAAATACCACAGTCCCAGTAGACACAGGAAATACATAATGCAGTGCATTTTGGCTGTTGCTCGCATTCTGCCTCAGCTCTGTCAAAGTCTACCAACAGCCCTGTGTTTTTAACACTGACCTGGAATCTGATCCACAGTGCAAAATCATATATTAGTCTCCTGCATTCACGCGTATTAGTGACACAGTGGCCACCTGTTTAAACGCTCCTGCAGGTGTAATTTTCTCTGTAAGAATATAAAAGTACACGGAAAAGGAGGCAGAATCCACCAAATCTTCCCAGTAACGACCAGATTACTCACCCAGGTGAATGGCCAGCAGGAAAAGAGTTTTAGATATATGGCTGAGACAAAGAGCTCTGGCTTGAAGCAGACAATCTTTCATTTGAAAAGCAGAACTGATAAACAGCAGATGGTCATGGGTTCAGTGAGTGTGATGGTAATTCAGCAACTAATCTTGAGAATACTCACAAGAGGTCAAATGTTTAGACCTAATCCATGGATGAACAGTTTATGAACAGAGCTTATTTCGCTGATGCTGATTTTAACGTGATGACCTGAATGTCATGTTGCATTTCACTTGAAGCATTTCTTTACCCTTTATTAATCCAAGTCCAAGCTAAGCCAAGGGAACACTTCAAAACTAACCAACTGCTGACACGAGAAATCACATTTTCCTCAAAAAGCATGAACCATTATAATATTCTGCCAAAAAGGAAACAACCCGAAGACTGAGCATGGGTAGATAGCAGCACCAGCCACACCAACAGGCTCATGATATCGCCCACCAGATCTGTGATGGAAGCAATGAAAAACCCTCGACAAATTAATACCTAGATTGAAGTGCATCTGCCTGTTTCCTAGCCTGTTCTTCTTAAAAGAAACCAAAGCAAAGTTCTCTGAGGGAAAACAGCCAGCAGCATCAGCAGCCTCATAACTTACTGACAATTGCCAAGTACACAAAAACCCATCTGAGGCTGAGCCAAGACATCCAATCATGCAGTCCCTACGAAAGCATCAAATGCTTGATTGGCTAAAGTAAAACAGAGCGCTTTCAAACTTAGGAATGACATAAGTGATACATACCACTTTCAAATATCCTGAACTCCGACGTTCATCGTGAAGTGTGTAATATTAGATCGGTCCGGAAGCTGTCAGCACGAGTGCCCTGAGGAGCTGACTGTTGCCAGTTTGCTAATTAAGGAGATTAGCAGCTGGGAAAACGTGACGGAAGCTAAACAATTTAACGGAATCGAAGAAGTGTGTTGCAAACTGTCTGCATTGTGTACAACACATTGCATGTCAGGTACCACGATTTAGTTAAGAGTTTAGAGTTAAACCGCTGCTTACTCTCAGGCGCAATCACTGTCAATTTACTTGTGATTATCAAGCACATTCATCTCTGCAAGAATATTTAACTAAAAGTTTTAAAAGTAGCCAAACTACTTAACAGAAATACGTTTACAACTGTGTGGTTGCACCGAAAGGCAAAAATAGCCACATTGTTAAGTGAGTCCTTTTTTTATTATTTTTCAGATCTTTTAGGAATTTATAATGGGGAACACAAAATATTAAGGCAATCAACAAACCTTGTTTCATTTCCACATTGACCTGGATTTGAAACAATAACACATCGAAAGCACAAATGGTCCTTTGAGAATGTAATTTTACACAAATAGCACATGAGGAGGTGATCTTCTGTGAACAGCAATGTGTGGCAACGATCTGAACACCTCCACATGTAATTAGAAATAAAACATGGATGGATGTGATAATGCTGGTGTGTGGTGACTGGCATGCATTTAATTGCCATAAAGTATATAAAAGATTTGAGAGGGTGCACATAAACCACAAAGAATATATATATATATATATATAGAGAGAGAGAGAGAAATGTCTCTCTCTCTCTCTCTCTCTCTCTCTCTCTCTCTCTCTCTCTATATATATATATATATATCACAAACAACACATAACAGTAAGATGAGGCTTTCACATATGTTGCATAAAGCAAGTGTTAACTGTAAAACTATTAAGAATTAAAAGAAGATAATGTGAGATGCATTTTCTCAGTGTATCTCTCCCACATGCACCAACCTCCTACTACACACACAGCGCATAGCAGTGGAGGCTGGAGGTGGAAATGTTTTGCTAAAGAACTGGGTTAAGAGCGTATGGAGTAAAGGTCTCAAGAATTAATAGAATAAAAAAAAGATATCGGACTTGCACAGCGGCAGGCGTTGAGTGAAGACCGTTCTTTTGTACTTTAAGTAAATAGTGCACATACAGCACCGCTTATTATCTCAGCATTCGACCGCTCTTGTGGGAGTTATGATGAAATTCAAATGTCTCCTGTAATTATAGAACCAATTTGTGTGTTTCTCTGGGAGCTCTGCTTTGACATCACTGAGTCTCTTGAGGCATCTTGTATTCAGAAAAGAGCACTGTAAGATCCAAGTTAATCTACATGTGAATATTTTAAGGCATTTGTTTGTATGGATTTTAATAATAGACAACTTTAATGAATTAAATAGCATTAATAATTTTAAGTCTATATGTTTTAGCACATCAGAAAATATTGTGGAAAGTTACTATTTCCAACCAGATTGTTAATGGTGTGAAGTTGTGCGATTGCCTGCAGTGTTTCCTTTTGACTTGTTTAAATTAAGAGCCCTGTCAAATTGGTTGGCTTGGTTACATACATACAGTACATGATTTCAATGCTAAAAGCCTGAGGCTAACAAGCCAATAAAGGCAGGGCTTATCAAGCTTCGCATTTTATATTTTATATACGCTAAAAAGATCAAGATGATAACCAACTAAAGCATTTGACAACCAAAAATGGACATTTTGTTCCTATTACAATTCTCTAGGTTGTTAGATCACTGTCCAAGGCTCTCAAAGTCAGTCAAAGTCAGTCAAGTACACAAGATTATGATCAAATCTATATCAATCCATAGCAACCGGGCTGAGTGAGACATTTCTGGTGTTATTCATCGTGATGAACTAGTTCTTCATCACATTTTACCAATGAAGAAAATGTTACAGACTGTCTCATTAACAGCTTACTTGCAGTTTACTTTACAGCTGTACTCCTACACAGGCTGTTTGACATTGTGAGCATTTCTGCTCATTATTTTTATGGTGGCACTCTCATTCTCGCTCTGTCTCGTTCTCACTCAATCTCTTTCTATAGCTCTCTCCCAATTTTTCTTGCTCACTCAACCATGTGACGAGAGGATGAGTTGTGGAGCACTGTAAATTTTGTCTCTGTCAAGCCAGTCACTTTTCACTGAGGCTCGAGGGGAAACATCTGCTGGTGGAAGCAAAGCCAGACTCTGGCTAGAGAGTAGTTCACGGAGAAGAGCTTGTGTGAGAGGAGGGCTAGCCATTAATGTGATTTTACAGTAGATTTATTATGTTGAGAGAGTTAATGAAGTAGATTACTGTACTAAGGTCAAATGTATATGAAAGCTGAAGTGTGCTGCGTCAAAGAAAAAAAGAAAAGAACTAATAAAAACAGAATTTACTGAGACAATGTGAAGAAAGTAATTCTGACCATCTGGGAGTTTACCTAATAACAGCAGGGGAAGTAACTTTATAACTCAACACCTATTGAACTAGAGTAGAGGTTATAGTATCTTTCCACCCACAACAGATGTACTTCACTTTAAATGGCCAATTTGATAATGTTAACAATCGGCCCTCGTCCACTCTCAGCATAAATCCATGAGGACACTGGCAACATCAAGCACCAATTTCAGTGGCGGGGGTTATTACAGGGCATTACAACTGGGACCATATAGACCTTATTAGCGAGCACTTAACCATCTGTACACAAATCTCCACTAGAGCACACTATCATATTTTTCACACAGCCAACCCCATCTCCATACTGACCTCCAAAAACTAGAGTGTCCTTTAAAGCCCATTCAAGCATACAGGCAGCATTCATAAAACACTTCCTCTCTTTAAACCATGACCCCATGAGAAATATGCAGTCACAAGAATATTCACAGCTATGAAAAAACCGACTATGGAATATCAACATCTCCCATATGCCCACTTCTCCCTCTTTACATTTTTTGTTACTTACACCACCCTGCTTTTATATCAAGGAAAGGGCATGTCTAGCAGGGTAAATAAATTGGACGACGTGAAGACACGAGAAAATGAACAGGTCACCCTTGACTCCTACTGGCTGATAATGGTAATAAAACTTGTCAATGAAATGTAAGCAGAATGCAACAACTCCACTCTGTGTCTATGGGACAGTTCTGGATTGCAACACAATCAGGGCAATAGAGTATAAAGTATATTCCACAGGCATGGGGGAGATGTGTAAAAAAATTAAGATGCAAACTGCAACTTCATGCTCCATACTGATGTTTCCAGTGAGAGAGTGCTGCATGTCTTTGTAAAAAAACCAAAGCAGTGTGGACACTAGAAGCATTAACAGAACAATTTGTCTACATTTAACATGGCTTACCTATTATTTACAATGCTGGGCTCAACCGATTGCACTCAATATGTTGCCCTCATCTACGTTGTATGTGTCCTTGGAAATAATCAGTTAAGGGGTGAAGTGTCTTGAGCATAATGTAGATGGATGATGAGGTCAACCCTGATTGTTTGTTTTTGCTCTGTCTGCATAGGAAAACGAGATGCATTATTCTAACGTGCACAAACTATAGATGGGTTAGTGTTAGACATGAGTCCACAGACGGATGGCATCAATGTGCAGTTACAATAACAACTACCTTCCACTGTTTCACCGTTGTACTGCTCACAGTGTCCTGTATATCAAATAACTGGTGCAAACCTTACCTGGTTCTTTAGATCCAGCTTGGGGCATGGGCGTCCCCCATTGAAAGCTTTCTCCCTGAGCCACTTGGATCTGATCTTCAACCCGCTGCCACAGGATGCACTGCAGGCTGACCATGCTGACCATTCACTGAGCTTACAGTCTAGGGGGCAAGGAATGTGGCAGATCTCCACCATGTAGCCTGAAATTGAACATTGGCAGATAAACCGGGGGGCGCCTGATTTAGACTCGGTCACTGGCTACAGTAAGGATCACATTAATAATGTCAGACATCATGCCACTGGCCTGCCCTCCGCCAGACCTTGGACTTCCTCACCGTGACACCATGAGCTAATTATCTGCCTAATGAGCTTCTCATTTCTACACTTGGAACATGGAAGTGAAACTGCTTGGTTTTCACACTATATAAGACTTTTTGTTTCCATCTCGTGTTTGTTTCTTTTCACTATGAAACTTCACTGGTATTATTTACATGCTTTTCTTTCACCGTTTTAGCACCCATAGTATGGTCTTCTAATTAAAATGTCATGATTTTAGTATCTGATTATGATTACATAGTGGAATGTATTACAAATGTATAGCTGCACAAGTTGTACTTCAGTGTATTATCTTAAATTGTCATGTTTCTGAATAATAGTAAAAACCCGCTTTACTTTTCCAACTGCGAAGGCTATGTCACTGTTTACTACCTATCGCTCCTGCTTAGTCAGATACAAAACAAAATTGCTAGAAGCTGAATAACAGGCTCAATGATTGAAGTGAATCAAATTCAAATG
This sequence comes from Microctenopoma stevenorrisi, assembly GCA_032270685.1. Classification (NCBI taxonomy): domain Eukaryota; kingdom Metazoa; phylum Chordata; class Actinopteri; order Anabantiformes; family Anabantidae; genus Microctenopoma; species Microctenopoma stevenorrisi. Next base: position 13,525,641 of record JAUMTR010000013.1, on the reverse strand, counting down.
AAGTAAAATTCTAATGCAGTGAGACTGAACATACAGACAGATTGCACATTGTTGACTTTTAAAGGCACTATTTCTGCTGGCAAAATATAAATTCTAGTATTTCTGTTGTACCTGAGTCAGTACAGAGCGTAGGGTCGACCAGATATGCCTGCTGATTAACACACGCCACAGCTCTGTATCGCAGACCTTGGCCACACTCTTTCACCTCCCGGTGACTCGTCCAGCCCAGTAGCGACCCTGGGACAGGACGATCGGGGAGGATGCAAGCGGACCAGTTCCCATACGGCTGAGACAAGAACTCTTCACAAGGACATGGCTCTGTCTCTTCCTGTGGGTACGACCCCTCATATAAGCAGTGCTCCTTCTTTTTGCTACGACCTGAGCAGAAGATGGAGAAAAGAATAGTTACTAGCACAGTACCTCACACATTACCTTTGATCATTTAAACAAAAACATCATTTCTATTGAATTCTATTTGATCACTTATTTGTGATCATCCAGCAAGTTATTAGGTTTTACTGCTGATCCAGGACTACATTTTACATTGAGGCTTAAACTGAATAAAAACTGCAGTCCACATACTGTACGGACAAAAGCAGCTACACATGCAAAGCTACAATGTTTGTTTTGACTAAATTATACTAAAATGTGATTAAATGTGTTTTTCAGATGAAATAAAAGTAACACATTAGAAATCACTCGAAGCTCCATGACCAGTGGCAAGGAAGCACTTTTCTTTGTGTGATGCATTTTCAGAAAATACCCTGAATAACCCCAGGCAATGATTAGTGCTATTTGAAAGCATATTAAACTTTAATTTTTCTCTTTATTTTGGACTCCCCTTAAGGGGGGGGTGTACACGTAATGTCTGGTTTATCACTGCAACTAAGCTTGGGAAGGTTAAACCTGCGTAATTGCTTTTCTATATAAAGCAGAGACAGCATATTATGTTTAAGCGCTTTGTCTATACAGTAAAACAAAGTTATTTTCCAACACTTTGGAGGTCATTTGTGTGCAAATGTAGGCCACAATATTTAGATGTAGCAAAGAATATGCAAATACCGCAAAGACCAGAAATAGTTTAATAGCTGCAGCAGTGATGATACATTTTCTCCCGTAAAAGTTTCTGCTGACGCACGTTTCCACTCTTTTATCCACGACTTCCCACTTGTACACAGTGGTTGCTGTCCATTAATAATGATAAACATAATGCAGACAGCATGTGATTCAAGACTGTCCAGACAATTTTAAGCAACACTTACTGTTATAGTTTATTAGTTTATTATCTCTGGAGTCTATAATCTCTATTCACGAGGAGACATCTGAAACATGAAATAAGATTTTACTTTTACTGAACACCATGGCATCAGAGTGATCAGCATTGTTTTCTTTTATGTATTTTACGTAATGTGTCATGTCGTCATATTTGATTTGTGTTAACATGTGAGCATGAGCACGAAAGTAAAACAGCAGCATGTGTGTGTAGCTCTCAAGTAGCAGATACAAACTGTCAACTGTCTGACTGCTCAACAATCTTCCTCATGATAGACTGTCTTTGCATCATTGAGTAGAACTACACCAGTTATACTGTCTGTGCTCAAATGCTGTAAATTTCCTTTTCATTTTAGACACATAAGGCAGTTAAATTAATTACTAAACCATGATATAAAATAAGCCACTCAAATGAGGTCTATGATACACACACACACACACCCAGCCATGTAATGTGTGGCAGTTTTGATACTAGTTCTATTATCCTCAGGATCCTGTGTCCAGTGAGCAGAACATCTGCTGCTAAAGTGGATCCGATAGCAAACGTTCCTCACAGAGTGTGGACTCAGTGGCTGATTGAAAAATGGGACATCACATCACTTTGGCAACTACATTTCACACAGTTTACTTTAACTACAAGCATTTAAACTAAACACGGGGTTCACAAGGATCTGTGTAGTGTGCAGTTTTCTTTGTGGCTACCAAACCGCCTGAGAAAGTGAACTAACCTAGACAACATGAAATAATACAAGCTTAAATGATAACAAAGGGCAGAAGATAAATAACTTCTCCGCCTAAATAAAATGTGAACCCTTCCTCCGCTGTCTCAGGTTTGACTTCTTTTTCCCTTCGCAGTGTTAAGCTATAATTGTTGGTAATTAGATTTGAAAGAAGCATAATCTCAGCGTTTGTTAGTACACGATGAATTCATTCTTCAGGTTCTGTCTCTTACAGAGAAGATTGAGCTGAATGTTCACCTTACAGTTCTTTTTCTTACAGTGTGGGCAGGAGCAACAGGAAGTACGTTTGAGAGTTTCTCATGCAGAGGAAACTTAAACCAGGATTAAAGATTAGATTTTAACCTGTCTCCACAAACAAATTCCGGTTGACATTTCCCCTCTTCCAAAGCCAGCTGCCAAATAGCAACTGGTAACACTTCTTTTTACCCTAAATGGTCCAAAATTCTGCACAACAATTGTATGCACAAAGCTGCTTGTATTATTTCCATTAGTAATTGGTCAGCTGTGTTCATGACATTCCCAATGCGTGCCAGTGTTCCCTCGTATGAATGCAGCTGTAGCAGCTTTTACTTCTGCCAGTCCACAAACATGTGCTGACTTCAATCGATTTTTCTACTCTCCGCCCTCTTTTAAAACACCACACTCACTTCAGCTGAACAGCATTTTGTTAAACAGCTTTTGGACCTTCAAAATGACCCAGTACTTTATAGAATTATGTGATTCAATAATACTTAGAACACCGCACGTGGAGGGTTTTCAGCTGTATCATCTATCTTTCTTAACCACATACTTAAACACACACACACACACGCACACTATTATTTAACCTGACAGAGCAGTTTAACAACTTTCAAAAGTTAGCATTAGAGTTGAGATACTGACCTATTGTCAGCATTAATACCCACTAGGTGTGAGCACACACACTTCACAGAAAGGCCCAACACTAAGTTAAGGCCTACAGTATTTTCACATGTTGGATTCTAAGAGCATTATAGAGGGAGACAGGGTTGGTTTACTACAAGCCCTCTGGCACTGGATCAAATATTCATGAAGACAAATAGTATCCAGCCTGGTCTGCAACCACAGCATGTAATTCAGATTTTGCCATCTGCACTGAAATAAGGGATTACAAGCAGTGAGAGATCTAATTTAGGCTTGACATTACACCACAGGGGCAAGTAAAAGGTTACGGTACCAGAACACAAAATAGGTTGGATTAGATTGCGTTATCAGCTACAGTTGCCCAAAAATATCGGAATGACAAAGCCAATTATTTCATATTTGCTGAGGATATTTGGGTTTAGATGAAACAGTGAATATGAGACAATTATTAAAGTATTCTAGCTTCAGATGATATTTACACCTATGTTCATTAAACCAACCAACACTCGACTGTGGCACACGGAACCCAGTTTAAGGTGTGGTGACTGACTTTCACTTTTTCCTTCTGATTAAATCCTTGGTTGAATTAGTTATTAGTGGCGCTGCAATCATTTGTTTTCCACAAATAGACTGGTTTGGATCATGGGCAGATTACGCCTCCTCCCACACACTATGTCTCATCAGCGCATAAAACTGACTCCCAAAACTTCTTCGGCTCATCTCTGTCATTTGTTACAACGTCCGACACGGGTGTCTGATTCTTCCTGATGATTAGAGGTTATTCAAGCATTTTTTCCTCACAGCTCTTAAAGCACTTCACTGTCATAAGCTCCTGTTTTGATCATCGCTGACCTGTTCTGCTCAGTAGACCCGCGGTTTCTTTTTTAAACTGTATTGGTTATGCCTGATGTGTTTTGATTATTTTCCTTATTTTCTCAGATTGAAAAGGTTAAATCTGTTTTTTTAGTCTCTTAAACATGGGCTTTCAGATTTAGATTTAGAGTTCTATGCATGGGTACTCTGTGTGCTGTGTGTTTATACGGCCACATCATATGCAACACGCTGAACTGCACTGTGTGTTCTGACAACTGTCGCTCATGGCCAGAGTTACAGTTTTCCCATGCTGGGCCGTCTCCATCACAGTGGTGTTAATGTGGCTGATGTTAGCTGCTGTCGTGACACCTGCAACAATCGGAAAAGGTTCTGCTACTTTTGGATTGAGGATACAGCAAACGTTGTGTAAATGCTTATTGCATTTCTATCAATTGTATAACAGTATACATTTGAAATTATAAACATAATTTTATCATAATATTATAATAGCAGGGTCAGGGAGGGTTGCGCCAGGAAGGGGTCTGGCATTAAAACCTGCGCTAAATTGATGTGGAGATCATGCTCCACTCCGGTGACTGCAACTCAAAAAGATATTGTATACTGGCTATGTACAGTACATAGGTTCTAAATGTACAGTTTTATTTGGGTGATCCACTGTCATCAACCTTCCTTGTCTTTCTCAGTCCCATTGTGCACATACCAACGACGTACTATGTCAAATAGAAACAACTAAAACACCCTTTCAACTTACTAGGGTTGAGTGTTAAAATGTCATGGATACAACAAAGATTCTTATTTGGACTTAGGAACAATAAAAAAAGCTGAGGATGATATTGCCAAATGAGACAGAAGGTTTGTATTAAATGGTTGTAGAATTGCTTTTACAGTGAATGATGGGGCTCAGGATACACAGCAAGGCCGGGCTAAAATGGTAAAAGCTTACAGTCACGATATTCAGAGTAGGTCTGAGTGACTCAATGACAAACACCATTATGTAGCTAAACCTTTGATTTTATGCGTTTACAGACAGACACACTCATGAAGTCTGCTTTTGGGACTGTGATAAAAAAATATTTATAGAACTTAGTGTCTGAATATCCATAAAAATAATCAATGAGAAACACAAATCATGCTCTTTTCTAATAAATCAATCAAAATATATTTATCCAATCAGTTTCTGAGCTTTATTTTTCCATTTTTATGACTAGAGATCATTTCCCTGCAAGCCAGACGTGACAACAGTAGCTCTCAGTATGTGATTTGTCAAAGCCTGAAAGCCTAATCTTAGTGTTACATTTGATGCTGGTCTCTCCTTTGAGCAATGCAGACATGATAATAATGGTAGTTTTTCACCTATATTACATAGCTTTAATTCAGTATTTCAGTCCATATAGCAGATGCAGTGATGCTAATTCATGCCTTTGTGTCATCCAGACTTGATTACTGTAACATTTTGTCCTCAGACCTGCCATGTGCGAGCACTAAAAGCCTTCAAATGGTTCCGAATTCTGCAGTGAGATTTTCAACTCAATAGAATCTGTGAATCGTTTACTCTCACTGGCTCCCTGACAAGGTGCTTTAGGATGTTTTGAATCTGTACACGAGTCTCTTTTATTGTGCAGTACGTCCTCCTGCCAGATCTTTATAGTGGGGTGGGGGTCAGGTCTGCTGGCAGCACCTGGACGTTTCCGAATCATATTCTTTATTTGTGCTTACAGGCTACAATTTTGTCATCTCGATTGTTTATAATGTAAAATGTTCTGTTGTGTACACATAACATCATTGGATCTGAGTTCTGGACTGAACTCTCCTCATCCTTAGTTTTGACCTCTGTTTTATGGGATGGATTTTTCCCTATCCACTTTTGAAATGTAAGGACAGACAGGTAGCATGCTGCACAGTTTTGCCTCAAAAGGTTAATACTTCCCATTAGATGGTTTTTACAAAGATGAAAGTGTTGCCTCAAGCTATGACTGTGTTTCACAGCCTGTGTGTGTGAAAGCAGTGTCTCTACCTGTGAGCGAGCGTTTGCGACTTCGGGAGCTGCCGCATCCAGTACATTCAGAGAACTTCGACCAGGCAGTCAGAGTGCAGTCATCCTTGCAAGCCAGTCGGCATTCCCTGATCTGAGAAGGCAACGGGCCAGCCCACTGCAGGCACCCTGTCATGTTGGCCGGCTCACCGCTCTCTCCAACACAACTGACACCTGTAAACATGGCATGTGGTTAGCCATACCTCCATTTGTTGATACGGTGGAATAAAGATCACCACCCATGCCAGTGAAAAAACTAAATAGTACACCAATAGGCTAAAGAAATGTGTACATGTGTTACTGCATGGTATACCACAGCAGCACCTATTAGTATGCAAATACATGCAGCAAAATGCACCAAAATCAAATTTTTCCCTTGTAGTAGAAAAGGAAAATTTCAAGTATTACTGTTTTTAGGATATAATGCTCACAAAAACACACAACCTACAAACAACCTACAAACCTTCACATTGCGCATATCGGACTAACAAGTTAACACTCCCCCATGAAGATGAAGGAATTAAGTTAAGCAAACCTACAAGTAGGCACAGAAATAGAACATAGGTAGAACATAAATGAGCAGCATCAGGACTGTTTATTAAAAAGTCAGAACAAAACAATTAGGTGCGAGGACAGTGTCCCCACAGAGTCTGCTGGCTGAGCACAGAGGGGGTAGCTTTGGTAGCTTTGTGGTAGGTACTAATGATTGGACGTGATCAGTTCACGGAGCTGCAGCTGCCTCAAACCAGGGACGGACACACACTACAAAGAGCATAATAATGTGAAATACACCGCTCTCTGATGCACGCACACTCTGGGACTTAAGTAAAGCAATGTTACCAGTGAGGGAAACTTCTCCCCCCAAAGCCTCAGCGTCTTAAAAGATTCACTGATCTACAAACATGGCTTTAATCCATTTTATTGATTTCTGTTTGACTTTTAAATTTTGCCCTCTGACAGAAACCGCTGGGTTTGTGCATGTCTGCTGAAAATGTGTGGGATGGTCATTTACATGCACGTCTTCCACAAAGACACTGCAAAGGGAGGCGATCGCTATTATTAACGCGCCTTTATGTAACACAACCGAAGCTACGAATAAAAAGTCGTCCTGTTCTGCAGTGTTCCTGTTTAAGTTACACTTTAATTGTCCTATGATGAACATTTAAAGGTGAATCTTATTTTCCCATTAACAGTTTTATACAACAAACAATTACTAACAGCTGCCACAGTGATTATGGCCACAGTGGGAATAATTATATGTCCCCACTGGCATTTATTTCTGTCCATTTACCTTGAATATTCTTTTCTCTAACCAACCGACTCCACCAGTGACAACCCCATTCTGTCATAGTCAGTGTCTTTTATTAACTGAACCCAGCACAGCAAGTACTGTCATCCTGATTTTCAACTGGAAGCCATCCATTTTTAACATAATTATTCCAGCCTCTGGTTGCCCAAGCCCATTTGTGTGGCCTCTCACATCATCACTTCTCACAAATGGTAACAATTTTTGTCAGGGTATCTCTGCCTCTGACAGGGATCATCTTTAATTATACAGTTACTCAGAAAGGTGAACATCTTTGAGGGCCAGTTGAAAGGACAAGATTCAGAAAAGGTTTGTCACACTCCAGGTTTTTAAAATCCTCTCTGAGGTAATGATGTAGACTTTGAGAATGATGTAGACTTTTTTTTTTTTTAAACATCACAGTCACATTTATTTCTATTGATACAGTGGCTTTAATCCGTCCAGGCCAGAACACATTAAATCTTCTGCCATTACTCTTTAATACTTTTTTTTTCTCCACACGCCACACAAACCTCACTCTTATGCTAATTCTATTATACGGCTTGCACAACGTTGTTCTGTGTGATGCCTCTTTAAGAGTAATGTGAATTGGATTCCTCATGGCCATTAAGTCGCATTTTTCCCGCAGCACAAGATAATCAGCATGACTTTCCCGATTATTATAATTTCTCAAAACAGCTCCAGTCGCGCTTGGGGACAGATGTGACACATTCAGCTGGGTACGAGCCACAAGTTGGCTGACTTTAGACACAGTGTATTGTAGTTAGTGTGAAATCCATTAGCTTAATGCTCACACCACAGTATCAACAACTTCACACACATTTACCACAGTTGCACACACTACTTAATGAAAATTTCCTTTTCGGTCAGGTTAGATATCATCTTGGGATCTGCTGCTAATCTGTGATCCACAGCATAAACAGCATTCAGGTCAGTGTATGAACAACTACCAACACTTCATTCTACACAATATTGTTAATTCAACATGCAGGCACGCTGAAATAGAGGAGGAAACGTTATGAAGCCAACAGCATATTAGCTCTATAAAGCACAAACCTCGTCACATGCTTGTTTCTAAACCTTAAGTGTGGATCAAATACAGTCCATGTCCAACGGTTCCAATATATCCAACGATCTGACTGGTTTTTACTGGGCTGAACTAATCTGTAGCTGCTATTTAAATGTTTCATCATCAATAGACATCCACCAGTTTCCCGGGCTACAGAGTATTAAAATAGCACTTTTCTCAATTCTCCCAGGAGAGGCAACCTGGCATCGTGAAGGCTGCTTGTTTGCATCTCAAAATGTTAGTGGTAAAACTAAACTTGCACAAAAAGGAATTAATGGGTCAAACAGTAATGTCAGTAAGAAATATGCATTAACATCCTCCGCCTCATTGCTACTTCCAGTAGAAATGAAATGCAGTACACGCTGTCTCTGTCTCTATACACGCATTTGAAAATATTCTAATGCGGATGCAAACTAAATGAGCACACAAATAGAGCCAAAGGTGAACTGACAACATCACAACAGCTGAGTTTCTAGTCACTTCTGAAACCAGCCTGCCTGAGCAGTGTCACACCACGTTGCTTCATTTCAGAGGATGGTTGTGTGGAATGGGATAGCATATGCAACCAGATTTTTAAATGCATACAATTCAAATTATTTACATTGTAATAATTTGTAAATATGTGTTTCCCAGTATAAGCAGTTGTATATAAATTTGCTGGTATTTACATAACTTAAAAATATGTTCTTTAGTGTTTATACAGGACACAGACTACATGGTCAAATCTATCATTATCTAGTTGCTTATTATGTGAATGTGAATATGACATATTTATAATAAGTTACCACCAATCTTTAGTGCCGTTTGTCTGCTAAATTATTTTTATATTTTTAGTGTGTTCTGTTGAAAATAAGGTCATGTTAAAGCTCTGTTTACATTTAATGCCACTGTGAGACAAACTGGTGCAAAGCAAAGTTGCAGTTTTTCTACTACTGAATGATAAGATTTAAGATGCCACGCTTCAAAAATTAAACATCGCATACTACTACTCAAGAAAACTGCAAAGAAGCATGCAACAGCCTGGATGGATATCTGATATGATAATGTTGCACGACTTGCTTGTTCGTATTCAGTTTCTCGGTGAATAACAACATCTGAAGTAGACACGGTCTTAGACACCTTTCCCACTGGATGTGAATACAATCAATACAGTGAATACTGATTTGTGGAAAACATCAACTAAGATTTATGGTACGCAGGAGAACCTTTAAAACAGAGAAGCAAGAATGTGGCATTGTCGCACAACATTTTGTAAGTTTACTCTCTGTACAACAGGAATTCATACAAGAACAATAAAGCAAAAAAAATTCTAGCAGCAGTAATAGCACCTAAAGCAGAGTATAGCATACTCATAGTAGGGCATTGCGTCATGTTTAAGTTTCTATTCCCAATTATTTGGCTTTAATCTGACATTTATGAGTCATTTTGCACTGGTTCAGCCTTTTGTGGAGTGAAAGTAAACTTTGGATAAATAGTCTGTTGTTTAAAAACTAAAATGATATTATGTTTCCAATGAATTGCAAATTCCAAGCTCACGCTCCAGTTTTTGAAATGTCACAGGTATTTAACTTAGCTATTTTCTAATCATATTCAAATTGGAAGCTCTAAAGGTCAACGAGGCTTGCTCTTAACCTAGGAACACTACAGACACTTTTCCTATCCTCGCCTAAAAGTCATAGAAACCCACTTGAGAAATGTCACTCATAATTATACTGCCAAGCACAAGTGAGCTCAGTTATAACAGAACAACAAAGTTCTCATGGCAGCACAGTAAGACAGTGAAAACGTCACTTGAATCGCAGAAGCTAATTAGCTCCTGTCAGTTTTGTCTCCTCTAAACAAGTATGAAATGAATCATTTAGCATTCTGACTTTCTAAATGATTTGAGCCAGTGGCATTTATTTTCACAGCTCCGCTCAGACAAACATGAAGAACGAGAATCTTCTTTATTTCTCTAATTTACAGCTTTAGTTACTAGTTATTAGCATATTCTTAATAGAGAATGTATTTAACTAAGAAATGATTGTGTTATTATGGATTAACCAGCTTTCAGCAAAACAGGCAAAATCATATTCACCACATATCATTGAACCATATTTTTCAGTGTCATCAACATCATCAGATCCAACACTGTTCAAAATGAATTATTTAAATATCAGTAATCTGTTGAGTAACTTAACACGTATACTTACTTTAAATGTATTTTTAAGCATAAATAATCTGAAGTAGCACTTTTACTAGTGATGTAGTAGTTGCAGTTTTATTTAAGTATTGAATGTGTGTACTTGTTTAACGCCTCTGCCCCCAGAGCACAATCATTTAGGGGTGGTAATCAAGGGGCCACAATAAAATACTTATGACATGCTGCCAACAGTAATGATGGTATCTGCAGTAGCAGCCATACCACCCAGCAGCATGCAGTGGGATCAGATTCAGTCACTGAGCTGCAGGCGACTGAGATAAAACACACAGAAAGGGCTGTGAGCAGGTAGTGTAGCTCCAGAGATTAAATATCAGCAGTAAAGGAAAAAAATAAACCTCTAACTCAAAATAGCAAATCAAAAACAGCAATACCAGCAAGTATATCATCATTACATTCACAGGTGCTGATATGATAAACAGTATGATGCAGTTCTGACAGTGTATATACTATAAGCCCAATGTGAATATCCATAAAATCCACATAAAACGTTGCCAAAGTAAAAATATATACAAAAAAATGTAGAAATGTGATCAAACAAACTCGCACAGTACCAAGTTCCTGTGGGTTCATTTTAAACATTGTTTACAAACACTGAAAGAAACAATTAGTTTCTGTTCATTGGATTTCTGTTCCTGCCTTTGCTTTTATTATTTTACATTATTAATGAATGTTTTGTTAGTGCAGTTATTTCCATTCCTAATTTGTGGGCCACACGTTGCAGAACTCTCTCTCTGTCATGAGCTCATAAATAAATAACTCATAAAACATATTCATAATTACATCAAAAATTGAAATAGTAATAGCTTTATAGACTTTCATTAAGATTCTTTTTTTTTGTTTTGTCGTCATGAAGATGTGTTTGTGACCGCCTGACTTCAGCTCTGTGATGAGGTCACTGAGGCAACATTCATCTCATTACTCACTCAGGACAAATTCATGTATGATTACATGAAGAAATTAAACAGAAAGGTTAAGCTTAAAATCTTTCAGCAGAGTCATGTGTAGAAAAAAAACAGGGAGAACACTTGCCTCTTGTTTCTAAACCATTTCCACAGGCTTCTACGGGTCCATTTAATCCACGGCGAACAGAATCTGGAACCATGGTACAAGTGTGCCACTTGTGAGTCCTCCACCTATATGGAGGCACAAAGACAGAAAGATGTTATCATCCGTCACCTTTTATTACAGTTTCAGTTACGTTGCAGGCAAAAGTCTCCCCATGTTTTTCACCATTTTTGGTTTGCTGGTCTGAACCACATGCACCCAACATGCTACCTCTATGCAAGCAGGGACAGCACTTCCTATGTCACTAATTTTGTGTACGTCACTCTCCCAGATAAGGAAGGATGTATCTCCAAAATGATGAACCAAATAACTGCAGGATGATTAAAGGTTTGCATTTACATCCGTGGGAAACCAGTCACCAGTTATCTAGCTGAATGTGTTGGACGATGGAAGGAAGCCAGAGAACGCAAACATCATTTATTGTGCTTTTTTACCTTGTTACCCACAGTACATGCTATCACTGGGAAACTTCTTTACTTTATAGGCTTGATAAATGTCATCGATCTATAAAGGACAACACAATTACAGAATATCCACAGGAGGTCCCAGAAAAACTGAAGCCCCCAGCAGTACGTCTTCTGTTTATGACAAGTAACGCCTGCAGCAAAGTAATATATTAACAGGTCACGTCAAAATATTACCCTGAAAAGTTTGGTGTCACCTACACATCTATCTACACCGCATGTAGAAACACTGGTAGGAATGTCTGCTGGTAATATCCGAGCTGGGAAACAAAAAGAATTTGTTCACCTGACATTTTGTTTAGAGTGTACGTTATTGATGTACCATCACTTTCTTCTTGCTATACTGTGAACATATGACTCTGTCTCCCACTTTCACATCAGAACTGTGAGTCGATTACTTAATAACATCTGTCAGACTTAATAATGTTTTCATTAGCACAATAAATGTGTCATACTGTATTTCTCAGCATACTGTAGCTACACAACCTGGTCCTCTGACCAGGATCAAGAATAAAAAGAATAGAATGTCTTTAAACGAAAAAGGAAATGCCTTTACCTATAAACTGGACAAACTGGAAGTGATTCACACTCTCTCTCTTCAAACAGAGTGTCGGGACACTCTTGACCTCCATTAGCAGACCTCTGAATGATGGTCCTGTACCGAGACTGTGTGGCGGCAGTGGCATTTTCTGTTCAGGATGAAACACAATCTTCACCAAACTGAACGTTTGAGTGAACATTCTCCATGAGGTAGAGATAGTAAAACGATACAGAGAGAAACGTCAGACACACTGTGTGAGGTATTATTCCTGGAACACCAAGTAAACAACCAGATGATGTTACGACAGTGAATTCTAATACGTAGAGGAGATGGTTAAAAAACAAGTGTCCTCGATGTTGGTCTGATCCTAATTATCATGCCTTTGTCCTCCACTCTACTGCAGTCTGTATTCGGACACACCACGCTGTAATGACTTCATTTGGTTCGTGCTCCAAGGCTCATTACACATACCACTAATTAATAAACACTGAAAATGGTGCAATTAAGAAAGTGATTACGTCATCGGGGGACTGCAGCATATTTACACAGACAACATGCTTTCTCAACCCTTTTTAAAAACAATCACACATTTCTGATGTAAAAAATACTACTAGTACTACACTATAATACTAGAACGCAGAATGAGGAGCAGTTAAATGTACAGTTTTACATGTCAGCTTAATGTAATGAACAGTTACATAACAGTAGTATTAACTTCACTCCTAGAGACGTGCAGGAAAACGATTTTAATAAACTGTCACATATTAAGTGCTTCATGCCTAATAAGATTTCTTGGACTACTGTTAAAACCTTGACACTTTACCACCATATGTTATTACAGCAATTAAATAGAGTTGTAACTATTTAGATTTTAGTTTAGAAGTTGTAATAATTAATTCCTCAGTATATTTCTCAATTATTAGATTTGTGCAAATCCCACTTAAACCGAAGTCACTTAAGAGAAATTGTAAAGATGAGAAGTTATATGCATTTTTATATATCTTCACATGGACGTATATTTGACATCATGTTTGGAACTACCTGGCAAACAGGTAGATGGGCAGGCCGTCCATTCGCTGAAGGGAGTCACCATGCAGTCCTTCTTACAGGGAAGGAAACAGGGTCGAACACTTTCTGGACGTGAAGAATCTGAGCACCTAAGCACACAGAGAAACAGTGGTCTTAAATTCTCCTCCTCCCTCAGGCGATGAATGATAAACGTCCCGAGTCTCACTGGTAACAGGACAATGCAGCAAAACAACTGTTCCGTCCTTGACATCACACATCTCCCCACAGAAAACATGACTGATTACACGTCTGCACACTGAGGCAATAGATGGACAAATTCACAATTTTACTGTTTCTCACATATTCAGTTGTTTCCCAGGGTACAACTAAAGCTCTAAGGACGGACAATTATCCAGTTCTTCAAAGTGTGTGTATTTTATTTTTGCATTTTAAAGAACATGTCTTGAAGGTCGTCAATAGTTTTTCTACTGACAATGGATGAAAAGACTGACGTGAGGTTTAAAGTGACAAAACCAAGACATTGACTGACTCTTCTCAGAAAAATTGCTGAAAATGACCAGCACCAGACAGCAGCCAGAACAAGTCAGTGAATGTTATTTATTGGAGTAACTATGTAAATTCTGACAGCATGTGTTCGCATGATGAAGAAAAACAAAAGAATTGACAACCACAGAATATATAGTATACCAGTGCTGTGTGCCTACAAGGAAACAAATTAAGGATCACAGCCAGGTGAGTGCATTTATCTTACTATATAGAGTATATGCACGGAGCAGTCTTTTGTTGCCACCAAGGGGGCTGAGTGTTCTGGGAGAAAAATCAATCAAAGTCCACAGCATGGCTGCTAATTTATCGTGAAAAAAGTGAGCATATTCAAACTGTTTACCGATGAATCATTCCTGACATGCCAGGGATGCCGTTGTCAGCTCCCAAGAAGCAGTTCACGGGTGTTTCTGATGGAAAATAATCATGCATTTCTTTGTAATTTAGGTTGCTACAGTACATACTGTACCTTCAACACCACGTAGCATACCTGTAATAGGCCGTTTGGCTGTGTTTTGTTTTCTGTGTCATACATCCCTGTGGAGTCCAATGATTAAAGCAATATATAAAATCAAATAACCTATAAGCTTTGATGCCTTCATCCACCAGTGCCCTGCCCTCCACTCTCTTCACCAACACACACATATGCACACAAACATCACAATTTTGTTTCAGAGAGTGTGACTTCCTTCTCCTGAAAACCAGATCCAGGTCTCACTAGAGACCCAGCATGGTGCCACATCCTACCAACTGCAGAAAGCCAGCATGCACAGGAATAAGATCAAAGTATGCCAAAGCATAAGGAGGCAAGATACATAAAATCCATCCCTCCTCGGCTTTATCCCTCCTCTCCTCTCTAGCTCTATGCAGTGATGTCTGCCAGAGGGCATGGCTATGCAACTGAGCATCTGGGGGACTGGTATGCCCAGAATTCATACTTAGAGTCAACTGTGGCACAGTTGGGAAGATCAGAATGTCTTTTAGAAAGGGAATATTGTTTTAAAATGTTTTCGGTGAACAGAAAGTGGAAAAGATATTACTATAGACAATGTAGCTATTCAACAATAACCACAAGCAAAGCTATTAGAGATCACTGTTTACAGCAAAACAGATCAGATGGTTGTTAAATACACAGCCAGAGACGGGGAAAATTCTAGTTGTTTAACCAAACAATTAGTAGAATCATCAATATTACAGAGTCAGATTATGTTTCAGAAAGGTTGGTTCAACACAGCAGGTTTTATCAGGTGACAAAGAAGAGGGAAAAGAACCTGGAAACACGTGAAAGGCTGCGCCAACGTGTCCGATTTACTATAACAATAAACCTTAAATATTACATTTACTTTTTTTGTTGGGTGTTAGCTGCTTCTCTCAAGCTGCAAATCGGTCATATTCAGAAAAACATGTGCCTAAGCTCCTCCAAATGATTTAGAAGGACTAAGCACATTCCCGCATTTCATTATAAGATTAACGGGTGAAAGCAATAGAATTAGTACAGTATTTAGACAGTTTTTTTGCATATCAGTCTTGGAGATGTTGTGTGCATGTGTCTTTATGCATGTGTATTTATCATAAGCAGAAATGACCACCTTCATTGTGGGCGCCTGGATGGGCAAACGAACAAAAAGCCTCTACATATTACACTTTATAGCCCTCTCGATAATATATTGAGCTAAAGAAGGGCAAACGTTGTGAATAATTTATAAATCTTCCTGGTGTGGTCTATAACATCAGTATAGTGACAGGACAATGCCCCTAGTGGTATTTGATACTATTTTGCTGAAAGAGGAGTAGATAATAATGGAGAATAAGCAAAATAAATCAAAATCCTAAACAATAGCAGAAAGCTCAATAGAAAAGCTTAAAGTACAAAACTCCACACATAATTTTGCACAGCATCAAGTCCTCTGTGTCATCAGTAAGTCAGTAAAAACCAGCATACACTACATATCACCACTATAGGTAATACACCTTTGAAAAATGAAGAATGTTAAGTTAGAAGAAACTCAGATAATCTATCCCCTTTCCCTCTGTTAATACTGGATTTATATTCATAAATTACAAGACAAAGCTGAGCTTGACACCATAAAAGCTCATTGCTGGTCAGAAAACTTACCGTTTACTTATAACTGATCCAGCGTTCAACTTCATGCAGCTCACTTTGCGGATCTGGACGCCCACAGCACAGTTAGGAGTCCCGTTCCAGAGGTTGGTTCTGTTGATATCAGTGGAGGTGTCCTCAATGCAGGGACCCCAGGCTGAGACCTCCCAGTAGAATACTGTGCACGGATGGTCATTGCAGACCCTCCACTCCTCCAGGGCAGGGGTTGCAGGACACTCCTTCCCTTCTAGTCACCAGCAAACAGCAAAAGAGTATAAAGGCACGAAGAGGCACACAAATCTGTATTAGTCCAACACAGCAAGATTTTTACTGCAACATACATGTGATTTGCATAAAAACTAAAAGAGGTTTCACCTAAAAAAACACCTGAAGTTATTCTAGAAGTCAAATGCTAATATCTGGCTGACAAAACTAAATGTTTGTCCGGCTTAGCTGAGCAGATACTTTCCAAAATACAACTTCTAGAAGTTTGATTTACAAATTAAAAGTCACAGAGGTCAGAATTCACGAGCCAATTCAAACACTGCCCACAGCCCCCCAGCTACAATCGTTTCCTGCTCCCTAAGATCACACAATGGGCAGTTCTATATTCAACATCGATGCCAGTGCGCAACATATCTGTGAAACCTCAGAGCTCAGCTAAACAAACATAATATAAGTATGCACATCAAACAGAGGAGAGCATGTGAAACAGGAGACAGTTACAGAAAGTGTCCTAAAGTGTACTGTGATTCACAGTCGAGCACAAAAAGCAAAGCTACATACATGCACCATAAGTCTCTTTTTCAATTTGCTACAGAAAGCACACAAAGGCATATGAACATGAACAGGACAGTGTTAAATGTTTACACACTCGTTGCATGTCTGCTGGCAGATTCCTAGCAACGTAGTAATAAACAACACAGTGTGGAACCTGGCTTAAGCATTGAGATTCTTCTATCAGCTGTTATAGCAGATATGTGGTTGGTTACAGGGATTAATGGGTAGTAGCTGGCTGCCAAGGCTCTGCTGTCTTGAAAACACAACACTCAAAATAACGCAACATATATATAGAGAGAGAAAGAGTTCTTGATAATGGATGGTCAACTCTAACCACAAATGTTTTTCAGATGAAAAATGTCTAAATAAGCTGCTAAAGTCTACGGAAGTAACTGCCAAGGTGAAGACACAGTGCTCGTAAAAGTACTCTGATAAAGCCTTTGGCTCGAGAATCTTCTTTCATTTGCTGAGCTTTAGCTTTAAATTAGTCTATTTATTTGTTAGTTTTCAGTCGCATTGACAATATTAATAAAATGCAGCCTACGGTTCTTCATATTAAAAAGCATAGTAGTGTAATTAGTTTTCTACAGGGCCCCCTAGGGGTCACGTGATAGAAAGAAATTATTAGACGAAATAATTCAAAATATCTGGTAAAAAAAACAGAATGTGTGGTAGAAAAGTCCTCATCCACATGTGCTGGGGTACTTCTTCTTTCAACACATATGTGACCATGTAAACTACACCTCTTCTAAATTCTGTCACATATTTCCCCTAAATATTATTCTTCTACCATATGACCTCTAGTGGAGTAGTTTTCTCATTTATTGTACCACAGCAATTTTTTTATATATATACTTTATATATACTGAAATTTTAAAAAGGCAAAGCAAGAGTGTCAAATCTAAAAATCGAAATCTAAAACATGGTTACAGTATATTTCCAGTACATGGTGTTCTGCATTTTGTATCTGCCCTATTTAATTGATACTGCATATTAACATTTGAAATACTGAAATGCTACATACAAAATGCTGCTTCAACAACACAGAAAGAAAAGAAAAAGTAAAAAAAAAACAACTAGGTTTGACAAAAGCCAGAGAGAATTAGTAAGTTCATTACCTTTCCCTGGGATCGCCAACACAATACGTGTGCGACTCTGTCGGCCCTCTGCGGCCTTAGTGGCACAGGTGTGGGAGCAGGGTGACCAGGACGACCAAGGGCCAACCACACAGTCTGCAGAGCAGGACACCTCACAGGCGACTTCTGTAGGGGGAGGGTCATCTACACAGTAGGAAATCGGCACAAACACCCCTGAGGAAGACAAGTTAAGATTAGAAAATCATAATGGAGCCATGAGCCTTTAGAATTGAAACTATCTTTAGAATCTAGATTCTAAGACCCACTGCACTTCATGTGTCTTGGAACTAACACACATTTTGAGTGGATTAGAATTTGAAACCAGATAAGGGCCATGTATGAAATACTGTAACAAGAGAACAAAGGAAGAATGACCTTATTTATAACAAGCATTGCTAGACATCAGATTACGGGTTTATGCAACAGTATTAACTACATTTACACACTACTGGTAAGTTACACTCCTGCACGCTGTCTCAGATCTGCAAATGAAATGAGGCTAAAAATCCCGTCTTCACAAGGTCTCAGATCACAATCGAGTCCCCCATTCGACTGGCTGACAGTATCACCGCCTTTGAGAAACATTTATAAACTCACTAGTTCAAAAAGTACTTCAAGTGAGTCTAACACACACACACACACACACAGTCATTACGTTGTCTAGCACTAAACAATTTCTAAGCATGTTATTTGTCTGGACGAGTTAGGCCTTATCAGGGTCTTTGTTGTAGTATCTCCACATTTACGAGAATTTTAATGGTAATTGCTGGTGTCTTAAGTCGCTTTGGATAAAAGCGTCTGCCAAGTAAATAGAGTAAAGTAAAGTAAAGTACATTTAAATTATATCAGCAACAAACATCAAATGCACCCAAGAGGTTTCACTAATTGTAAAGCAGGTTTTAATCTGGTCGCACTGAACATAGGTATGAATGCATTTCAGATAAATAAAACGACTAGGAACATGGGCTGAGGTAATTTGACATGCATTTGTCTCATTTGCTTTCAGTTGTTTCTGTGTTTTTGTAAGGTATGCATGTTCTTTAAAGAACAAAAAAGAACATCCAATGTAGAGTACCAGTGTTTGTCATAAAGCGAAGATGCATCCTCTGATGAACTGTGATTACGATGATTTGAAATTGTTCTTTTTTTAAACATGTTTACATATTTTCTAATGCTACATTAGAAATGTTTCCCAAATGCTAAATATGTTTTTTCCATTTCTCCTCAATAAAAGATTAACATCAAACAAAACGGAACATCTATGTTATGGTGTAAAAGCACTAACAAGATTGTGTCTATCTAACTAACTAGATACAATTTTATTTTTTTTGAAGGGAAATTACGAGAGTATCCCATTGGTATTCTGAGCTAGTTTTAAAAACCATCCCTCAGCCTTCATCTTGAAGTCATGTTATGAAATATTTATCACAGCTCCCAGTTAACCCGTCTTTTAGGAGTGAAACAGCTAAAGGAAAGATGGAGCCTTTTCCCTTAACTGTACTTGATAATGACTCTTTTATTGTGTGATTAAACACTAAAATTACAGAAAAAATATTCTCACACTGATGTTAATGACTGAATTATACCCTTGGCTAAAAAACATTTCATGTATTCTTTCGCTGGATCTTGCCCAGAGTCGGTAGAGTGACACAGATTTCTCTAACGTCTCTTTGTCCAAGAGAGAGCGAGAGAAAGAGATCAATTTCAGAAACAGGGATGCCATCCTGATGTCAAAACAATGCCAGCAGCGGCCAAAGCACTGTTTTTGGATATATGCTCAATCACAGTGGTATCATTAACTTGGCTGAACTCTGCTACTACATCATGGAATATGGTTTAACAATAACAACCCCAGGGCAGATTTGTCATCAATTTGTCTTTTTTTGTCTTCTCCAAGCGAATACCCTTGATGCAGAAAGAGGCGGCGAGAGAGCCAACGTAGGTATCGCCTCATCAAAGCGATTTGAAAAACTCCCGTGGGGAGACTGAAAACCTTTCGTCCATAAAGTCAAAGCATCAGTGATCTCCAGCCATCAAAGTAACTGGTGTGTGTACAGCAGGAGATGCTTGTCTGCTTGAAGTAATGGTGAAGTCCCACAGCCTACTCTATGGAATGCATTATTACCGTCATCAGTGGGGGTGCAAGTGGACAAAAATGAAAACCTCTCGTAATGAAGAAAGAAAAAACGCTCAAACATTTGGTGTGATACTTTGTTTTTTCATTTTCAGCAATGACTGAATATCTGTAGTATGGGTAAGTAAAGAGATTTGACAATCGATTATATTTTATGTAATAGGACAAATAGAACAAGACAATAGCTGTGCGGACCATGAATCATTTTTATAATTCTGTATCTCTAAATGTGCCTAACGAAGCAGAGATCTGGAGGCTGCAGCACTTGAATAGGAATTGTACTGGTACTTTGCATAACTGTTCTGAACTACCGGTAAGATTTTAAGCAGTCTGTGAAACCATCCTCTTGGTTCAGCATGGCTCCCACCCAAGTAATTATTTCAGTTGGCCGTTCAAAGTAAGCATAAAACGAAACGGGGCATGCACCATAAATGTTGTGAACCATCCTCTATCGCCTACATTCATATGGACCAACGGTATTTTCAGCATCTATACAGTTTATTTGCAAATTGTGTGGAGATAAGAGGCATACTTTGCACTTGTTTTCAAGTATAGAACATGCAAAGAATAGTTGTAAGTTTTAGTCACATTAGTGACATTCGTAATACAGCGCGGTGCCCCCAAAGTGCAAAGACTAACAAAGTTATACTAGCATACAGTGTGTGCGGAATATAAAAGATAATATTCCATTAAATGAGAATTGTTTAAATTGTTCTACCTGAAAGTCAGATGAATCTAATGAACATACCTGGAAACAATCCTCAAAGAGAAATCGTAACATAACATGAATCCAAAGTCACAACTTTTGAATGTGTGTCCATACATGTGATTCTACATGTGTGTGTGTGTGGGGGGGGGTGTCAGCAAATGAATGGCCACCCTAGGGGTCCTTTTGCATTATTAATACAGGGATCTGTATTTGAGACTGCTATTCAGACATAATATCACTGCCTCCTGCATGCGATTTCAACATGATTTCTATTCGGCTCGCCCACGTACCAATTAATCTGAACCTATTAAACTGTGAGTCCTCGTCTATGCTGAAAAGTTAATAATCACATACACCCTGTGTGGGGTGCCAGGCAAATGCAAGATAACTGAAAAATTTCATATCAAAGGGGCCCCAAAATTATTATTAGTGACAATTACACAATGTTTCATCTATCTAAGGGGGGGCTGCCTCCCAAAGTCCACCTGAAAATTGCTGGTAAAGAATTCAGGCTGATGTGTTCAGACACGACAGCCTTTCTGTAGGTTTACGGGGTATAGGTATGTAGGTAGGTATATATCTATTTATGGGGCCATATCTGTCACGTCAGCTGTCAGTCAAAGGCGCACTCATGTTTGAGGTGTGTGTCCTGTGGCTGGTAGTTAAGGAAAATAAGGCAGACTACTCTGGTGTGAATGGTCACTGAGCAGTGAGTGGGACCTGGAAGCTGTCAAAACAACTTTATTTAGCCTGGGGCAAAAAGACAGTGGTTTGGACTAATAGTGCAATTTAATTTTTAGTTTATTTTTTTAATTTGGAAAGAAAATTGCACATTAGGCTCCCTGTGAGAGGCCATTTTATTTCTAATTTACTGTACATAGCCCAGTCAATTTTTGCAGATACGGGTTGTTATTTGTAAGTTCAAGTCTCTCCATGAATGCCACAGGACTACATCAACCTAACTCTCTCTACTGTCTCCATAAGACCTGCCTTATGTCAGTCATAACCTACTCAACAGTCAACACCAAACAGAATATCTATCTCTAGAATATTGATCTATCTCTAGAATATTGATCATGTTTATTTCAATTTATAATTTCCTGCTTAAGGGTAGATAATTCTTATTCCCTTTAATTACAGGTAAGGGACAATATGTGCAGACTGTATAGCATCAGCTTAGTGAAGTATAAGACATACCTACCACATAATACAACAATAGAAAACCTATTTTAGAAAAAACAAGTTTCCAGGTTGTTATCCCTTGTTCTATGAACCAGGTGTATACATGCAAATGCAAAGTATACACAAGACCTTTTCCAGCTCTGACTGGTTTAAATAATTACATCGTGTATTTGCAAAGCAATAAAGGATGACTTTTAGATGATAGAGGGTGTTTTTCTGAGCAAATATAGACAATGATTTAAAACCCCATCAAATGTCAAAGAGTAACTGGACTTGTTTCAGTCCCTTGACAGCGTTTTATACTTCAGGGTGAAAGGTGAAACGTTGAAATAACCACTGCAATAGCATTAAATGACCTTTTTTGATCTTCACAGATACCCATCAGAAATACTCTGTGCCATCCTTACTCTTTCCAGACTGACTTTATTCAAACAACTTCATGAGTTTTCAGTCTTGTAATGCATGGTAGTTTTATGCTGAGAAATTGGAAACCAAACTCTTACTCAATCAGGGAGTAAAGTAGAGAAAATATTGCATATCTCTGGGGGCACCTGTCACCCCACAGAAGTTCACAATCTTAAATGAAACCTGCTAGCTTGCACACGCACTTCCCTTATTCTGGGAAATATTTTACATGTACATCTTGATTTAAGGGAGCAATACACCTCTGCACTCTGACTCTACCATGATAATAAAGTGACCCATTCAGAAATGTTAGGCGCCCTTTTGTTGAGAGTAAAAGCTGGTGCTAGCTTGTCAGTTAAGAAATGTGGCTGCGCTAGGGTTGATCATGATTGTGTAAATAAAAGTGCGTAAAGTAAGTGGTCATCAACAGATGGACAATAAACACAAAAATGTTTGCGTTTTTACCTGTAACCTGAACTCAAGTTTCAGCCACTCTAACACTTGAGACAATTTATTGCAGAGCTTTTAAGATCTAAAGCACAGCAAATGCTGTATGAATGCACGTATAATTGTGTTGGAGGTTAAACAAGGTTTTAAGTGAATGAGGGACAAATCTGTTTAAATGGGGACATTGGGAAACTAGAGTAGGGCAATAGGCACAGCTGGTTGGCTGATTTACTGAGTCCTTCCCAATTAAAAGTGTCTTTTCTCAAACAACGAGACAAGGAATTTCAAAATGAGCTTGAGTGTATACTGCCCCCACCTTCCCCATTGCCGAATAATTTTTTGTCCATGACCAACAATGAGTACCAACTCCAACATCTTTAATTAACCCAGACACATACAGGGAGCTACTGTATGAAAGACAAGGTGCCATTATAAATTGTTTTAGCTATGTTTCCCTTTAACATTACTTTTAAATCACTGCAAACAATCCTTTCATCTCTGCAGATAAGTCATTCATACCTCTCATATCCCCTCTGCCTGTCACATGATGTCGAGTCTGCACGTTGAAACCAAAACTAGATACTGCATCCAAGTACTTTACACTCTGCATTGAGTCTTAACCCATTTGTTCTTAGAACAATAATGTTTAATAGGTTTACTAGTGAAGAAACTCATAATGGCATTGTCAAACCACCAGGGCAAGTAATAATGTAGACTGCTTTGATTAAAAAATAAATCACAAGTGGATTAGTCACCTGGCTGGTTTTAAAATATACTATATACCTATTTTTAAATGTGTTGAGCGCTGGCTGTAACCTACAATATGTTCTGACGCAAGGTGATGAATTAGTAAGACTGTGTTATGATTGTTTCATCAAAGTCTTAAAACTTCCACAATAGACTGTGTTAAGCCCCTGTGATCACAAGCAAATCATCCAATGTTTTTAATTTGCGAAACATTATCACATGCACCACAATACCACTGGTCCCAATTAAATGTTGTTTTTGAGAAACAAAACCTTAATGTTTGTGCTACCGTTTAGGAATCTAAACAGCAACAGAATCATGGTCCCGAAAGTTGACCTAAATGATGCTGTTTATTTCCGTGTTAGTGTTACTTATCTTCAATGATATCCCCACTGCAAAGAGCTTATCTGATCCAGATAGGTGTATCCATTCTATCTAACATGAGGAGGCATTTCTATTATGGTCTTTGATTAAAACCCTCATTTTCATGGACATCAAACACGAGAGCAAGATGATCCTGATCTTCAAAGACATGATGTGCAATTAGTCCAGATTTTTTTGTGATTAGCAGAAGCTTGAACTTTATCTTTCCAAGGTAAAAAATGTGTCTTAATCCTTTTCACCAACGTTTCACTATTGCACAAAGTGTCCATCATCTCATGTGAAACAGCTGAGAAGGAGAGCTTGAATGTGCTGAGTCAAAATGTGCAGACAGGCTGGCAATTAGCAGCAGCTTTCTCCAAGGTCTACTAAATTTATAAGCCTGTCAAGCATATAAGAAAAAAAAAACTAAAAGCATATTCTGTCTGGAGACAGAAACACAACAAAAATGCCTCATGTCTTCAGCTCTCATAACATTACTTTTTTTGCAATGACTAATTGCAAAGTGGCTCTGGTTTGTAAACCTTTTAGAATGTTCTCTTTTTATAAACCCAAAACGTGATTTAACCCAGATGATGTTTGACTTCTCTCTGGACTGTCTGCTTTAGGCCCACAGCATATCAGCTTCATCTCCATCAGCTTCAGCACCATCAATGATGGCAAGTCATCCCCCGGCAAAGAGACAGCAAAGCAGGCCCAAATCATGGCACTACCACCACCATGTTTCACACACGCATGCAGCTTTTGGTCATGACTAAACATAACACATTGATGTCATTCATCCACAGAACAATCTTCCAATTGCTGTTAGCTTATATATATGTTCCTAATAAAACTGTGAAAGCTCTTTAGTGTCTTGGATGTTACCCTCATTGTTGATTGTTACTCCTAGTGTGCATTTGTGTGGTTGATTACTCCTAAAGAAGATAACACAACTTTACACAAGATGTCTGACAGTCAGTTAGTGGAATCCAAACTATTTACAGATCAGACATTAATTTGTTACCTTCTCCAGCCTGGTGAGCTTCAAAAATTGCCTTTTTTCTGGGCCATGACACACTGTGTTGTCATGATCAGACTTTCACAGTAAAGGTACAGATTTTTCCACTGTGGATAATTTTCCTTAACCTGTTGAACCCTAGACCATTTTATAGGAATTTGCTTGAAAAAGACGTACCCAAAATGAATTGAATATATCTCAGGAACTATAGGGTTTATTTGAGCTATCTTGGTACCAAAACAAAGGCAAGACTCCATAGAATGCTCTAAAGTTCTAAAAGGTAATATTTATGTCACTGGGTGAGAGTAAATGAATTTGGAACACAGAATGACTGTGTAACCGGAAGTCGGAAGTGGGTTTACATTATCTAGTTTTAAAAGTTAAATCACATTTATTTAACATTTGTGAAAAAAATCTAAAATGATAACAAACTTTTAATCAACACTTTAAATTGAAGTAATCTCTCCATGATGTATTTAACTTATTTTAATACAAAAGGTTTTAACTGTTAAATCGTGACTCACTTTGCAATTTGGCCATGACACTGTTGTGACTATGTATAAAAATTAAACATTCTCAGATGGTACGGCAATTAAGGGAGTAACTAAACATCTTGTTAACATTCACTTACAGTAAATATGCCACACATGAATAAAGAAAAGTCTTTTTGAAACTAAAATCCACCAAAGCCATTTTCAGTTGTCCTGTCAAAATTCATTAAACTCTCCCATTGGCTAATATATTTAGACCCTCCTCTGCCTTCCTGACAAACATATGCATGATCCATTGTGACAGAATAATAAAACGTGAGAAAAAAGAGTGCAATTAGGTTTATAATCTATGGAGATGAGCAATTAATGCCTGGTAGGAAGCTGTGATTTTTAATCAGGCCAATGTTTTCTGTGCCCATAAACTCAGTGATAGCCCCTCATGAATAATACATGCTCCGTTAATGCTGACATTCCTGTTATCCAGTGTGGTGATATAGCTGAGCACAATAGATCACATTATAGCTCATAATTCATGCATCACAATGCTACAGATACCTTTATGTCTGGGCTGCAACTCTGATGGCTCTACCAGACCCGTGATACACTTTCCAGCAACACATAGCTCAAGTCTAATTATAGTTTAAATTAGTTAAGATCTTTGAGTAATATTTACACCATATTATACAACTGCTAACATTATTTAAAGTTATTGAAAATACCCAAAACCATGCTATCTTTGAGCAATAATGCTCAACAGATTAGAACCTGACTGTTTTTAAAGATTAAATTTGTTTTCATTCCTACCTCTTTGATAGTACAATAAAACAGCACTAAATGCTTAGAGTCAGTCAGTCCAGTAAACATCGCAGGGCAGCGGATTTATATGACATTTATAAATTCCCAAAGGAATAGCGTGACATTTTAGGCAACTTGGCTAACTCTTTTAGAGTTAGGTACCATTGTGTGCCAATCTGTCTGAAGCTACAGCAAGGAAGTGGTTAGCTTAGCATGGCTCAGCATAAAGATTAGAAATGGAAGAAAGGGCTTTGCTTACGTTTTCCAAAAACAAGAAAATCTGGCTAGCAATACCTCTAAAGACATACTAAATAAAATAAAATAAATATATAAATGTATTTGAAGGAGTAGGCATACACCACATGATGTCAAAAACCTTCCTTTGAGGATGATTTAGCAGAAAGGTCAACAAAATTTATTGCATTGTGTGATTAGACAAGACAAAGACGGATTTTTTATTTTAATATGAACTCTGCCTTAATGCAAATGTGATACATTACCTTCTGTGCTGATACAGGTCACATTCTGTACTGCAGTCCCAGGACCACAGGAGCTTTTAGTGGGAGTGCATATTCCTTCATGTTGGACCTGCCACAGGTAGCAGACAGGATCCTCACAGGGGATAGACTCAACCAGATGAGGACAGGTCTCTGTAGAACTGTAAGATTCCCACAGCACATTTCTCCTCCTCTGTCGGAAACCTGTTGTATACAAAGGGAAAAAAGATCAGATAAGCCATTGATACTAGCACACTATCCATACTTGCATAAAAAAGTAATTATGTTGTCTCGTGCAAGTCAACCAGATTTTTTTGTGTGGTATGTTGATACATTAACCCACTGGGTATAATCTGAAATTATAAAAAAAGTGAAAGTCTGAATTATGAGTTTCTTATATATGTGCAGATCCCCACATTATAAATACTGTGTTACACACTTTAAAAAAAGGTACAGTAATGTGGCATGAAAAAAATTATAAGAATGCCTTTTTTTGTTTGACTTAAAATAAAAAATAGAACCTGTAAGAAGTGGGCTCCTGGGTACTTATGTCAGTTTTATTATTTGTTTGCCATGTTCATAGTTTTGAATTTCACATTGCGCTTAGGTTTTTTTATGCAGTTACTAGATGCAGACGTTTTACACCATAATAGTAGGTTGTTGCATCATTAGTAGTGTTCTTCCTTGTTTAATTTAAAATAATTAATTGTGGTAGTGTGGTGTTAATTTAGCTTTTAACAGTATGGTTAATAAGCTATTATAGATTGAAGGAAGTGTTTCTAAAGGTCATTCCTCAGAGATTAACCATAAATAGCCACAATATACAGAAATGTTCATAAACTAGCAAATGATGGTTAAATGCTCACTGAAAATAAATACTCACCACCAATTCAGTGAACTCTAATTAAAAGCAGCCATATTCTTACGCAAAAAACGTACTGTAAAATAACATTTGGTATTATACCATAATTTAACTGTAACTGTTTGACAACTTTGCTGCCGTACTTTTTACAATTTTTTTACAATTGTTTTTTACAGTGCACTTACACTTCCCTTCACATATGCACAGGTTTTTATACATGTGCATTACTGGACACTATCTCCCATATGAATTATTTAGACCTCTCATTAACTTTGTTATTGTGAGCCACAAGAACTCCCACTCAAAGTCTGACTGAAAAGAAGTGAACGATGAATAATGAAATATAACATTTTCAGAGCAGATCAATATGCATTGTTACCCTTGTTTGCCGGTGCCACATCAACACTGTTTCTTTGAAACAAATCTTGTTTTGTTCCAATTATTGTTATAATAATGCTTTAGAAAGAATCTATGTTATAGGTTTAGCCTTCTTTAAGTGCTTTTCTTTTCATATGTTAACAACAGTGTGCATGTCACAGTATAAAGTATAAATGATCACTAGCACCTCTGCAAGGAGCTGTTCATTGTGGTGGTTTCTCATACACTAATAAACCTTCCCCTTAAAATGTTTCCCTTTGTTTTGATATAAAGAAAATATTTCAGATTTACAGGTATCATGTAGTCACAGGACTGTTTGATAAACTTCATCTAAACAAAAATAAGC
Organism: Microctenopoma stevenorrisi; assembly: GCA_032270685.1. Lineage (NCBI taxonomy): Eukaryota > Metazoa > Chordata > Actinopteri > Anabantiformes > Anabantidae > Microctenopoma > Microctenopoma stevenorrisi. Next base: position 13,497,270 of record JAUMTR010000013.1, on the reverse strand, counting down.
AAGACAAAAGAAATGGGAGGGCATAATACTCATAATGATACAGCAACGGAGAAGCTGTGTGAGCGATTGGGGTCAGGTTAGAGTAGTTGGCAAGACTTTCACAATGACATCTGGCTCTGCAATTACTGAGTCTCACTGTCTTTTCACTGTGGCTGCTGTTTCTGTTACTGTTACTAAATTGGGGTCTATCTGCTGAGCTGCACTGGCTGTACACTGACACCAGCTGAATATATCTGTAGAGGAGGAAACAAGATGTTTTGTGTATCAGTCCTTTAGCGTGGATAACCAATATATAGTGAGTAAATAGTGTTAAATCACCTATTGCATCTGTTTACGCACAAATTTAAATGCACAAAGGACAGCTCACAGGAGGTTGAGGAGTTAATTGGTGAAGTATGAATAAAAGGTTAAGTAGTGAAAATAACGGCAGCAGCAGCATGTTGATTTTGTGCTCAAAGAGGACAAGCAGAGATTGAAAAGAGTGCAGCCTGAGGAACCATCTGTCACGATCTGCAGTTTGAAGTAGTAATAAAAAGAAGTAAAACCTGCTCTCCCATGTGTCAGCTGAGTACATCTGTGTAGCCTTCTCACTCTGTGTGAGGAAATATTAGTTGAAAACTCCACAGCTCAACAAAACATCAGTAAAATCAAAAGGCCTCCTGGAGGTATGAAAAATCAATGTAGGAGACTTTTGGTAGCTGTGAAAACTTTTAAAGTCCTTTGACTAGATCTTTGACTAGATTTATACAAGAAAACGTAATAGGACTTCTTATTATGTATTTAATTGGCTTCTCCAGCCATATCAGTGGACCTGCTGTGAGATATTAGTCAGGAATTCAAGCAGCAACAAAGACTGGCAGACTTCGGCTGTACAATAAGCACTTAGTGTAATTTTACTGGTCAAACTTTTCCTTGACTTCACCAGCACAGAATCAGCATGAGCAATATAGACAAACACAAATTACCGGTTAACATTTAAAGACAGCGTCAACCTACAGTACATACTGTGCCTGCTTCTGATAATCCAGCGTGGGTGGTTACCCTCACTACATCTTCGTTACAGCTTATGTATGTTATCACCCGTGTCCATAGACATAAAGTGGGATATGTTCTATTTTTAATTGTCAAAAATGACAACGCCAGTGAGATTATAACAGACAGGGATTCAAACTTGCAACCTTTTGCATGCCAGTCTGACACCTAACCCATTGAGCTGCCAGGAACAATTGTTATCCATAAGATTTGTATTTTAATTTCTATTCCCTACTCTAAAACTTATACCACTGCTAAATATCTATTTGTTCAAGAAAATATTCTTACCTCATGCTCTAATCTATGGTCTCTGTTGAATACTGAGCTCTTCCAATTCCCTAATGATACAGATAATTGCTCTAGTAGATGAAAAAAAGGTAGAACTAAAATGCTATATCTAGAAACCCATAGTTCCCGCTAACATATTTCCAGTTCACTTTAGCTGCAGCAGCTTTTCTTCTCGTGCCATGCTCATTTCAACGCGGCTTTGACACTTGGTAGAATGGTTTCACATTCCTTCCCTCCACAGGTGCAGCTGCCTAACCCCAGGATGCCCACTCTACAAATTACATCCCCCCACCATCTACGGGTGTGAGGCACCAGTTCAGGAACCTGATCCGAGCGGCCTTGACGAGTGTGCCCTCGAAGTGCAAAGAGACTGTGGATCGATTGCAGGATTGCCCAGAGCTCTTACTGCTACTCACATCCAAACCACAATGAAAAAAAAACAATTTGGCGTGGGCAGGCCCCCTTAGATATTAATAATTGAAAGGTTTCTTGGTCATGCCAGGTTTATTTCAGGGAAAAAAAAGGCTATCCAGTGAATTTCAGGACTCTGTTGTTCAGAAATACCCCTCCCTCCAGCATAGTGACTTCTAGTGGAGGCATAAAAAAATTCTATCCAGTAACCTCCTGTGTTCAGGTCCTTTTTCCAGTAGCTGCAAAGTGTGATAGGCCAAGATAACATGGAAAATTTTGAAAAGCACATAAAGCTACCGCAAGGCAATTTAAATTTGTAATTTTCCAGAGAGCAAAGCTGGGGCGGCATGAGCATCTTGGCGGTTTCACTCCTCTACCTGAAGACTGGGATCCTGCGGGCCTTTCAGTTAGAGACGGATCACAGTTTGTTCTGATGTTGTTAAACACAAAGAATGAGTGCACATTCAAAAGGAGCAAGAAACTCTGTGCAACTCAAGGACCACCGGCGAACTACTTGGACCATAATATTACAAAACTGTTCATTGCCTTGCAGTCAACAGGGCTCATTGCAAGTGATTTTCCATTGGTTTCATACCCTATCTGCTGCAGGCTCTGAGACTTTATGAATGCCATCAAAAGACACAATGCCACAAGAGACCCCTGTGCAAAACAGCAGATGCTGTGTTTTCCACTCTTTGAAATATATTAATGACACTGTCTGTGAGAGGAGCTGGCTCATCCCATAGAGATCCAGTCTTGGAGAGTATGGGCACTGACCTGAACAATCCACCCTTCAGTCGCTCCCCGGGGTGCTTTCATGCACATTTACTCACGTCTGGGACGAGGTCGCGCTGCCCTTTTAGCACCAACACACTAGCAACTCCGACCACTGCCAGCACACTGACTGAAACCCATACACTACACTACACACAATGTGACTCTTAGTCGGATATGACATGCATTCACCTGTGCAAAAAAGACAAGAACATTCAGACAGCAACAGCGTCCTGAATACTTGAGCACACTTTTCACACACGCGCACAAACACGCACACACACACACACACACACACGCGTAGGAAGCATCTTATCTGCCGATTCTCCCGTCATCCTCTCTGGGGCAGAGAGCCAAACTACAGGTGTGCTCTCTTTCTGTCCTTCAACTACTGTGGTTTAAATGTGTACTACGCTCCTCCAGAGCATGCTTCCTCTCAGCCAGCCGCTTATCAAACAAACAATTTAGCATCCTCTCTCTCTCTCTCTCTCTCTCTCTCTCTGTTTCATTGTTTTCCAGACACAGTACACTTGATTGTTTCTAAACATTACATACATATGCTAAATTGAATGTTTGTACAGTACATGTGCAAATAGCTTTCAGGTTGTGTGAAGCCTCTTGTTGACTGTTTTGGAGGCGCCCAACGCTTAGGCAACAATTGCTGTGAACAGCTGATTGTAAATAACTATCTCTGCAGTTAATTGGTTTTTGAATGACTGCTTATGCTTTCACCACTGGCCCATCTGTGCAATAATCAGTTTCAGTTTTAAATCATATCAGCTTGTTAGCTAGCCATTTCTCATATATTTTTGGATCTTCTGTGTCCCTCCTTCTGTCTGTCCATCTGTCAAACAGGACTCGGAGAGAACACTACTTCACTTTGAAAAACGGAAGGATAGTGCAAATTAACATTTTTTTGGCTGTTTACAATGTTTTGATCCATTTTTTATAGGGTTATTACTTCGTATCACAGCAGCTGTCAGGACAGCATCTAGCAAGAGATAACTGTGGTTAGTGGTATAGTTTTACATGAAACCAGGCCAGTAGTAAATTACAGTACTGGCCTGGTTAAACACTCCCAACAAACAGTTACCAAGATGTATTTCACACTAAACAAGGGACACCAAAGTGTATATAATAATAATTATCAACGTATCCTCATAATGTCAACAGTCAACATAATTCAGTTGCAATTACATTCCTTATGAAATATAACTGATCATGTGCATCATACCTTTCTTCCCCTGTGGTTCGCTGCAGTTGTAATGTAGGCAAGGACCCCAAGTTGACCACTGGGAGAGAAGACAATGTTGCTGGCATGGGATGGAACAGTGCTGGACGGCTGAAGGGGGCTCTTCATCAGCACACAGCCTGGCATTTACTGGTCTGGACACTAAACACACAAAAGGAACACGGGCATGGGTAAATCAGGCTTAAGTCAATCTCAGACACAGGCGATTGAGGAGTGTCTGTGCGACTGTGTCTTTGTGTGTTTGTGTGAGAGTGATGTCAAGTAATATGGTGGGAAATTGAATTGTAACCGCTATATGCTAGATGTGAAAAAATCACCTTTACTGGGTTGAAAAATGTCGATGTAATTTATGTATATTAATGTAAAGTATACTGTATACTCGTAAAGGCTGTGACTACATGTGATGAGACATATTTAGCAAAGCTTTGGTGGAGTTAAAAATAAAGGAGGAAAGAGAAAGAACAGAAGGAGAATTGCTCTTCTCGCCTCATGTCTGGCTCAGGAGAATATTAAATGGAGGGCAGTGGCCAGCTTAGGGAGTAAACATGAAGATTTAAAGGCAAGACACGACATAAGCAATTCACAGCCAAACATGGCTGGCATCATTTGTAGATCACAGAACAGATCACAGCTCTGCCACCTGTAATAAGCTCTGACATTAGTCTCTCACACAGTATAAGAGGGTATTTTTGCCCGTCCGCAACAGGGGGATTTATTCAATCTAATATTCCGTTTTGCTGCACCTCCGCACATCATTGAGAGGCAAATTTCCATTTAAATGAGAGCCCAAAGAGAAATTCACTAAATGTCCATTGTGCATTTTGTCTTCTTACAAAAAGTAATTTACACGGTGTTTGATTCCCTTTGTGAAAATGAGATGCTTGTTTAAGCACATTGATAAAGTGCGGGATACAGAACTTTCTGCTCTGTACCTCAAATTGCAACTTCTTGTGTTTATCAATTGCATTACTACAGCAGACATTCAACACAAGTAAATTGTTTTCCGCGTTGCCAGAACAAGTAACCCTTGATGCTGCAGGCATTCACACACGCACACCTGTTTACGTTCGCCAAAGCTGTGTGAGTCACATCGGGGTAAACATTGCAGCTTATGTATTGATCTTTACCCCCAAAGATCAAATAACTGCATTTACTGATATTCTATACTCTAGATAAGATATTCACCTCTGAACTGCAACAACCAATACTCCTCAGGTATGAGATGAGGGACTCGTGTAAACATTTTAACATAATATATTGAAGGAGCTGAAAATCAATATGTTATATTGTGTTATGTGTGGTGAGAGAAGAGTGTGATTTGCTAAAGAGGGTTTTCTATGTGAAGCCATTAAACACTACCCACTGTGCCTAATTACAAAGAAAAATGAAATACTTGGCATTCATGTGTCATGTTTTTTAAGCTCAAAACTTTCACTCAATTTAATTGAAATTTTTAATATGATTTTTTAGCACCAACATTGGAGTTCATAAACATTAATAATGCCAGTTGCCTTGGTGATTCTGGCACTAAATAATTTATTATTTCTCATCTCTATTTATATTAATATATTTATGAAAACTAATTAACTTTGGCTACAGGTAAAACCTGGATAACCCACTGTGGTTTTTGGCTGTTAACACAGCTAATGAAAGAAACTTTCAAAAGTTTTGGGTATATACACTATCTGTGGTTGTAGTTCCCCACACTGGGTGATATTTAAAATTCGGATTTTACCTAGAGGATATGTCTGAAGTATGTCGTAGGGTTCACATTTGTTCTTTCCAAAAAACATAAGTTAGCTACTCAAGCAGTGATGAGTTTTATTACTCAAGCAGTAAATAATACAGGTTATATACAAGAATCCTAAGGTTGAATTTAATACCTTTTTCAAAACCTCCTGAATATTTTTAAAAACCAACAGCAATTTTTATTTTCAATAAATTAATGATGAAAAATATGCAACTGTGTGAAAATATCAAACATTCACTGCAAGTTTTTCAAAAACTTTGCTACACTGCAACTTTCCAGAGGGACTGCATGGTCAGGTGCGCATAAAACACACAGGCGGTCAGAGTGCATGTGTTGATTCATATGCTGCAGCTTATTAACCTTGTTCAGTTGCTCTATTGCCTGCAGTTATTAAAGAAACACCTGAAAACAATGATTCCTTTAAGTGTTGGTGTCCGTGTCGGCCTGGAGCTTGAATACTTCTAAAAAAGTTAATTCATTTACAAACCAAAAAGTAACTCTTCTGTATCGCTGACCTGAGCCAGTCTTCTAACCACCTCTTCGCCTAACCTCGCCTAATTAAAATGAACGAGTCTAATCCCATGTTAAATAAACTTTTAAACTTTTTAATGGCCTCATTTTTTGATGTGATTTACTACCTTTGAATACTTTTTAAAACTCTGCGGACACCCTGTAATAGAAAAGGAAAGACAAGTTCCACAAACTTTTTTCAAAAGTGAAATATTCCTTTGGTAATATTTTTCCTTGAGAAATGCTGTTGAACCTAACAGGGTATTCAATTTTGTTGTAATCACAACAAAAGTCATTTTGAGGCATTTTTTGTATTGTAAGGACCTTATGAAATCTAAAAAAAAATTAATATTGTGGAAAACAATCCCACTTCAGCAAACACTCAGATCAGATTCTCCACTTTTATGCAGATGACGGACAACTTTATGTCCCTCTAAAACAAGAAGATTGTATAATGTATAACAAAACACTGTTGCGCGACTTTTAACAATCACTAAAAAATACGAGCACATGACCTCAGATCTTGCTTCGTTGTGCTGGCTTTGGGATAGATTTTCTTTAATTGTTTGTTTTAAAATGTTATAATGGTCTTGCCCCACAGTCAGTGGCACTGCAAGAGTCTCTTGGGGCCCCAGGTAAAAATGGGGGGCCTTTCAAACAAGGTTTCATAATACGTGGCCTAGAGCATCCAACACGGACACTGACAACACTGTGATCATATTTTAAAATTATAATTGTGAAGGCTGATAAAGAACAGCAAGAAACAAATAATTTCACTTCAAGAAACCTTTATTTCAACAAAAAGATCCAATAAAAAAACATTTTAATGTAGAAAATTTAAACAAAAAAAAAAGGAAATTAAGTAAATAAATAGAAATAAAGCCTATAAAAAAATGAGACAATATCACTGGAAATGAACACAATACATTTTGTAATTGGGCGATCCTTAAAGGTTAAAACAATGTTGGTGTCTATCTGTGAAGGTTCTCAGTCATCCAGGTCATGGTTGTCTCAAAAAAGGTTTATCCAATAGCAACTTTCTGGGTTTCTGGTCAAGAAACCTAACAAATGTTAGTGTGATAAATATTTACTTACAGTTTCCATTATCTGGATATTGGAAGGGCGCAGATGTAATTGTTGGGGCAAGGAACCTTCTTAATGACCCTGAACCGAAATAACAAATGCGACATTATTTTAAAATAGTTCCAAACCAGCAGAATACTATGTAATTACATTTTCATATTGCATAATGGAGTTTCTGTTTAGTTTTTGTGTTATAAAAGTTATATATGTGGAAATAAATCTATCAAGCTTTCTCTCAGAGAGCTGATGTTTTTCTCCAGCAGTCACCAGGTGAGAGGCAGGGCTACACCTGGACAGGTCTCCATTCCAGGGACACGGAGACAAACAACCATTCATTCACCACTCTCAATGGTGAAAAAGCTAAGCTCTTCATTAAGTGGATAGTTTTTAGTTAATGTGCAGCATGCTTGCTAATGTTAAGCAAACAGGTTAACCTTATGCCAGGTAAAACTCCCTAAGTAACCACATACTTTGAGATAAAAAAAACATAGCCACAAACTACTATACTTACCAATGTCTTGTCTCCTTTTCTTTTCTTCTCTCTTTTTTCTTTCTTTTCTTCTTTCCCTCCCAGAAGCATAGTATCTTTTCATTTTCACAGAGCAGAGGCTGCATGTTTGTTCACCTCCTGCCAGCCGGCACCTTGAGAAGGAGGGGAAGGGGTGGGGCCCCGTATACGGGGTTTGTGAGATGTCCTACAATGACATCTTTTCACAGTCTCACTATCGTTGTTCTGATGCGGTTCAAATTGTGTTGGTACTCTGGGCCCCCCTTGGCCTGGCAATTGCCTGCCTTGCCTGTCCGCTAGCGGCCTCTGCCCAAAGTATTTGTCTGATCTGATACAGCCGTGGTCTTCGATCAGCTGATCATTCACGGTTGGTTCTCCTGAGAACTAGGAGGAAGCTTAAGGGTGACCACGCTTTTCAGTACCATTGATTACCATTTGATTACCAACCATTAATATGGTTGAATTTCTGTACATAATTTCACATTATGTCTATTATCAGCACATTTGACATGGTAATAATATGTTATTTTCAGAACAACTTAGTGACATTTTCTTCATAGAGAATGCTGAGACAGAGTTTTTATTTGATCAGGAATATGACTTCCATGTCTTCTGCGCACATTATATATAGAGACAATGATGAGAAATAGGTCTGAAGATCATTTGAAATGTCTGTAAACATCTCACAATACAATTGGTTTTATGCTTGTTCATAAAATGTGTTTTTTGTGGTTCTGGACTAGTGCTTAAATATTCTAGTAGTAGTGTAGTTTTTTAAATGTGTAGCAATTTAAACAAACTTACCTGACAGCAAACAAACCAAAACATGATTTCTTTGAGACGTCAGTTTTGTCACTTTACAAAACACAGGCTAGTGTAAATTTTTGTACTATTCACAACTCTCAGGTCAAAGTTTGCTAATGATTGCCATCTGTGTCACACTGTGTCACTGCTGCCGCTGCAGGGATTCATTGAAACAGAAGAAACAGCAGCAGTCTGGCAGCATAATTACTACGTCTCGGACTGGCTGTATAACATGTGCTTCTCTCTCCTGTTGACTAACTACAGTGATGTTTTTCTTTTCTAACATTTATTCACTATATTATCTAACTTTTCCCGTACTGTTTAAATTTGGTTACAGCTTGCTAAATTTAGATAATACTCACATGATGCATAACAGCATAAGAATAACTGATTGTGGACAGACAACCAGGTTCCACTCACTGTTTAAAAAATAAAAAATACTATAACAGATACAGCATTTTTGATTTCCTAAAAAACACATCATTATTTCTCAACCTCATTTAATATAAGGATTTGTTTTCTGACAATACACATTTTCTCTTACAATTCAAGCCAGACGCAATCACACAGATGCTTGTACTTGATAATGTAATCCTAGGTGATACAGTTTCCACCCACACATTTAAGCTATTTAACTGGTTAGATTTCCCACACTAAAATGAGAGGCGGAAAACAAGTTGAACACAAGAAAATTCCCTATTAAAGTTTTGCTATAATAAAGCTTGTCTTTGTGTTTATTGTGAGATTGCCCATGTGTGACTATTTCTTTATGGAATAACAAACTCTACATACTTTTACAGCTTATAATGAGCAATTGTTGGGCCATCTAAAGTGGGAAGCCTATGAAAGTTTGTGTAATGTGGTCACTTATGACCAAAGCCCAAAAATGCATTTCCCATTTCTCCTAATGACCATAGTATAGTCACAAGAAAAAGTAATGATATGATTTGATGCTCTGAAGTTTTTCATAAATTGGTCACAAACTGTGATCTGACCTTCATCAAAGTCACAAATATCAACAAACAAAATATTTAACTGATAACATAAACAGCCGTGCAATGTCTTTACTGAACTACAGTGCCCCATTTTAATTACTGGGTGAACCTTCTTTGACAGAAATACCTCAAGCAAGTGCTTTCTGTAGCTGTGGAGTCCATTGAGCACATTGATTAGCAATACTTATAGTCTCGTAAGACTGACTGTAGATTTCATTGTCTGCTTGTCTAATGGCAAGCAGACATTGAGCAGCAGACACTGTCCGTGACGATACATTCATCCAGTAGTCTTTTACATCAGCTTTTCTGTGAAGGCACAGTAGAAATGTCAGAACTATTGTCATAGAGAAATTTTGTCAGCCAACATAATTGACAAGAACAACATGTTCAGCACATATCGGCTGGCAGGCAAATTTGAACTGGTTGTACCTTTACCTTTATACAACAAGTATCAAGAGTTTTTGCTGCTAGCAGCAGCCTGTTTCAGTCGCTCTCTCTCTCCATATGTCTTTTGAATCTTGAATTGAATGTTATGATAATTTCCGTGGAAATATTCATGATTTTTTGTGATTTCATGACGGGGAACTGTATCCTTGCAAACCAAGAATTTATAGAGCTGTTTTCACGACTGGGGTCAATCTGCCAACTATCTGTTCTGTTCCTGCAATAAAAAGTTTGATATTGATCTCTCCTTGTTTTCTGATGATGTGAAGTATGCTAATAGAGCTCAGAAAGCAACACAAAATGTCCTGATTTAAAAAACAAATAAGAAACAAAGTACTCTGAAAGCAGTCTGGAAAGGTTTGCAAAGCCGTTTCTAAGACTTTGTGACTCCTGCAAACTACAGTGATAATAATTATCCATAAATGGGAAAAACTTGGAATAGAGGCCAGTCTACCAAAATTATATGAGAGCAACTATGACACATCCAAGAAGACAAAATAACATTTAAAGAACTGTAGGCCACCACTTGCCTCACATATTCTGTGGACTGATAAGACTTAAGGACTTTCTGTAAGATGTGCATACTGTTATATCTAAAACTAATACAGCGTTTTATAAAAAGAAGATATGGCGGTGGTAGTGTGATGGTCTGGGTGTGCTTTGCAGCCTCATGTAGGTGTGTTACCTCAACCACAAGCTCACAGTTGCAGCAGCAGTTGCAATGACCGTAAGACGAACAAGTCCACCTCTGAATTGCTTAAGAAACACAGAATTACATCTGATTGACGTGCTTTGGCATGTCCTTCAACAGCATATTGCATAATGCTAATTGATGATCATTTCACATAGATACACACAAGTCTGTATCCACTCCGAGAGTCAACCTCTTCACCCCTCACAGTAAAAGTTTGAGTTTGGTAGGGGATGGACTAGAAGTCAGACAGGGTTTCAAACCTGCGACCTTCTGCATCCCAGTGTGACGCTTAACCCATTGAGCTACCAGGCCGCAGTGGGCTAAGGGACAGGCCTACTGGCTTCAAGTGCACTCTGTGAATACTCCTTGTGTCAGACACACTAGCCTACACACAGACACACACAAACACAACTCAATCAGTACATGTTCATAACCGTGACAGCATATCTATTTACTCTAGTTCGTCATGGACCTTCACACTAAGAGTCAGCAATGTGAAAGTCAAACAGTTACCCACAGGGTGGCACACAGTTATAAAGTTAACTACAATTACTCTTTCACATAGGTTCAGGTGGGTTTAGAAAGCCTTTTACCTTAATGAATAAAATCATAATTTAAAAAGTGGAGTTCTCTTGAGTGACTATGCTTACAGGGCGCTCTGGGACAACTGTGATCAAAGCATGTTTGGCTTATCCTTACCCTCTTTCCTGTGATGTAATGTTGAGTCATCAGGAACTTGAACACAGTAGGTCTTCCTGATCTGGATCCCCCTTCCACACAGAATACTGATGTTAGCCAGGCGTTGGTCCTGCAGGCTCAGTAAAGGCAGGATGCGACACTCGCCCCAGTCAGTGGTCCTCCACACATACCTTTCAAAGCACAGGAAAACATACATATTTACAGTGTTTTTATCATTGAAAGATTATCTATAATTCATTAGGACTCTAAGTGATAAATTAATTTATTTAAAAGGAAATAAAATACACACAAACGTGTATACACACCGGTGGCAGCAGTCACAAAAAGCAAAAGACAAATTAATGCGATGAGAACAAGGGCCCCTTTTCTAGTTTTATTTTAATTTCAAAACAACTGTTTCCACTGTGAAAAATGCAGTGAGGCAAAAAGAAAAGATATTGCAGTTTAGCAGAATAGCAACCAATAGTAATCTATCAAATGCTTAATTTCCGTAATGAGTTTTCCCTAATCATGTAAATCCTCTGTTCTCAGGCACTCAATGTAGATGTAGCAAATAAAACAAAGCAAGGCAGCGAAGTAATTCTCTATTGACTACTTGTTTATTACATATATGCAAGCTTAACGTGGTCACTATTTAAGTTAACTCATTTTGTCAAACCCTTGTTTATCTTCACTGTCCTTTGGGTCAGAAACAACAGTATTTTGAATAATAATTAATTAAGTCATAATTAAATGGGGTATTATCAAAAATGTGCTAGTATTCAATAGCAAGTTCATGACTATTTGCAGCCTCTGGGTATTTTTTCATAATTCCTTGGGTAAAAAGCTCATTATTTGGCTTTAGACTTTGACATTTCCAGCATAAACATTAGAAGACCGCACATAAACTTTCATATTTGCGGATGAGGTCAAAATTAACTACCTCGGGCAGTTTGGAAGCAAATCCCCTATGATGTTGCAAGCTTCTTTTTCCTCAAGGGCGGGACAGCGTTTCCCCCCACTGACTGGGATCTGCGTCATGATCCGTGTCCGAAGGCGGTAACCAGGAGACAGGTCGGTGGACCGGCAGGTCTTAGAACAGGAGCTCCACGATGACCAGTGAGATGTCTGACAGTCTTTGGGCATCACACAAGCCTGGAAGGTCAGGGGGGAGATGTCCTTTGTACAGAGACTGCAAATTAAGTACAAAAAATAGTAAAGGAAACAGAACAATCATGACACATCAATAATAGTACATCTGCTTGGAAAATCTTCTGATAGATATTTTAATTTTGTAATGAACAAATAGCCACTCCTGCATGACAATAACCAAAGCTAGTGCATCATAATAACAAAGGTCTCTGGGTATCAAGTTAACCTTCTACACAAATGCTACAAAGAGCCATGATGTGCTGACCTAAAAATAAGAAACAAGTTCATTTGTCTTCCATTGTTTAATTCAGAAAATGTAATTAGTTAGATTATTAAGATGTGAGTACAATGCCTATTTTAGAATTTTACTTTATAATTAAGCCGTAATTAGAAAACAAAATCAGGCAGAACTCAGCTGGGAAATCCATATTCAGGGCTCTGCACATTAAGCCATAAATCTAGTGAACCTGCCTGACTGAGACAATAACAGGCAGATATCAAACACATAGCAAGATACAAGTCTAAGCTTCTTCATCTCAAACAGCATGGGAAGAACAAAACTTGCCACATAAAGCTGGCACGATACACATTACATTGTACACAAGTTAAAAACCTTAAAAGCTGCTAAATCTTAGCTTCCATCCATTCAGCCTATAGTGATGTGTCGTTCGCAGACGAGCAGATTCTAGGAGCCAATGCTTTGTAGAGAGGTGGAAGAGCCAGTTACAGACTAGGGTCAGACCATTATGTTAAAAACCTCCTTCTTTAACATATTAGTCTGATCCTAGTCTGTCTCTTAAGTTGGTGTAGTTCAGGGGTATTCAAGTAGGATTTAGGGATTGTGTTAAATGTTGTAGGAATATATTAGAATCATTTTGACTGATCATATACTGTATTTTCTGTAGCCTACCCGTTCAATTTAGTAAGTCACTTTTCTCATCTGTAATTCTGTGTTTAGGTACAAAGTGGAGTTTCAGCTTCCCACTTTTAACCCCTGAAAGCAGACCTTAGAGCAGAGCAGATTTCAGCAGTTTCAAGCTTCCTATGGGAAGGATGAAGATTAACACCTCAATCTACAACCACTGGCCAATCAGAGACAGGTAGGACGAGCCTTTAGCTGAGTAATGGTGTAGAAACACTGTAAAAGAAAAGTAGGAGTAAGTAGTAAGTAAATCGCCAGTCAAAATATAAACTAAAACATGAACTAACTCGGTCCAGAGAGAGTCTGGGTCCAGAGAGTGTCTGGGTCCAGATGCGGACTGCAGTGACCTCTGGTGTAGTGGTACAGGACAGGTACCGGGAGCACTGAAGAGACTTAAGTGCAAAAAAGTGAAGAAACGAGCAGAAAGGTCTAAATGCCAACCTGCAGTAAAGACGTTTGAAATAAAGTGCCATAATGACTTTGGTCTTTATATAGCTGATTTGTTTGCTATGATTCTTTGTCCAGTTGTTCATTCAGAGGTTTGATTAAAATGTTAAACAGTAGCAGTTTAATGTACATGCAATGACTTTCTCACTCCTTGAAGCAAAGGCAAGATTGAATATTTTCAGTTTTTTATTAGAGCTGCGTGTACACTGGCCAGTGGCAATGCAACACAGCAACTCAGCCATGAGTTGTTCTTTCACAAGGTTATAATGTTTCCTCATTTATGTAAATAGAGCAGCCAAAACACTACAATCACCTTTAATGCACTCCAGTGTAACTCCACCACCTACTATGACCTCAAATAAACTTGCAGCAGAATTATCACCTTTCTCTCTTTTGACAGTTTCTACAAAAACAGGAATGATAACTTTGCTCTGCTATCAGCTGTAAAAGTAGAATTTATAGCAGAGCTGCCGTATTAGATTCTGTACCTAATAAAGTGGCCAGTAACCGCGTGCGCTTTGTGTGTGGGCATGTGCAGGAAAGATTATTCTTATCAAATCCAAATGCTAATAAATGCTGTAAGCGCAAACAGCGGGGACAGGAGGGGAGCAGCACTTGACATTTAACACAATAGCAGCTTTCCTCAAGGTGCACATAATCTAGTTATAATCGAATAAATAACCACCATCGACAAGAAACAATTGATCACGTCCCTCTCATGTTACAAAACAGCAGTCCATTATGAGTATTTGACACCCATGTTCTGCTACAGAGCATTTTACTCCACGCTACAGAAAAAGATTAACGTAAGACAAATCCAGTTATCTGCAGAGTTCCCCAGGCCAGTTGTAATCCAGCTCTTTTCACACCTCACCACCTTACTTCCATTATAATCTTATCTTGGACCCAAAGAAACGCTGTATTTCCCATCGTGTGTTTGTTACAGAAGCATAGAGGTTTTTAGGTTAGGTACCTTTTTAAACAGGCACTGTGTAATCCAGTACATTGCACTGCTTGTATATGCTTTACCTCAGCATTGTATTTTTTCCATCACTCCTTGTGCACCGGACCTGTCGGGTCTGGTATCCCACCTCCAATTCCCATGACACGGGGTGCTTGTCGTGTGCATGGTGGTGATGGCGATAGGAGTGGTGGTGAGAAGCCAGCATGTGCGACATGACCGTGTTGTTTTCAGTGGTGCTGCTGGTGAAGTCCACTGTGGTCCGTCCACTTAGCAGCGCGTCTTTGTGATGGGGTAGTCGGCACTCACTCCAGGTGCCTACTTTAAGGCTGTACTGGTACTCGCTCTCGCCTGCTGGGCAGCTGACAGGGCTAGAACATGTCCTGGTCTCTGTGAGGTTAGGACAGGTTGCCCCCCCGTACATTGGTGTGGCCAGGACATGTCGAGTTCGATGCTCCAGGCCAACGCCGCATGTTTTGCTGCAACTTGACCAGGAGGTGAAGTCCGAAACCACACAGTCCTGGGGGCATGGGATGAGGCAAGCCTGCTCCACGTGTGGCTTCTGGGAAAAGAACTCACATATCCTGGAGGTGACCGTGGTACGGTTTGAAGCGCGCACACAGTGGACTTTGCGCCTCTGGATGCCATGCTGTGCTGTAACACACTCAGTCCTCAGCTTGAGCTCATTGGAAAAGAAAGGGACAAGAATGCAGCTCCCCCAATCAGACACCTCCCATTCAAAGAGGTCCTGGTGCCATTCACAGACCTTAAAGCAGTGTCTCTGGCCGTCTGGCTTGTCCATGTGCAGGCAGTGAGAATGATGGGTTGTCCAGCCGTCCATATGGACACACCAAACTGTTCTCGTCTGAATACCTCCAGAACCACATTCCTCACCGATACACTGACTCCACTGACCTGCAACCATTAAAAGATACAGGGAGAGGGCATTTTCATTAAAAATAGAACTCGAGAAACAAACTATGATTTAAATTGCAGCTATCTGGCAGCTTGCAATCAGGCACAAATCAAGGCCATTCACCTAACCTCTATGATTGCTTTATTCATGAACTGAGGAAGAAAGGAACAAAGGAACACAAAGTAATCAAAACCACTGGCGGACATCAATATAAAAGAATTAAAATACAAGGTTAGTTTTTTGGTCACAGAGGACTAGATTGTAGCCGCAACCATTAAAAGAGCAGGATGGGTTTTTTTAGCTATTATTCTCGTCATGGCAGTAAATTCTCATAAGTTGTGAAAGCATTCTGTCTGCAAAAATGCAAGTGTTCACAGATTGTTTGAACAGAGACAACCAAGTACATCTATGGCATTGCAAGATGTTTTCATGCACTGGCACCATGTCATTTTGCTTTGCAAATCCTTGGGAAACAAACCTTGAAGCTAGCGCCATGAAGACAATTATAAGCACTTAGTCACATTTATGCAAACATCACAAAGACAACTTGGTTGGAAGTAGACACAATGCACGATTAAGAATAAATATTCAATAAATACAAAAAAAGGATAAAAGAAGTACTGAAATGGTCATTATGACAACACACAATGTCACACACACTGGGCATGAAATTCTTCGCGTGGGAAGGGCTTGCTTGATGTTGACTGATCCAAGCACACCAGTTACCTCGCTGAAATATTAGCGCCCGGGTTGAAAAGGCAAAGCATAATAATTACACACACAGTTAAGTTCTGAAATTTTATTTTTAGATATTCACCATCAAACCCCAGTAATATTGTGGTTGATTTTTCTGCAGCATGAAACAGACTCGCTCCTGACAGTCACCACTTGGTAATATTAAAGTATTGCGTGTCTAAAGCACAGCAGCTATAACTAGGCTATTTTCCACTTCTTACAAAATGTAAGAAAAGTGGCACTCTGTGGTCATACAGCCAACAAAAGTGCTGATGCCTTTTCCTGCTGTGGAAACTTGCATCAGCTTTAAGTTGTGGCTTAAAATTTGCTACTTACATGAGTCCAAGCCAGCTACAGTCGCTACTTTTGTTAAGGATGGAACTACAAACTTTTCACTGTCACATTCAAGCCCATGGTGAAAATATGATACTTAAAAAAGCTTGGTCTTTGTTTCAGCATGGTGCACCTGTTCAACGGTATTGACACTTTTACTACCTGATTCTAAATCTGTTTCAGAATATGCCATAACAGTGATCTCAACTGTTCTTTTTTTGTCTGTTTGCAGTCGTATAAAACGCTAAATTAGTTTGTAACTTCAAAAATACAATCCAAAAATAGATCCATTCCCTCTTAATTTAGTTTTTGACCTTCCTAATAATTTTCAAAAAGAGTCGACATCAGAATAGAGAAGAAAACTGAATCAATTCTCTGATATTATGTGGTTATTCACTGTACGTCTGTCACGTTCACTTCTCATCCAGTTACTTTGCCACATGCTATAAAAAGGATAATTTAATTCATTTCTTCTAATTGGAATTAAATTGATGTAATAATGAGATCCTACTGCTTCCTAAATTGCTTTCGAATGACAACTCACTGAAAATATTTAATCCTTTTTCGCGACACAGAAATATGTTGTTAACACTTTATTCCCTGGCCACAGAGGTGACAACTGCCTCGAAGCTGTTGCTTTCTGCCTTAGAAGCCATATTTTAAACTACTGAATTGTTTCATAGTTCATCGAAGCACGTCATTGAGTTTATTCATCTTGGATTTGCAAGGTTATTGGGGACTTACAGTGTAACTAACATCATTATCATTCATTCATGTGATGCTTTTGTCTTACGCAGCTTTTCAAGCAGGTACAATGCAGTGGACTGAAATGTCACACAAATGACGAAATGGCATATGCTGTAAAGAAAGTAAAATCAATGTGACATGCCAATAAAGATACAGAGGCGCAAGAACATGTGGAAGACAGTGATTAACAGAAACTCAAAGACACAGAGCACCCACATCATATAAGCTGTGACAACATCTGTGCATCTGAAAACATTTTATTAGATCATATTTGATATAGAGAACCAAAGGTGTGTCCCCACTTACAGCGGCGCAGCTTGGAGCATAAAGAGACTTCATCTCTTCAGTCAAAGCTGAAAAGACCAATATAATCATGCATTATGTGGGTTACACCCTAAAATGGGTTTGAACGCTTAAATATCCTGAAGGCAACCCAGTATGTGTCCTGTTCTCTCAGCTGAGTGCACTGCTCTTGTGGTCACTGATGGCACTTCTCTATGATAACCACTCCATCACCTCTGCTCAGTTGTGCTGTTTTCAAACTGTGCCAGGAACGTGTGTGTGTGTGTGTGATTTATGGAAGTGTGATTGGGAGTGATTCTGCCGCCAGGGGAGCTCGCTAACACAAGCACTAGTTCATCTCCAAAGCTCTGAATAATCACTCTCTCGATCTGTCAGCATCAGCATCTGTCAACCCCTCAGGAGGGACCAGTCGCCCCCAGCTCCTTCATTCCTGTTGCACTTAGTCGCCTTGCTTACATCTCTGGAGGGATCCAGTACTCACGGGGCCTTTGCTATATTTACTATTCCATTGACGTTCTG
This sequence comes from Microctenopoma stevenorrisi, assembly GCA_032270685.1. Classification (NCBI taxonomy): domain Eukaryota; kingdom Metazoa; phylum Chordata; class Actinopteri; order Anabantiformes; family Anabantidae; genus Microctenopoma; species Microctenopoma stevenorrisi. The sequence continues at coordinate 13,479,012 of JAUMTR010000013.1, read as the reverse complement.
ATATAAGAATTTAAAACAGCTGAATGGCAAAAGGATGAGCAGACTGCCTCACAATACAGAAATTAAACTTAGCTAGTGTTGCGTGACCACACTTTTATGTACTGCACTGTACTTAGTTTGAACTGTATGTGAACGCACACAGTGTGCTCAGTTCTCTGCAGTATTCATTACTTTAACACGAACAGAACAACAGGACCGCACTTTTAATTGCATGTTGCATCGACATGAGACGCCGTTGTTAATTTCTCTACAGTGACACCTTCTAAGAGCACATAATGTTTTTCTCTTAGCGCTGCAGTTTCTGAGGAATATTTCTCACAAACATCTGCTGAGTTTACTCACGATCCATCTTCAACTCATCTCCCTGAGTTAAGTTTGACAGTTTGTATACATGCGTCCTTTGTCACAACACTTTTTAATTAAATGATACCTATGCCAGTAAGCCTCATTATGCACAGAACCGTCCCCCATGCCACATTTCCATCAGCTGTAATTTATGAGCAGTGAGGTGCATCTTCAATTACAACATTCATATATGCAGAAATTCATCGGATTATCATCAGGCAGTCAATCCATCTCCAGAAGGCCTGTATCAGCTTGTTTTAACCAAGTGTTTATGTAGCAGCTTAGTAGAAAATATGAGCAAAATAAGTTAGAAATCATTGCCAGAGGAAACTCACAACCAGTTTAAGTGACAAAAATGCAAAGAATTATCACCTGCAGCTAAAAATGAGCAGCTACCACGAAAAGTTCTGACCTTCCTGTCTGAATATAAAACATTTATCTCCATAAATGCTCAATAAATGAATCCATTATATTATTTTTGTTTTAGCTTGAGATACACATAACAGCTTGCCTGATCCAAAGGCAAAGCACCAAATCCAGCTTCAATATCCCACACTAATGAATTACATTCTCTGGGGGCTGCAGTACTGTGCACTTGGCACCCAATAGGCTTTTGTTGTAATCTAGCATTCAGCAGAACCAGTGCCAGATCTACTTGAATGCCTAATCACAAAGTGAATGACCTACAGTATAAACAAGGCTAACACGTGTGCTAATTGAGTGATGTAATCCTGATTTGGGACAATCAGTAGCAAACCAAATAAGCACTGTAATGCAAATCATCTCATTTTAAAATGCTGGTGTTCAGCAGCAAGACTCATTTCCTTCCAATCATTGAAACATTGATTAGTGATGTTTGTGATAAACGGACAGACAAAAAAATACACACTGGGACTGATCCAGATTCTGTAGGCTGATTCCACCAGGTTCAAAGAGACACGTCAGGTTATGTATGAATATCTGTGAAGGTTCTCAGTCATCCAGGTCATGGTTATCTCAAGAAGGTTTAATCCAAAGCAACTGGACTTGTTTGGTTTCTTGACATGTATGTATGAACCATAATGAAAGAGTAATTGATCTAAAATCAAAGTTGCTATTTACCATGAAGTAGATCATTGTAACACCAGCATGAAGACTGCGATGTGATCAGTCATTATTCCTTCAGAGAGTCTTTACACTATTTACACAAATTCCATAGCACCGGAACAACAGAGTATGTGGAGCAACTATAAATAAGGAGATAATAAAGAGGCTTGTTGCACCTGTGTGTACACCTGTGGCAACAACAGTCACTTTACAGGTCAATACTACATCAAACTCATTACATACGCCTCAATGAATAAACAACGCTATGGAACACCTCAGTCTTTTTAATCTGCTCTGGTGCTCTGAGTGTACTGCAACACTGACTTGAAGAAACAGTCAAGCAAGACAATCTAAACCAGACAAGAAACCATGATCATTTTTCACTTTTACGTTTGTGTATTAATCTGTTTTAAAGGTGCTAATCAATTGACTGACCGTTCCATAGTTACTGTATGAACACTAAACTGGTAGATTTCCTGTTTGTGTGCTTGTTCTAATGAGGACTGCTGAAATCGTCGTAATGCCTGTCATTCAGGACTGTGTCAGAATGTCTACATTATCCCAAAATAGCACAGAACTGTAAGATTAAACACTGCCAATAAACATAAAAAGAAACCTGATGAATATTGGCAGCACATTCCTTGGTCACCAAAATAAACTAGTTTGGATGAGAGGGAGCTCAGCGCTATGACAGACCATGAAACATGGAGGTAGGAATTTGCTAATATATGGCTAAAGGTGTGAGGGAAATAACATTTGTGGATGGTATTATAGTTGAAATGTAAATTTTTAAATGTACATACTGAATGAAGAGATTAATGCAAGTCTCAAAAGCTTTGGCAGGAGAGGAATTTTCCAATGAGGCTATGATCCGAAACTGCAAAAATGCAAAAAGAGGATAAAGGTGGCCTCAGTTGTGCCCTGACTTGAATCCAATTGAACAATTCTGGAGTAGTTAGGGACTCGGGAGGAAGAGCAAAGAGCAGCTGAAAAGACTAATCTGTGAGGAACAGCATAACATCTCTTTACTACATTTTATTATGCAAACAGGACATTGATTTGATGGAGGCCCACAAAACTACTGTGTAAAAAAATACACAGAGAAATGCACTGTTGAGTCCCACATAGACAAACCATCCAACTATCTAAGACAAATCAATTTAAAGGCCAATGTACAGCCTGAAGTATGAAGTTAAAATTACCCCAGAAATCATTGTAAGACTGATTTCATCCATGCCCAGGGAGGTCAATCATAAAATAAAGGTACACAGATAATAAACTACTTTCATTGTAGTTGGATCTTTCTTTGAGTTGCTTCTTTTATAGTGTGTTTATCTAAATTAAACACACTTATCAAGCACTAAGTTAAATTCAATTGAATTTAATTTTAACACTAAGGTGTCACATACAGTACAAAGAATGAATGGAAGTAGAGGGAAGCCTTAAATGTGAGCTATGTGCTACAAGGCTGTAAAAAGAAATAGTCTGTCTACAGTCTATCACATAATCTGTTGATATGCAAAGACATCTTCTTGCAGTAGTTTTTTATGTAAAAATAAGTACACACTAACTGTGAAATGAACGCAACTTAGTGCCTGAGGCACTGGTTTGAGGCTGTGCTGAACACTGGCAATCAGAGAAGCAGATTTTCCTTCAACTTAAGTAAAACCTCTGCTCACCGGCAGCTCAGAAAGCTTATCTGTGTCTACACCTGCAGGTACAGATAAAGAATAAGTTTGCATTTCTTATTTTCTTCTCTTTTTTTCTGGGTCATTGCTTGAGTCACAGTTGCCTTTGTTTCTATTCTGTATATCTAACCTTCCAACAGCAGCGGGATGTCACAGGAGTTTTAAATGGGCACTGCTGAAAACAACAGGCCCCTTTGCTGTCAACACAACAAACAGGCAAAGGTGGGTGGATGAATCATATCAGAACACCTGACATGAACATCATTTTCCTGGGTTTCCATGCCTTTGGAGTCTGAACTGACTGATCACAAGTAACCTATAAACTGAATGTGTCTTTCCAGGATTCAATGCAGAGAAGGGAACTTGTTGCACCTGTTGCTTTCTTAGATTGAAATGTATGTAACGTCCTTCAGGCTGACAAGTGCAGTTAGATGTGTTCGTCAATAACATATCTCAATAACATACAGCCAAGCACCCCCCACCCTCCCCCAAGTTAGGCGGTTTTATTAACTAGCACCGAGGATCCTGGTAGTCCATCTCCAATCCACGTTGTAGAGTCTGTTGCCTAAAAAATCTTGTTTATACACTTTTAGTGGTGATTGTAGGCGGAAACAGCCCTTTAGGGGCTTTGCTCGGAATCAATACGTTTACACTTTTAAATGTCACCGTACTTTAGGTCAAAATCATTTTAAGACATAAAGACTACAGTGGCGGCGGCCAGCTAAAGGTGTGCTGCTCCTCTGCGGTGATCAGAATCTTTTTCTGTGTAATTGCTTGTCTCATGTGGTCTTCTCAAGCCGCCACACCAGCCCATGTAGAGGTGACAAGTAATTGGATAGGATGTCATTCACTCCTCTGTCTCAGTGTCTTCCGCTGACCTGGGATTTCTCTGCTGTAAGCACAGGAGCAGACTAATGACCATATCTACAGGCAGTAACCTGAAGAAAGACCCTTGTTTTTTGATAATGCAGGTGAGCAGGGCCATAGCAGGGCAGAGATAAGAGACAATTGTATCAGTGTACTATGGTGTTTATGAAATACTCTATCACTTTATTCTGCTGTGATGACATTGGAGAGGAAGCCCTGTGGTACTTTGAATCAATTAATATTATTTTAGTACCAGCAAAGGAAGAAATTGTGTTTTTATGTATTTCCAACACTGAATAAACTGACATCCACCCAGCGTTGTCATACATTATTAAGTCAAGTAGTTCAAGGATTATCTTTTTGTGTGGAGCATGCACGCATCAATCCAATATCCCTTTTGAATGACTGAGGAACTGACTTGGCAGTATTGAGTTGTGGTGTGTTTTGGGTTTAGGCTAGAAGACCAATGATGTTATAGTTAGACAGTTGTTTTGTTTAAAGTCAAAGTAAAGCAGCAATTAATAGGTGTTCTTGGTTTGTTACACCAAATGAAGATGCGTTTTTAACCACCTGAGATTTAAATGATTGAATAATTCAGTAAATAAATTGTATAATTATAGGTTTGAAAATTGCTATAGATAAGCACCAGTCTCTGCAATGCTGGGGAGATGTGCAGTGAGGCTGCTGAGAACATATATATATATATATATATATATATATATATATATTCATAAAAATTCAATGTTTCTATGTTGTAGATGTAACCTCTGCTGTCTAAAAACATCTGCACCATTCAGTCCTCTCTGTCCTGCTGTTGTTCCAGAAATTTCCGTTGAGTCTGTTGTTTTCAGTTGAGTCATGACATTTATTCCACAGATGCCTAAGGCTCATGTGAAATGGTGTTCTGTAAAAGCTGCAGTGAAGTTAAATATTCGATCAACAACAATATTACAATGCTTTTGGAAACCTATTGTGCTTGTGTTAACGCAACAGGTAAGCTACTTATTATACTGTTGAATTGTACCTTATTATTGTTATTAATGTTGACCTCCCAGGTTTCTAAAAACCCATTGGGGTTTTTAGAAATGAGCTTCAACTCACTGGTTCCAGTTCTGCAGAAATGATGGATGTGTTTAGAACCAAACCAGTGACTGGTGCCTGTACTGTGCCAATCTTTCAGTGACACTGGTAAACATAATATTTGCTAGCTGGAAATCAAAAAAAATATTGTAGTTTTGGAGCAGAGTAGGCTAGATTTGGTTTATAGATTTATAGATATAGATTTAATATACCCCACTAATAGGAAAGCAGGGTGTCAACCAGCTTCCTATTGTTTTCATACATGGACAGACACACCAACAACCATATGCAGGTTATAATATTATAGCACAAAATTCTTTTGTCTCTCTGAAACCTTAGGTGATATAATGATAACTCTGAAATTCACTATGTTTAAGGAGTAAGTTTATCAAGTTTATCAAATTAAGTTATGTTTAGTTAATTTGTCGACCACTGTAAGTGAGCAATACACTGTTGTTTATGAAAGATCATTTTCTATTGTCAAGAGGCATATATATATATATACACACAGTATATTATTATATTATATCAGATCAGTTTGGTTACTCTTTAATCAAACAAAAATGAGCACTCAATGCTAAATGAGTTTCACTGACAGGAGAAGTGATTGCACGAGTCACTTCTCTTGCAGAGTGTAACCTGCAGAGGCTAAACACCTCGCCTACCCTCCATCTGGCTTTTGTGTTCCTTTTGTCCCTCAGTTATTAATCAGGCTCTCCCTTATTTTATGCTCGTGGGGGGTCAAATAAATAATGACTGGACAGTGCAGCATCCATATCACGGCTCATCTAAATGATAAATCACAAGTGTAAGAAAAGAGTGTAATGCCAACCAAAGCTCAGTGTTCACTTCCAGGAAACTTACTTTTGCTTCTATGTTGCAACTCATAGTGAAAGTGCAATGTATAAATAATATAGTATGCTTTCAAATGTCAAACTGAAAAATTGCTTAATACACTCTGTAAGGCTGGTGTATACTGCTGTACATTAATGCCCACACAGTCGCCTTAACCAAAATCCACATCCAGCAGTCTCTGGCCTGTCTGTATCAGGGATCCAAACAAAGCCATCAGCCACTGTGCAGCAAAGAAAGTTGTTATCACTGAGCCCATTAGAGATGGGCAGACACCTCAAATTTCCTTCCTCTGGGAGACTTATTGGAAAGGACAGAAAACTAATAGGTAGTTTTGGAGTTCTTATAGGACAGTGCGCCTTCCTTTGTCTCTCCCAGATAACACAGAGGACACTCTAGCTGTAAATAAGTTAAGTCAAAGGTGGGACGAATGTCTGGTATAACTATAACCCTATCTTCTTTTGGCTTGTCTGCCAGTTGGTTTTGCTGATCGTTGTTTTTAGGGGAAAATTTTTTAGGAGACAACAAATATGACTGCTGATTAAAACAAATTCAAATTTGGATCGCCATCAGAACCATGCACAGACGTTTATGGTCATAAGAATCCTAATGCTTTTGATGATTTCACAATGTTTTCAATTTAGTGTTGCAAACAGATTGAATCGCTACAGATTAAAACATAAACTGGAAAATTTGAGCATGTATCCCCCTATCGAAGGAAATAACTTTTCACTTTTTTAGTGCCTTGACTCCGTGATTACTTCTTTGCTGTACATGTTAACGTGACAAGCACTGTCACGTTTTACATTGGTTTAAACTGGTAAGGACAAACTAATTTAAAAACCCCAATTTATATTGTTATTTTACAAGACAAACACAGGCTGCACAATGCAAGCAGCATGTAAAATCCTGACTGTCAGTGTCTACACAGGATACACTCAGATATAGTAAGTGGTTTACATTAGCTGTGTTTCGCAGAACTTAAAGTTCAACTAACAACCACTGCAGCTATGTAAAATACAGACTTGGCCCCACCACCTGTCACAGTGTGATGCAACTCTGTGTACTGGGTGCTTGATTGATCAGCTCTCAAATGTCAAGGAGTTAGAGAATATGTTCAGTATCTTCAGTGGTCAAATATACTACATTTGTGGATATACTTATAGGTTGTATAAAGGTTAGTATCAGGGAGAAATGTGGATATGGCAGATGGATTTCAAACAATCCAAAGACTGGATACCAAAACACAAGACAAGCAATATAGCGTATGCTGTTTGGTGCAACGAACACTGCTCTAAACTGCATGAGAGTGACCAAACAGCTGCTACACGAGAGGATGGCCCAGTACAGATCCAGAATCATCTGTGTACTTTTATTTAAATAATCATTTGGGGACAGTAGTCATCACAGAAGTGTTCTATCCATCCACATCTGGCCTTCTATTGTTTCACCTAACAACCCTATTCAGGGCAGGTGTGACGTGAAAACAACAAGGGGGATAAATTTGTGAACTCCAGCCAACTTGCCTCAGACTGAGGAAGTGTCTTGAATGAGTAGGGAAAGAATACCAGATAAGCTGACTTGGATGGCTGAGAAACTTTAAATAGCTTTAAACCCAATGCCTATCTAGCCATAGGATTTTAAATTTGGCTGAAATTAAGACAAGTGATTCACGGCTCTGTACACTGTACTTTCAGATTAGTAGGTACACTTATAATAAAATACAATAACCATGACTTTAATATGACCTTTAACGAAGCATTGTACTATTCAAACTTTGCTCACACTGTACCTGTCTCAAATTTGTCGGTTTTGGCAGGTGTAGTTTTCAGTACCGTTGAATAGATTTTTTTTTACACCTTCTGACTTTCACCACAGGATGACTTTTAGTTATCTAACCATACTTGTCGCTTTTGATGTGATCAGGCATGTCGGGAAGATATAGTGTACAGCACATTCTGTCCTTTATCTTCTTGGTCTCAGAAGAATCTAGTCTCAACGTTGTGAACATAAATCAAGTTATACCTAAAAAAGCAACATTAACTTATGTTTGACCTTCTGACACAGAAGGAAGGAACGGGAAGCAGGAGGCCGGGCAACTGAGAGTCTTGCTGTGACTTCCTTCCACAACAGTTTTGCATGCATGCTGTTCTTTAAGTTACTCTTTAGATGTGTATCTAAAAATGTACCAGATTTTTTGGGAAAAGTCTAATTATGAATCTAAACAAGAGGAAATTTCAATTCAAGCTTAATATTTTACGAAAAGAAACCATGTAGTGACATAGTTTGCTTTATTGATTGCGTTGGGCAAATTACAGCTTACCCTATTAAGCTGCTAGGCAGTAAATGTTGGTGCAACTGGGGTTTTGGTTTCTCATATATATATATATATATATATATATATATATATGTAGTGGCACCAGTAAGTAAAAGTAAAATGAGACAACCGACCAGTTGGTGGAGTAAATGTAATAACCAATCCCACATTGAATACACATTTTGAGTCAGTATTGCACCAGCTTGATGGATTACAAAGACAAATTCCCTTTTTCATGTTTCATAACTACAAATTAACACTTGCTATAGAAATATCAGACATAGGGCAGGTCCAACGTTTGCTATGACAATTCAGTGTCCACTGAGCATTAATTATGAACATGTATATATCAGTTATTAAATAAAGCATTAGAGAAACTCACTGAGTTTTACAGCCAATTATGGTTTTTGAGAGCTCATCCATCGGGACCTTCCACAGATCTCACTTGTCTTCTGTTTAAGTTCTGCAGCCCTGATGTTGTAATAAGTCACACAGATTCAAACAAAGTTGGATTATGAAAAGACTTAAAATCCCTTTCTCATATGAAGGTAAAAGCTCCTATTTCCCAGCTGGTTACCTTCAAAAGAACATCTGTGTTCTTTTATTCAGAGAAATGCTTAAAATCTACAGCATAGTTCTTATTATTATTTGCTTTCTGCAAAACAACAAAGAGTATTTTTTATTTACATATAAAAAAGAAGAGTCATTATTACAATACAAGACTCAGATCAGTGCATGATTTAAATGTCTGAATTAAGCCCTTATCTTTTATCTGTCCGAGGAATTATTTAGCAAATATAGCCGTTAATGTGGCCTCTTTGTGGCAACCAGGATATGTTACAATATACAGTATGACCAGTGTAGTCCAAAAGCATCGTCCTGTCAAAGGCACGAATGTTTGCAGTCAATGTTTAACATGCACAGAAACACAGCCATCATATTACCTTCGTGGTGGAGGTAATAAAGGATCAAACATCACTCCACAAATCCTAATTAAAAGTTCACCTGGCTTCTTTCCTCATGATTAAGTGCTGGGCGTCTGGGGCAGGAAAATGATGCATGGCTTATCCCGCTTATATTAATTACGTTCTATGAGTCTCTTGCAAAATGACATCCTGCGAAACCTGAACTCACTTTCACAGAACACCAGAGCCATGGTTTCATATGTGTGCACACTGCCTTTGAGAGCACAATGAAAATGTTTCCAAATCATTTTGGACATAATGTTACATATTCTGGTAAGTTCTCTAGAGAAATATGAATTTTTAGAGGTGCTACACTCATGCTCTATTCTTGTAAAAGTTAAATCAGTAATCTTTTGTTGTATCAGCTCAGCTGAGAAGTGAGACTGATACTTTTCTACCTAAACTAGCTTTTCAGACCTAGATAGAAAGTAGCTTCTTTGGATTTTTTGACTTTGTCACTGAGTTGCTTCTGCCATTTACAGGCACGAGCCTCATGCAGCCAAATCAGCCAGTCTGAGAGCATGATCCCTGATCAAGGAAAGGCCCCCAAGCACCCCTACAGCAAAACCCACCAGCACCCTTTTCCCATCGCTCTCTGTTTATCATTACAACAGTGTTCTCTCTCCTAGTTACAGCTTATTGAAATGCGACTTTGTGAGCACCTCATTTAAATCTCTGTGAACTGCAGTCTCACTTGAGTTCCACACAAGTTCGACATTACAACCTTAGGTTGATAAAATTTGATAATTTTTTTTTTAAACAGGGTTTGAGGTCTGGGTAAATATAGTCTTGAGTTAAAGTCACTTTGCCAAGATAAATACTGAAATAATTTGTACTAACTCCTCTGAAGACGGTAGAATGTTTCTAGTATGGCTTAATGTAGTACTCATATGCCCACAATAAATTATAGTAATAAAAGTCATTAATCTATTATAATCATCACCCGTCAACATTGTTGTCATGAGCATATAGTACTACACAAACTATACAGTCATTGAAATGCATTCTAATGTTCAGCCAAAGCTAATGCGAGGCTTCAACCAGAGTCAACCAAATGACAAAGTATGTTTGGTATCGACAGAGTTGAATATTTTCAATTAGAGTACAAATCCATGACAAATCCTAGACAATTATCTAGAATTATTTAGATTGCTGTAGCAGAGACGTGTGGTTATGTTTATCTCTTTGGAATTTATTTCCTTTGCCCGTTTAGGAAATGGCCCTCTTTCACCTCATAAATAAAGCAGAAAATTGCAATCTGTGGAGCCCACACTGTGATTAGGAAGTCACTCACAGAATTATATTTAACAACCCTGCTAAACAAAAACTAGGATGAAAACCAAGCATTAGCCGAATTAATTAAATTGGTTTGTTGTGTCCATAGAGACCAATAGGTCCATCCAGCAATTCAACACTCAACAACAAAGAATTACTAAGCCTCCCATCCCACAGCAGGACAAATGATAAGAAGAAGAAGTTTTATTGTCATTGATAGAGCTTTTACATGTTACAATGAAATTTATCCCCTGCATCTGACCCATCCCGCCTTGGGGGGAGCAGTGGGCAGCCACAGGTGGCGCTCAAGGAGTGAGTGTCTCGCTCAGGGACACACCTGCTATGGAGGATGGGCTGGGTGACTCAGCTGGTAATCAATCCCCGTATTCTGGCATCCTAGCCCTTTGCCTTAACCACTCTGCTACCAGGTCACCGTTCAGTCGCACCAATCTACAAATGGTATGACCGAATGAAACACACAACTAAACTTGTAGAAGAGACTGGGTAAATCTTAGACAAATTAGATAATGCTGTATAAAATCCTGGGCTAATCATACCTGGGATATCTCAGGACCATTAGACCCCTTAATGGTTTAAAAAAAAGGCCTTAATTACTACTACATTACATATTGTCACTGAATTCCATGGTTCAGTTAAGTGTGATAACTATCAATCCACTATCAATGTTGTTTTGTCTTGGAAAACAAATGTCAGGTATCTAATCTCAAATTAGGACTGCAGGAAGAAGATGCATTCAGATAAAGATGTGTTTGTTGCTAAAAAAACACAGGGTAGTGCAGGTACTGTCAGTGCAGGAGTTTTATGACTCCCTGTGTAATTGTTAGAAATCAGTGGGCAAGAAATAAAAACCTTGATTAATGGGAACATCAAAATCTGACATTTATAGTGTGAGATGTTAATTATAGCTAAACAATGTGATACCAAATGCAAGGACCATTGTGAATTCAGGGTCCATTACTTGGTGCTACTAAACAAATATCAGGAAAATGTGAATTAGGTGTTCCTTTCCTATTAGTGTTCCTATTGTTTTAACAAAGAACATCCAAAACATATTGTACTTATATTTATATTTTACATATAACTATATAATATATAGTATTTATCTAAACGTATAAGGTAAATTCAGTCAGTCTTATTACGGACATATTTATTATATGTTTTTTTGCAGTTTACCATATAAATTCCTCCGTCATGCTGATAAAGAGTAATGCAGGACACATTTAAGTCAGTTACTGGCAAACTCACGCTGGCACAGATACTCCATGGACTTGCTGTTTTCCAGTCCAAATTTTTTGTCAAATAAGTGACATGTCATAATTCAAATTTTTGGCACATACTGCATTTGCTTTCACATTTTTACTGGCAGGATAATTCCAGTGCAATCCTCTCCTTGAAGCTTTTCCTCCATGTCCTGTTTTGACTAGTCAGTTTCAGCACAGCAGTTGATCAAAGGGTAAAATAAAACAAGCGCTCTTGATAGACAGTGCTTTGCAATCAGAAAATGACTCATATAGGAGTGTTTCTCAGGTAAGAATAAAATCCATTTGCTTTCCCCCTGCTGTCTCTCCAGTCTGTTCCCCACTGGGTCAAATACACAGTAAACAGAGAGGACTATTTTAACAGATCTCTGTAGGATGCTGTGCAAACACAGAGAACATTATTAACATCTTCCTCTTTCTTTTGCAGTGGGTTGCGCATCAATAAGGAGTTAGTTCCCATCTTCCATGAATTTACAGAGATCTTTTAAGTGAAGCGGACCATCCACCCAAGGAAACAAATAATGTCATTAATTAGCAAATAGTCATAGAATATAGTGGAACTTGCGAGACGAAATGGGAAAGCTTATCAGTTTGTAACCTATTTACTCCTAGCTCAGTCTGCAGGGGGTATAAGCACTTACGCTGACAAAGACGGAGCACTCCAGCAGCTCGTCAAAGAAACTGCACCATGAAGAAGATGAACATAAAAGTGTTTTTTTTTGTAGCATTTAGATTTTAGTTCACTCCATATTTGCTGCAGCTTTTCCTCGGACTCACGCTAGCTCAGTCTGCCGGAGACCTTCAGGCTCACAGCTTTTGTAAAGCAAAGAGGAGTTCATCTAATTAAAACTATTGTAATTACAACAGACATGTTTTGTTAAAGCAGCAAATAGCCTTTTTTATAAAGGGGAATTACAATGACTATCCCTCACTAAAGAGCTTATTTACAATGGACACAAAAATATGAGAAGCAGCATGATAGCGTTACAATGCTATAGGATACTGGGCCTTAATTTATTTTGTAGTGTGGAGCAGAGGATGTCAGATGCTTTGTCTGTTCATTCCATGCAGTGACAAATTACTTTTACAGTCTCTTTATGTGTCTGACTTTCACGGAGACATGCATAACACACAAAGTGCAAGGTCATTCACATCAGCCTCAAAATTCAATACCCCCCAACTTCTAGTGAGGCATCAAAGACTGGGATGTGTGCTTGCCTAGCTCTCTTCCTCCATGCTGATTTACTGAAATCTTTGCACTTGGGCCAGTTTGCAGAGGTGGAAGAGGAGAATCTCCCGTCAGCAGGTTTACTTCATTTGCATTAAAGAAGCATAGGCTGTAATCACGTTTTAGGATTGTGACTTTTTTGGCTTGTGAGGTACCACTGTATTCCTAGAATAGAGTGGCATCTACTAATACATTCATTTGATAGTGATTTATTAAGGACAGGCTCAGAGATGCTTTTTATGTATTTAAATATTAGATTAATCGAAGCTGCAGGAGTCATTCAGTAATGAGATAGCCTTTATGTGATTTCTATCGTTTACACAATACCACTCCAGGCTGGATTTCCAAACGCTACAGAAACTCTTCATAATGACTTTACTTCTGTTGACAGTTACAGGCGTATCATGGCTGTGTGTCTTTCCCCATTCCTTCTTCAAGCCCCTAATGAAAAGAAAATCAACTGCAGATTTGTCCAAATTTGGGACATTTTGCTTAAGGGTTATGTGAAAGCGCTACACGGCTTCAGAGTCTTCTGATAGGCTCTCTAAAAGCTAACTCTTCTGTAAGAGTATTCTCGTGGGATTAAGAATCTGAGTGCTTGGAATCTCCCCATCTTGTGGCTTTCATGAGACTAACCATCCGCCTTTATGACAACCTAAATCAGTTTGCTGCCATTCAGAAGGAGAGACACAAGTTCAAAATGAGATCTCAACTGCATAATCAATGAGACGCGCTTTTCAAGAGACACTTCAAATTTAGTCAAGGTTGCTTACATAGTTGAAATCTGCAGTAAACCATTACAAATGTGCTGAGTTCAAATCAAATTTGAATGAGACAAAGCAGTGTTTGTATTGCTACCGTTTTATGTGAGCGTTATGCTCAAGGCATTATTTAAAATGCAGATGGGATACAGTATGTGTGGGTTTGTTAAAAAGTTATGGGGTATCTAATTGAAGCAACATGTATCAGCCACAGATCAATAGGCATCTTTGAATCACTTTTCACCTTGATCATAATCAGACTGGCTTTGTGTACTAGATTTCTCTCACCCAAAGGAGATATTCATGTAGGCAGATAACAAACCACATTTCTTCATTTCAAATTTTAATGAGACAACATTTGTGCCCATTTGCAGGAATTTGTTGAATTTTAATGGTAACCTGCATAATTGATACTATAGGAATAGAACAAAAAACATCTTGAAGGCTTTATAGTGTTTACAAAAGACAGGGGGGAAACATTAAAACCGGGTGTGAGTCATAGCAAGTTACCGTGAGAAGAAACAAAAGCTCACTCAGAGAGTTGGACAAAACCTCCTGAAAAAGGTCCCGATTGAATTTGTAGTAGACATCCAGTTGACTCTTTAAAGAATAGCTTTCTGACTAATGAGATGTAATATGTAAAAGATTTTTGTTTTAAAGTTTACTGAAGTGAACTGTTTCACCTTCTTCATCTGTGTGGTAAGGTAAACCAAACAATTATCAGTGAGTACCTTTAGAAAAATAATATTCTCATTTGTTGTTTTAAACAGAATCAACTCCACAGTAATAAAAGGGCTTTCGAAAGCACATTCAGTGGCTTCTGCTTTCCTTAAAGCAGTCTGATAATCAAACTATTTGTCAATGTTCAGCTCGAAATTCCAGCTTTTCTATCTAATTTCATTTTATTTCATTTTACATTTAGCTGCTGCTAGTGTTTGTTGTGGCACCGCTCTGACATCAGTGACTGGTATGTTGCAGGGCATGCACAGTGGTAAAACAGCAGCTGTTTTCTGTCTGTATGAATCACCGCTTCTTTACTTTTAATGCTTTCCGTATGCAAGAGGAGAAATCCCACAGTGACAAGGACAACACCGCTGCTGTCAGAGTGCTGACAACACCAGAGCCCAAAGGGTAAATCACCTGAAAACATTTGCCGTTGTGATTATATAAAAAAAAATACATTAATTTCTGAAGCTTAGACACTTTTTTGTATCTTTCCATCACAATGTCTGCCGTTTTTCTACAAAACACAAATAATAGAATAATAAATCGCTGTTTGTTTGAACAATTTAAAGTTGATTCAACTTAAATTTTCTATTTTCTAAATAAAATGTCTAATTCTTTTCAGCTGACATCTGAACTCTGAGTATGAGTAAAATGAGTTCATCTGCAAGTCTTTTGATATGAAAATGTCTTTAGAGTTTATTCAACTCTAAAGACAAATCAAATAGTTAAAAAGATCTACACAACATTATTTGAGACTTAAAATTGACCAAAGATTGTTCTCTTTTCCACTCTGTCTGTTTCAACATTTGCTTTCAAAATAAAATATATATATATATTTACCTTTTTTTATTGAATAAAGTCCCTCCCCTCATTTATAATTTATCAAGGTTACTGGAACCTTGAGAAGAATTGAGAAAGCCCCCAGGAATGATGGGTGAAACATATTCAAGGAACTAATATAAGTCCAGTTGCCACTGAATAACCTTTTTGGGAAGGTTACTGGAAGCAGTTTTACATAGAGGCAAAGTGGTAAAAAATGCCTCCAACAGCAGTTTCCACAGCTGTACAAAAAAAGGGGCGGCCTGGTAGCTCAGTGTTTAAGGCAGAGGCCTGCTCCCCCCAAGGGGGGAGGGGTCAAATGCAGAGAAGAAATTTTTTATGTAAAAATGTATCAATGACTAATAAAGTGGATTCTTCTTCTACATTCATAAGTGAGAAAATAAACCTCTGAAGTGTGCAAGTAAATCTGTCTCACTGTTTGTTACAACTGACTGTTCATTCAACCTAATGCTTTCAGGTTCTTGAACTTACGTATCACACATTTTTACACAGAACCATCTCAAGTTGATTCACACTTTAAGTTCGGAAACACTTATATCCATCTGGGATTTGACTGAAGAAGTATTTCACAACTTAATGTTCATGAACTACACACATGTTTGATTTGAGCATTGATATACAGTATCCAGAGCTCCTCTTGCAGTATAGTTAATAGTTTCCAAAATGTAAGTCAGGGCTCATTGTTAACTCCTAGGCTACAGAGGAAACCCTTGGTGTGGGTGGTGTTAGAGAATAATTGTAATGTACTTTGCTTCAGCGGTTCATTTTATAAATCATGTTTCCATTTTTAGAAATAATGGTACATTTTCTGACTTGTGTGAGCCAGTCGTTTGACATGGTCAGCAGGATATGATAACTCTGAGTGCCTTGGTCAGTCTTGTAAGCAAGAGAGTAGTTTGATTTTAGCTGAAAGGCTAAATGCAGAAAAGATTGGGACACCTTGTGAAATTAATGAATTCAATGCATGAAGCAAGGTCCATGAGGACATGAATGTGTGAGTTTGGTGTGGAGAAACTTGACTGGCCTAAACAGAGTGCTGATCCCATGATAAAATGCCTTGAGAAAACTTTACATTGCAATGAAGACTATGGGCCAGGCCTTGCTGTCAAACATCAGTACCTGATCTCACTAATGCTCTCCTGGAAGTCAAATAAAATCTCCAAAAAATCACTTCTTAACTGTGTGGACAGTTGTCCCAAAAGAGTTAAAGCAAATACAGCTCATATGTGTGAAAAGGCAATAAGTTTTGAGTAAAAGCAAGATTATTAATGTGAAAATGTGTTTGATACATAACTATCTCAAACCCATCATTCATCAGCCAAATTCTGGAAAACAACAGTGTATACGCAACTATGTATACAACAAATATGTTTTACAAAATTATATACATGATTTGTGCCAGTCAGATTTTAGTCTTAGCACTGAAACACCCTTACTAGAGTAATCAATGGTTCACTTGGCAGAGTTGCACACAGGTAAACAGTTTTATTATTATTAAGATTTGGGTGTTTAGAATCTTCTACAACACAATGACAACACGACAGAAATAAGTTGTAGGTTCTGAAAAACAGAGACAGATCATATAATCAAGAGACAGATCATATAAGTTGGAGTCAATTTTGATCTTGATAACTTGACCATAGCTTTAAAAGATCGTTAGTGCCATAACAAGGACAGATTTTTACCATAATATATCCATAGTCAGAGGTTTTATATCTCAAGGAGAAAATGGGTCCATGCATTTTTTCTCCAGATATGATCACTGTAACACTGTTTTGCTGGACAGACAATCTGAACAATGCAGCTCAGTCCAAATGCAGCAGTCAGAGTCCTTACACATTAATACGAACATATTAATATCATTCTTAAATCTTTTCATTGGCTCCCAGTGTGACTGAGAAAATTAATTAGAAAATGTACTGCTGGTCTATAAAACACGTAATGGTTTGGCTCCTGTTCACTAACTAGAGGTTTAAAAGGTAGTTATCTCTTGACTGTACTCAGGATATGATGATATACTTTGTACTCAACCTGAAATCAACCACTACAGTTTACATATTTTACAGTGATCTGTATATATATTTGCGTGTGTACTAGTGTAAATGTATACGTGTGTGCTGTTTGTGTATATTTTTATTTTTATGTGTAGTATCTTTTTACTTAGAGCTTATGTGGTTTCACATAATAATTTGTTACATGGCTTTTGTTTCTGGAACTGTGCTCAGTACATGCAGTATTAGTCTCTGTCATCTGTCACACTGTTTTTTTGCTTTTTAGTTTTTACTGTTACAGCAAAGTTATGTTTTTTTCTGTGTCTAAAGACAGAAAAGACGTTAGTAAAGCCTATTGAGGAAATGTTTACATTTAACATGTAAAGTCAATTGCTTTTATGCAGATGTGAAACACTTGTCAGAGTGTGTGTGTATGAAAAAAGCTGCATAAATAAGACTTGACTTGACATTTATACAAATATCCTCTGATGCAATTCAGCTACAGCCAAGTCAGAGACAGTCACAAGCATTGTGATTCCAATAGAAAGAATCATAGAGTCAATACCTGACACAAAGGAATTTTAAACAGATGTATATGTCGGTATTCACAAAAAAAGACTGTAGAAGAGCACGTTGATAAATGTGCCGCACTTGGGCACTTGAATGTATTAGTTAAATGTTCACCGACATTTCTGTGAAAATACCTGACTCTAAATGTCAGAATGCAAACTGATTAGTCGATTAACAATTACAGAGAAGATTTGTTTTCTTAACTTCACATAGTTTTGGTTTAGGAAGAAATAACTCTCATGAAACGTTTTATTTTCCCATCCACAGTGTGAGACGAGATCTATAGTATGTGTCAGCTCTGTAATGGACTAGCAGCTTGTCCAGGCTGTACCCGAAAACTTGTCCAATGTCAGCTGGGACTGGCTCCAGCAAGCCTTCAACCCTCAAGGATGAGCAGGTAGGGGAAATGGATGAACCAATGAATCTCTTTGAAGTGTGAAAAATACCTGCTTACTGTGGTTGGAAGATCAAAACAGAGAGAAAAAGATGTGTTGAGGACACGATTTAAGCATTTTGAGCACAGGCTAAGCATCTCTAAAGCAGCAGAGCAAAAACAGGACAAAGCAGAAACACCCATCATGATTCATTAATCGAATTTAGTAAGTTAGCTTAAGGGAGGGGACGACTATGATTTTGGAGGATCTATTAACAATACATCATAGGTTTTTACAGGTTTAGTGTTCAGACTGCCAAACATACAAGTAAAGTCATAATACAAGACAACACATCTATCTATCTATCTGTTTGTCTGTCTGTCTGTCTGTATCATATTTCTTCTACATTAGCTTCTCTTCCCTGGCTCCCTGTATAATCTAGAATACAGTTTAAAATTCTTTTCCTAACATACAAAGCATTTTATGATCAGGCCCTATCATATATCAAAGCTCTCATAGAACCACAACCAAACTGCCCCAGCAGAGCACTTCGCTCTCAAAGTGCTGGTCTACTTGTGGTTCCTAGAGTTTCCAAAGGTAAAATGGGAGGCAAGCTCCTCTCCTGTGGTGCTTCCCCTTCAGATTCGTAAGCAGACACGCTTTATATCTTTATGAGTAGGCTAAAAACCTCCCTTTTTGATAAACCTTATAGTTACAGCTCATATACCAATACTGCTATAACTGTGTGTCTTTTCTCTCCTGTAGTTTTGCTTCTCCCCCTTGGTACCCCTCTCTCTGCGCCTCTCTGCAGAAATCCCCAGCTTGGAGCAGTGTGATATCCAGTGTGCAGCTGCTGGCCATACCAATCTGCTTAGCGTTTTGACTGCTGCTTCTTCTTGTTTTCTTTGATTTGCGTCTTAGTATTTTCTCTCTCTTCTTTCCCGTCACATCAACCGGTCGAGGCAGATGGCCGCCCACCATGAGCCTGGTTCTGCTGAAGGTTTTTTCTGTTGAAGGGAGTTTTTGCGCTCCAGTGTCTCTACTGCTTGCTCAGGTGGGACTGTTAGGTTTTCTGTATTATTCTATTTTTACCTATATCTTGTAAGGTCTTAAACCTTACAGTGTAAAGTGCCTCGAGATGACTTTGTTGTGATATGGCGCTATATATATAAAACTGAAATGAATAGAATTGAACAGTTCTCAAACCTAGGCTGGCATTACGATGCAAACAGACACAACCACTACATCCTTTGCCCCACCTGCTGTCACCAGCATTCTAACTATTGCATATTAATAGCTGCTCTCTCACACCTGCAAATTCAATACCATACGTCAGAAAGCTGTTATTTCTTGTTGTGAGAAGACTTTTTACTTGCTGTGTCTGTAGGATTTACATAAAAAAGTAACACTGTGTGTACTACTACTGTTTAGGGACAGTGTAGAATACAGGTCATTAACTTTTCAAAGGCCTCAACAGTGTTATGTTTCAAAATGTAGGTGATTTAGTAAAACAAACCAAATGTTACGTGTGTGCCAAGAAATTCAAATTAATATGCAGTGGATATGGATTCAGCTGAGATATGGATGGAAGACTTGGGTGGGACCTATAGGAGGTGTTGAGAAAGAGATTGTTGTGACATAAAGACATTTCAGTTCTGAGCCACCTGCTTACTGTAACTGTGGGGATAACCAAGGCCAGTCATTATTCAGTCATTATTTTTGGATGTAAAGTCTATATTGCTTTTGTTATAAGTTCCTATATAAGACTCTATTCTATGCTGAGGCAGGAATTTTCTCATGTAAATGGAGAATCAGACACATTCCCGTGGGACACCACAGCTAAAGGGCAGGTAGAGAGGTTCTTCATCTTAACCCATTGTCTTCTTACCCACAGGAAGCTCCAGATCCATATATAGAAGGGCTGACACTTTATTCCAACAGTACACTAAAGAGTATTATAGGGTTTATGTTGTCTGAAAGTGATGATTGGCGTATAAATATGAGTGTCGGGTTTCTCAACTGCTCTCTCGGCAGATCTGTTGATGCAGCAGGAAAACTGATGCGCATTCATCAGATGACTGGTAGGGCCTCTCAAGTATGACAGATTGATATGTTTAAATTACTTTCGGTCACAGATGTTAGAGCAATTGGTCTAAAGTCGCTCAGGCAGGAAATCAGGGTGGATTTAGATATTGGAATAATCACTGAATCTTAGAAACATTGTTGTGTGAGTGAGTATTATAGTGAACAATAGAGCAAGATGATTTTTTTTGTTCTGTTTTTTAATAGAATCTCTCATTCCTTTCACCTACTGAAGATGTGGAATGGAAAGGGGAAGTGTGAGTGTTAGACAGAATTATTTTCTTATTATTTTCTTTCCTTATTCCTGATCTCAGTTCATATTCTGCTCTTTTTATTTTGTGATTGTTTTTTAATGGTAGAGATGTAGCCATTCAGCTAAGACACTTGCTCTAAATCAAAACTATTATAAAAACTGAAATTAACTTTCGGGGAATGTAGAATGATTTGAATTTCACAGAAATAATTATATTAATGAATTACATGTGCAGGAAGGTATACATGTAGAACTGATAACCTAATAAAAAGTGTCTCTTTGGTTTATAGTACGATGAGTTCAGCCATGCTGAGAGATCTGATGTTGGGAAGTAGTCAGTAACCTGGAGAGAATCCCAGCATGTCACCTTCCTTTGGGCAGGGTGTACCTCCAGGCAATAAGGGTTTTGGTTTAACAGTGGGGCCAAAACTTGCAACGATATTGTTGGAAAGCTGTGTTCTGAGACTACAATAGGTAGAAGCTCCCAACAGATATATTTGACCAGACACAATGATTTTAACGCAGAGGTTTGAGACGTCAGAAGTATGCCATGTTGTATATTTTCTCTTGTCAGTATTTGTACAGCTGATACACTTACTGTGTAGTACTGGTTACACCTCACTTGAATTTTGTTTCTCTACTTCTTCATTGTATGTCTTGTCATGAACCCATTTCCTGGTCAGCACTGGGCATAAACCTTTCAGATGACAGCGAAAAGAAGGTTTGATACTAAATGTTGTATAATTGCAACTGTGTCTAATTGCAACAACTTATCCAGTGAAAATACACTTGCCTAATGTGATATTATTTCTTTGTCATCACAAAGCAAAAAAGCCCTCTGTAAATTATTCAGTGCCATTTGATTAAATGTGAAATCCTCCTAGGCACAATGATGCACACTACCCCCTTTGAGCTTATTTTTCAGAAACAACAGAAGCTCACTCCAGCACTGATGTTTGATTTTAGCTTTGATGGTGCAACAGCGTGGTGACATTGCAAATAAATACACTCAGACCCTGAAATGAAATGTAAATGTTGCCTCACTGTATCTCTGCACACGAGCTCATCACGGTCCTAAAACCTCAACTTGGTCCTGGGTCTTCTGCCCCATAAGCTTTTAAAAGTATCCAGCAGCAGCAGAAAAAACTTTACAGATTTCTGAATCGTTTAAAAATAATTGTGCTTTGCTAATTCTAACAACTAAAAGTTCCTGCAAAATGTAGAAGAACAGCCTATTTATGTGTTTCTCAATGGGACTCCAGGCAGCAAACAATGTTTTTATAGCAAAAAAAGAAGGAAATAGCACAGTGAGACTGTAGATGAGGAAATTCATAGGTGCTAATCAAATACAAATGCATTGCTTTAATCACATCTGCTGCACTCTTAATTCTGTACACAGTCTCCAGTGTTTTGTTAAAAGTGTGTAAGAATAATAGATTTTATTGTTAACAAAACTATTTGCATTCCCAAGTTGGGAAATAAAATTAAAGTGTGTCTGTGTTGTTTTCTTTTTCATTCATTTTTTTTGTTTCGTGTAAAGTACAACCCCATCTGGGATGCGTTACCACATGTAGGCAATATTTATATAAAGCAGTATTTGTTTGTTAAGATTTTAAAAATAACTGATCATAAATAATGACATCTGATGAATGAATCCCAGCTTTTTAAATTCATCCTACAGGAAGGAAATGTGAGAAACAAAAACTTGTTTCAGCAGACTAAAGCTGACATTGGATGAGTGCAATGTCTTGCTGTCGTGCTCAAATGCAGATGCTTCTGCAAGTCAAACTAAATCCAATTTGAACGCTCTGTTCTAGAAGATATCAGCCTCCTGGAGCTAACAGGAAAATATATGATCCCTTGAATTTCAAAAACAAAATTTGAAAGGCAAATGCTACAGTATGTAAACTTTCACTTGTCTGCTATTATATTCTGAAATCAATTTGTCCAGAAGAGAAACTAGTTACATGCAGTCTTTATTGTAACCAAATAAAACACACCACACACTGAATAATGCACATCACTCTGCTGCAGTCAGGAACGATGATGTGATTTAAAGATATTTGCAAAGGGAAACAGCTAACATATATTCTGCATAATATTTGATGGCTCCTTTGGCATTTTGGCCGTAGTTAATATGATATCAGAGGCCTTACAGAGGACTGATTGCTCCCTTATGCATTTAAGCAAAAACCCTTACGGCCATAGCCAATCACAAATCCCATTACTGTCTCATCTATTTATTCTGATGCACTTATTCTCAGTGTGCTGTGAGTTACTGCTACTGTACATGCGTAACTGTCCTTTATAAAGGGCAAGTATAGCTGTTTCGAAAGGGATTGTCTTTTTAAAACGTTAAATAATAGTTCCATTAGCCGCTGCATTTCAGCCCTCTATTCTGTTCTCCAAAACACTGATGAAGGTCAAGCCTAAATGGCTCCAACTCACTGTTTGAGCGAGAGACTCCCAGCTTAGCCACAGCTCTGGGAAGTGGCTCACACAAAAGATTTACCCCACAATGCTGCTGGCCTATATAGACACACCAAACACACAATAGGGTGGCTGAGCATAATTTAGAGCACATCTTCTCTGCATTAAGGAGTGAAAAATGTAAAAAGAAGCTTGTCATTTGAATTAAGTGTATCATGTTCGTGGCAGGCATAAGGGAGTTGAATCAATACTTGAATTCAGAGGTTTACAATTCTGATTGACACGGTCCCTCAGTTTTCACTGTGAAACTGACACTAGGTGGATATGTTCAGAGGTGAAGCATGCTAACTTTGAGATTTCATTTCTTGTTTTCAAAGTGATTTTCACTTCCAGTTAAGCAACAACTCATAAGCCATCTTAGCTCTGCAAGGATGTCAAATCCTCACACTTGGTGTCCCGGTTACATCCTATTTGAACATACGCTCTTTCAAGTGAAATTAATCAATCTCTTTATCACTTGGGCAGCGTCATTACCCAACCACAGAGTGAGAAATGAAAGTGCTAATCACACAGCAAGTGGGGCTTTTGTGTGGGAAGGCCAAGTTTGCCTCCTCAAGCTGCTTTGGAAATGCATTTTCAATTGAATTTGTGAAGCGTCTGAAGGATGAATCGTGAGATTACCTCAAAGTTCTTTCATAAGTGAACATAAGCTTTCAATGCACTGTTGCTAGGGTGGCTCATAAATGATGACAAAATTCCGCACAGAGGCATAGGAAAATATTTTTAGCACGCTAAAAATGTATATAGTGCAGGAAGACTCTGCAGCCACAGAATAATACGCGTGTAGTGTGCAGCATGTTCAGTGAAACCATGTAACTGTTTGTAACCTGGGCCATAAATCCACAGTAGAACATACAACAATATGATTATTTAGTGTGAATCAGTGCATCATTACTTCTGTCACATTCCTACAGCATACACATCATTATGATAGAAATCCGGCCCGGCGCTGCTTGTCACCACAGGGCCGGGGATGGATTGTCCACCAGAAAGGAGGTTTTATTATGCTAACTGCACAGGCACGCGGGCCTGCTGGCTCGTGTTCGTCATACAGCAGCCTCAGGTTTTTGCTTCCCATCACTGTGTGCCAGTAAGAGGGGGATTACCTTCCCCCGAAAGTGGATGTAGTAATACAGTATTTTTTTCCTATTATGAAAAGCAGTAATGAGCGACTTCGGGGCGTGTCCGTGTGCTGTGGTGAGTATGTGTGCACTCAAACATGTTGAACATCCACCTGCATAAACCTCAACAGGTTTAAACACTGCGCCTTGAATGATGAGAAAATAAAACAGAAAGAAAATGAAACATTTACCTGTCTTCCATGAGAAATGATGGCCTTTAGGAAAGACAAAGTCTGATTGCACTGGAATGGAAAAGAGAGACAAGAGAAGGAAGAGGCTAAGGTAGTTCCCTGCTCGCCATGTCCAGGCAATGACCCCAAAGTCATCTTTTAGAGTCATAGTCCAGTCCATTGCTTCCTCTCTTACTCCTGTGGGAAGAAGATGAAATTCATCAGTTACTCACTTTTAGAAATGACCAGAGACAAGGGTTAGAGGAACGAGAGATTGTGTGCAGTTCCTAAAAATGTGGAAAGTGGTGGAGGTCTCTCTTTCCTCAGGTTTCTCTGATGCTGCTGTGTAAAAGAAATGCCCTACAGAGACCTCCAGCACACACTCATAACATTCAGAGTCATCTTTAAAAAATACATCACACTCTCTCACACATAAATACTGTTTTTTTTTTTTTATCCGGTACATGAATAGGATATCATGCACCCCCCCCCCCAATATAAACCCCAAAATATTTGTCAGATAGGCTTGAGCATTTCAAGTTCCCAAGGTAGAAGTGGAAACATGTACTGAAGGAAAGGCGAGACTTTAAGCTTGGAGTAATACAGGGTATTAGTACCTTTTTATTGCAACTCATTTATTCCTATCTCCTGCTACTGTGATTCATGTCCTAGGAGTGTTAGGGATTAGTGCTGGATTCACTAGGTCTCTAATTGTGTTGCACCAACAGCAAAATTAATGAATATGGAATTGAATCTGTAACACCTGATGCTTTGAGAGACTGATGTCTAGTCCTCAGGACTGTGGTGATTCATTTTCCAAAAACAAATTTTGAAGCACTGTAGCACTTGGGTATAGTGAGATTTGTTATTATTGGCTTATCAACTCACAGAGCACTCCCTGCAGTTTGCCATTTTGCAATAATGGAACTCGACACACGCGCGCAAACATGATACATAGCGAAACTTGTAATTCAACACATAATCTGGCCTATAAATAAATATAATAGCATGAAACATTGAAAGTTGTTGCCCACATAAGAAAAACTATTAAAGTTAAGTTACTATTAAACTACTAAAGTATCATAGAAAACATTAGATGGTAGATTAGCTTCTAAGCAGGCATTTGAGATTGAAGACTATATACACATGGTGTATCTTTGAAAGCACTGGGTGCTAAATATTTTTTGCTTGATTTAATTCTGGGGATATTAGATTTTGACTTTGCTGCTTTAGCTGTGTTACGGTTGGGGCAAAATTTGTTTAATGAGAAAGAATTGTGCGAGTGGAGATGGCTCGATGCCCAGCAGTGAACTGCCAGATGCCCAGGTTTTGATGGACTTTCCAATTTTCATCTGGGTTTGATGTGTTACTCTATAGTCCAAAGTGTTTTGTCCTTGTTTTTTTCATCAAATGGGTTTTTAAACTGTGCAAACACTCATGAATTCAGGATTTGGCATTCCAACATACAACTCTTGTTTGCCCTCATTACCGAAGGTGCAGGATGCAGTAACAATCTGCAGCCTGGGTTTCACATGTAGTACACAAGCACTTCTACGTCTGAATATCTATCTGTCAAAAAAACATAGTAACTAAAGAGTTAACTACTCTACTCTAAAGAACATCCACCTTCTCCACCCTCATGTGCTTGCAATATGCTTATTTTGTGTTGGACAGAAAATGAATTCTGTTTGGATGAATGAGCACTGTAGTGTGGCGCTTACACAGCCACGTGCCAATTAGACACCTCTGGTCGCTGATTACTAGCCAACCTCTCGGGCTGCGCTGCTCCAGAACCATACCTGACTGCACCTAGATTACATCCTCCCTCCAGCCAGTCTAATTTGACTATTCATGGGACAAGCAGGGCTCTCCATAGGCTGAGCTGAACTTGTCACAACTGATTGGAAAACATGTTCCGAAACAAGCAACCAAAACAATCCCAAGGCCCGTCAGTAATGTTCTTCAAAGCATACAAGGATAAAATTCTGAGGTTAACCTCCTGTTGGAAACTCCATGTTTACAAAAAAAGTCATTGGGCTTAGGCTTGTTTTCACCCAGGATGTGCCAGTAGAGGAGGAATATAGGCTATCCTGAAAATCTTAAAAAAGAAAAGCTCCTAAGCTGCTAAATATCTGGGTCACAGGAATCATGCCAAACTCTCACTGGCCACAGAAAACCTGGCAAATAGCTGCGCTGCTCAGATGCTGCCGTGCATCCTATTAGATACTCCAAGATCTGATGGAATGCAATCTGCTTTTCTGTCTCCTGTGGTCCTTGTTTGGGATTCAGTCACTGGATATAGAGAGTAAGAACCCTGCAGCTATCATCAGGGAACAGATGAGCAATGCTCCACAACCTTCCCTTTCACAGGTGGTCACAATAATTAATGTTTGATTAGATCTTTCCAAATGAAAGCCAAGAGCTAATTTGGTATGCCAAGACTCTGAACAATCACCATGCAATCCACCAACCCCTCTCTGAATGAGCCAAACACCCTGTTCTGTCTGGAACGGAAACAAAGGCATTTGATCCCAGACCATTTACCAGAGATGCAACCCTCTTCTGTGGATTTCAACACAATTATGAAGCCATCCAGCTTCCACTCTCTTAACATTCGCAGCTTAAAATCCTGCCCATATCCCTGTGCTGTTCTTTGTGTACATCCAGTAGAGTCACGTTAACACAGCTGCAGGTATTTTCTCCATATTGCACTGCATGTAATTGTTATTGATTGGGTTTGGCATTATAAATACACAAACCCATACTTGTTCAAACACGCTGATTTTTGCAGATGTTTTTTTTTCATATTGGCAGGAATGAAAACTGTGTAACAGCCATGAAATAATCTAATAGGCAAGACACAACACAAAACTTTTGGTGCATGCATTTGATTCCAGGCTTGTGGAGGCAGCTGCATTAATTTGTCACTATACAAAAGGTTATTCAGCAGCAACTGGCAACTAAAACAAGTCCAGTTGCCACTGAATATTCATTTCTGGGGTAACTCTATACTATGCCATGAGTTGTAAACTCATGCTGTGAAGGTTCAGCTTTTCCAAAGAAGGTCAACATTTTGTTCCATCACGGAGCAGCAACTAACATCTGTTACCTAAACTCAATCCCTAACCACAACCAAGTGTTCCCTAATCTTAGCCATACTTGGGCTGTAGTTTGTTTGACATATACTGAACCAGTAATCTGACGTTTTTCTATCCTGTGAGTGGCAACCAAGATTAGGATTTTATAGAATGTAGCAAAGAAGCTTTTATAATCTCATCAATGTTGTTGTGTTAAGAGAGGAAATAATAAAGTTAGCTAAAAATCACACAAAAAAAATCCAGAAATAGTTGCAACTGCAAGCATATTTAAATACACACTGTACCTGTGCAGTCATCCCTTTGGGCAATCTGGTGGGTGCAGTGGCAGATGTTTTTCACTAGTCCTTCCACAGAAGACAGGAACAGGGCAGAGGAGGCCTCCAAAGAAGTTAAGTCTGACAGGGATGGTAAATCAGCTGCGCCAGGCCTTCCGCCTGAAGCATCATGCAGTGACTTAATCCCGTATGAATCAATGTGTAGAGGGCTGGGAAGGTGTCACACCTCCAGCAGCACTGCCCGGTGTTTCCCTGGCGCTGGCTTTGTCAAGTACCCACCTACTGATGTTCCTACTGGGGCTGGCACAGGAGTAAGCCTGAGCTACAGTGCCTAAGGTAGAAAAAGACAAAAAAAAGAGAAACTGATATAAACCTCTGATACTGCTGCAGAGTAGACCCTGACACTTCACACAATGACACTACAAGATTAAATTCCTTCCATATGATGCATTGTTGATAGATATTTTACATCACAAAGTTGTGCAACGGCTACAAACAGGGAGGAGGAATGAGTAACAGTGAGTAGATGCGGTGTGACTTTATAAAGATGCATGACCTGAAGGCAGCCTTCTTTTATCTTGTACACTATCAGCACACGCTGATCCAGAGGTATGACTTTGCAGTGATTCATAACACATTTAGGTGTTCTGTCTTCTGTCCACTCTACTATTTGTCTTGGCGGAAAGAATAAAGATGACCGTGTGTTCCGGCTTCTTATAGAAGGAAAGAGAAATGTCATGTATGCATCATATTAGAGGAGCTGTTTGTGGATTTTACATAAAACTGTAAGGATACCAATGATGATTTCTCGTTGCCCGTGTCACATTCTGACAGTGATGTCAAAGATAAGAGAGCAGCGTTGGTGCATCCCTGTGATAAGTCAGCCATCTATCCAAACCGCAGTCTAAGATCATCCAGAGGAAATTTAGATTCTATTAGAGCATCCTGCCTTTGTCTCCCACTCACCCTCCCTTATTGACCTTCCAGGATACGCTCCTGAAAAACCCAAACCCCAGTGACCCTTGGTTCCCAAGGCCTTTAAGGGCTTTGCTTCACCATTCCATTGTGACTCACATGAGCTTGTCTCTGTAACTGCACTCCCCCCCCTCCTCTAGCTGGCAACTAACTAAATAAGAGCCTACAAACAGAATGGATGAGCGGTGCTGTTGCTGAATGAAACTAAATCAATTGCAAACGTGCTGTTACAGGCAGGGACAAGCAATTGAATCTTTATTCAATTTCAACTTCCATTGCATTCAGGGTGTGTGTGACACCTCATTCTGTTTTCTCACCTGTTGTTCATTCCTGCATTTAGTTCACAATGCAGTAATTTTTGTCCTCACAACACAAAACACAAAAGTTCGGAGAAATCTAACTATGTTTTTAAAGAAACACTGTTTTTTTGCTTTTACTAGAGATGTTAAAAGGAAAATAATAAGGTATCTTAAATGGGGCAATTTTAAAAACACATCAGCTTTGATTCGTTCTAACAGCCTTACTCTGACAGAGATGCCAGTCTGCTGATCAGTTAATGCTCGACTATTGTGCAATCGCAAATGAGTATTTTCCAACCTCTGTTGTGACCACAGTGTCCTCCAGCTTTAACCTGCCTCACGTTACTCATTGTCCCTCAGAAACTGGGTAGCTCACCTGATCTGGCACTATGCTCCTGTCTGAAGGTCTAAACCCATCCCGGCTCTTAACCTATACACATTTCAATGGTTTTCAGAGAGTTTTTTAGCCACACATCCTGCTTGTGTATCAGCCCATCACTACTTAAAATGACAACTGTAACTATAACAAAGTCAGATCTTCCTCTGGGTCTGCCTGGAAGCATCCAGACCTACTGTGCTGCCCACATCCTCATTTCTTTTTTCTTTGTCAAACAAATCTGACTAAATGCAAAATGCACTTTTTAAATTGATCATTTCATTAATTAAAGGGAAGAGGCCATCCAAAGCTGCCTGGCCCCGTGTGGAGAACTAATCACTCCTGAACCTAATAACTGTTTGAACCACCCTTGGCGACAACAACTGCAGTCGTGTTAACTGGGAATAAGTCTCCGACGTTTAGTCCACTCAACTTAATTTTCTAATTCTGGCGCACTGGATGGGTTTTGAGCTTGAACAAATACTTGTTCACAGCACTGTAGATAGTTATTTTTGTTGGAATCAGTGAAAGACAGTTGTATTGTAACATGATATTGCGGTAACCTTCTGCTTGTGTGGGTGGATGATGAACTTAATCATCTCCACATCACCATCTGTCAGGTGACTTTTCATGTCCTTCTCTTATATTCCATTGTTTAAAAAAAGAAATTATATATATATATATATATATATATATACCTCTTGAAATAAACCTCATAGGCAGAATTAGCAGTATCCTCAAACGCTAAACCTTTCAGTATCTCAGACAAATCAATCAATCAAATGTCGAACTCAGCTATGATGCTTCGTCAATAATCACTTAAATCAGCCGTTCATGCTGAAACTAAAAGTCAGTTTCCCTGAACATGACGCTGTTGTATGTGGCTGTAGCTGAAAAAGAGAGGTATCTCTACTCTGCCAGCACCTCAAACAGTCTGGCAGCCAAAGCAGCTGCTCCTGAAACCAGGGTTGTGAACTCAATCAGCTTCATGTTTATCGTTGTGGCAACGAACATACTATGGCTCTTTCTGCCCTCCTTCATGTGCTGTAGGTGCAGTGGTATGGCTAGTTAAGCAAGCTGACAGGGTCACAGCGGTGATAACGGCAGGGGAGAATTTTAAGTAAGCCGTGCCCACCCTGCCTCGCCACATAAAGATCAGTTAAATGATACCATCCATCTACTCCTGAGTATCTCTTTCCTTGCAAAAATTGGGGAATTGGCTTTAAATCTTTTTAATCTCTACATTGTGGCCTTTGTTTTTTTTTTCTAGTGCCTGGATGCTTATGAAAAATAACTTTAGGTTAGATTAGAAATTGAATCATTGCATTAGCAAGCCTGGAAGCACATGCTTCTTCAGAAAATTGCTAAATTACAGTGATTAATTACAAAGCAAATGTGATCAGACAGGGTAAATTTGAAAAAGGCAAAAATATGGCGTCATGATGTTTAAATATGGACGAGCTGCAGAGAATGTCTTAATCAAATTAGTGACATGAAATACTATTGCAGAAAAGGAATCCTTCCTTCAGTGTTAGCAAGTGCAGCATTATTTGACTCACAGTGTGCAATTATAGTATTTCTTGATATGTGATTAACATCTGGAAGGAAAAATCAAAGCAGGGAAAGCAGACGCCTACAGCTGCATTTAATACTCAATATCTCCCACTATGTTGCTTAAACTCAAAGCTCTGATCCAGAAAAGTAATCCCATGCTCGGCGTGATCGATTGCAGCTCCGTCTCATACTGTATGTTTATCAAAACAATCCTGAGTCAGTCAGAGACAGGCGCGCTTGGATGAATTGATCTACTTTCATGTTAACAAACTCTGATGTTTAACAGAGAATACCTCCATCAATCAAAGCTGCTCTGGGCATACAAAAGGTATTTAATTATAGACATATGCATCATTTACTAATGCACGCATCTCCCGTTCAAAGTGAATCATTAGCCTTTGGAGAAAATTGTGCTAATTGATGTGGAACCTTAAAAAAAGCTACAGAGCATTGTGCTGTTGGACACATAATTCGCACCCATTTTTTTCACAGCATAAATACTTCATCAAAGACATGAAAAAGGGATCTCACAGAATATCAAATTAGCACTGAACAAAAGCTGCAAAACGTTGAGCTTTTTTCTTTTTAATAGTGTTAACATGTTCAATAGAACTAAGACAAGTGTCCAATGAAGAAAAAAGGAAATGGCTAAAGTTGTCGTAGGTGAAAGGGCATCTCTACTCGCCTTCCTGCAGAACAATAATTGTGTTATGTTTCAGGTAGTTCTTTGTCAATCAAAATAAAGGAACTGCATTCCCATGAGAAATTGAAACAGCATCTGCAAAGTGGAGCAAAAGAGGATTTGGAGCAGAAATGGACACCAAAAACAAATGTCTCTGCTTTCTCAAGCAGAACTGGGGAAATTATTCCACAAAAGACAGAATGAGAGGGATGGAGAGCTTGAAAGAGAAACAATCCGTTCCTGGATAATCGGATTTATTTTGTGTGGCTGTTCCACCTGGCCTTACAGCCTCTATCTTTCCTTCATTAAAAAAGCTTAGAATTAACGCAGCACTGGCTGCAGTCTCCCCTTTTCAATTGATAGGAGTGTCCTGTGGGAATGGGGTATGCAGGTGAGCGTGTCTGAGTCCCGGCTGCTTGGGGCCCAGAGGGGATTGTCGCCCAGTGAGCGAGCCATCAGTGGGAGGGGGGGGGGTCGGTTTGACGGCGTCAGGATTAATTTTAAGGAGGCCTGGTTGCTGAGGCAGGCTGATAACATGGGTTAGCAGTTGCAGAGACAGCTGGACCCTGTGGTCACAAGTGTCCCTCTATGTATGTGACAAATAAAATTGGAATTTAGAATTTTAGAATAACTGTCAGTGCAGTTGCAGGTGTGTTTATCTGTGTGTGCGTGTGCATGTCGGGCTGCTGGGAGGGTTTTGAGACCCGCACAGCCTGACCAGAGCTGACCAGAGACAACGGTAACCTGTGAAAAGTCAATTTAACTGAGGGAAAAACATGGACAAGAGGGGAACCATGGATGAAATTAAACACCTGGTTGTTGAGATAAGTCATGATCCTTTTTCAAAGTAGTGTCCACAGTTGTAAAGGGCGTTCCAGCATGTTGGCAAACAAAAGAGGTTCCAGGGCGTGTGAAAAAGAAACTGGTGATGCTGTGTAGTGTAGTAACGACACATGGGCTTTGCTGCTAATAGTTTACAGGTGTTAGTGATTTATTTACCTACAGTATGTCTGTATAAGACTCTGACCTGACCACTTAGTTGAAAGAGTTGAAAATAGAGTCTGACAACGAGGCCATATCTGTTTAACCAGCACAAACCTCTTGACTCTCATAATCACTGCATTTTGAAAACAAAGCAAATGAGTTTCAACCACAAGTTCCGATTTAATACTCAAATACTACTTTTAAGCTTTAGAGCATACATGAAGACATTTCTTTTTTATTCTGAGTCACTGAAAACATTATTATTATTATCATCTTTTCCTCGTTCCCTCAGTTCTAAATGTCAGAACGTTATGTTCACTTTATTCACTGACCTTTCCAAACCCATCAACACAGCCAGTAGCACTAATAAGCCTGACAGACACAGCTATGTTACTACCTCACACTGAGCTATCTACATATTTGAAACAATGAACCAATGGCCATGCGATGAACTAGCGTGTTTATTAATGTGCTGAAAGTTAACGCGCGCGCATGACATCAATCCAAGCTGTGGGGTGAGAGAAATGCTACCACACACCTGTCAGGCGGACACTTGATGACCAGGGGGTGGCTATGAACATATATTAACATTTCTTTTGATACAAAAAACAGAACACAAAGGCACAGGCGGGCTCACGCAAGCACTCGCACATTTAATACCACTGCGTTACAGCTCAGAGTTTACATTGATGGGTGAGGGGGAAACAAGTTGGAGACCAGTATTTTGCAGAGAGATAAGGACTCAGGACAA
Source organism: Microctenopoma stevenorrisi (assembly GCA_032270685.1). Taxonomy (NCBI): domain Eukaryota; kingdom Metazoa; phylum Chordata; class Actinopteri; order Anabantiformes; family Anabantidae; genus Microctenopoma; species Microctenopoma stevenorrisi. The sequence continues at coordinate 13,445,657 of JAUMTR010000013.1, read as the reverse complement.
TAGATATGTGCTGCCTGAGAGACTGGATGCTGAGTCTGTGGCGATCTGGATTATCAGTGCAGCTGTGGATAAAAGTGGAGAGGAGGCTGGCCCTGCGTCTGTTACTGGGAAATATGGTTTCATGTAGAGGAAAGGCACCGAAATGGGTGACTTTCTGTATTGATTTATGGGAGTTCCAGGGATTAAAGCTTAACCTTACATTGATCTAGGTCTTTTTGTGAGTGTGGATATGGGGGAAATGAACTGGTCTCAGGACAGCTATTACACTCAGTGGTTCCTTCAACTCGAACGTTGCCTAAAATGCTGTTTAGTGCTCTGTCTCCTTGACACGCAGAAGACAGTGGCTTCAAAATAATCATCCAGGTAGCCTGGATGAGTATTGCGCAATAGTTAAATCTACCTGTCATAAATAATTACAAACAATGTCTGACCCAGATCCCACAGACACCAGTGTGTTCTGCAAATAAGGCAGCGGTATTAGCTCATCAGTAAGATAACCGATGCCACTCACAGGTGTTGGCGCTATACAAGACTCACAAGGTGATAGAAAGCAATTAGTCACTCACTCCATTGGTGTTTATGTAAGGTGTAGCATGAAAGGAAATAAGTACCTACTCCAGCATCAGGAACACAGACAATGTTTTGGCAGCTGCGATTAGACTCTTTGCTGAGCCTGTGAGCATTTCTAACAGTCTGTTTTCACTACACGCAGGCTTTAAATGAATACACATCATTTGTAAAAAAGAGTCTGTGAATGATCTTCAGAGGGCGTTTCCACAGTCTTATAATGGCCTCATGGACATTACATAGGACATGTTTCTACACCACACAGTTGTCTCCAGTGTTTAGCTGACACTGTGGATCATAATTGTTATTCTGGTTTTGCTGGTGGTGCTTTGTGACTTTATGCTTGTCTTTTAAAAACCTTTTTTTAAGATCTCAAAGCTTTGCGCTGTGATGTGTTTTTGTGCTACACTGTCCATCTGTTTTCCTTTGTGTCTTTTTTTCCCTTTGTAGTTTAAACACTGTTTCCTCCAATGACAACTTCATAAGTGTATCTATATATATATATATATATAGATATAGATGTATATATATCTATATAGATAAATATATATATATATATAAATGTGCATATGCCCACATATTACAATAGATAAACAATTACACATCCATCTTACTCATGCATTTAAATTCTAATGCAGTAACTAATCGAGGCGTCTGAAAGAATTTTTTTCTATATAGATATGTTCATGGCCTAATGTAAAAGCAGATATAGGTTCGTGTAATATGTGCATTTCATAACTATAGGCCTCAAAAAGTCACTTTTATGGCCAGATGTGACCTGGAAATTTGGCTTTGGTATCAGCAAGTCCCTAATATAATTAGGTTAAAGACCATCTAGGCTTTAAAAAAAAACAATTAACAAAATATGAAACTCAATTCTAAATTTGACTGGTAACCAGTGTAAAGAAACAAGGAAGATAATTATCTGGACTGTTTTATTTGAAGTAGTCGGGAATTTCGCAGCTGCATTTTGAACTAGCTGGAGATGTGTAAAAGACTTTGTAGTAAACCCAGAGTAAATGAAATGCTGGTAGTCTCAACGAGAAAAATAAAGCATGTATAGTTTTCTCAAGGTCTGAGTGGAATAATAAAAATGACATACTTGAAGAGGGAAGCTTTAATTTTATTTATATGTCTGAGATGTGAAAAACAGAATTGAACTGTTTACACAATTTCAAAGCACAACTTGGAGTCGAAGATACCACATTTTGTGCTGGATGCCAAACGCCAAATACTGTCTTTAGGTTCCCAGGATTCCTTTCATTGTGTATAGTTACATTAGGGGGGACATATAAAAAAACTTCTAATTTGATGTCATTCAGTCGACAGAAAACACTGTTCATTGTGCTTTACTGCAGAGCTTCCTTTTTTTTGCTGTGGGGTGTAAAGAAGCAAACAATTGTGAATTTGTAGGTTATTTGTGGAGCAAACATACTTGATGCTGTTTGAGGATGAATAACCATTCACCCATCTCGAGATCACACTTAAGATCAGATTCAGACCCTTTGTGTCAGAGGTGACAGACTGTTGTTTGTACAGTGCAACCAGAGAAGCCAAAGCAGAGCTGAACATAGGGACATTCTCATACGCATGCTAATGAGTGCTAATAAAAGCCTTTGAATTTTTTGTCAATAGCCTTATCATTTTTAAAGAAAAAAATAAATAAAAGTTAATCTCCCACTACAAAGCTCTGTGGAAGAAAGAAAATGTATTTATTAACTCGAGATCGAGTTAATTATCTGGTGATCTTGAGAAAACAAAATGCATTTCTTGCGAAAACGAGATAATTTATCAACTTCACAATTAGTGTGTGATTCATCTAATCAAACCTGATGTCTCATCCTTCAAAGTTCGTGTTGATGAAAATATGATTTTGTTATGATTCAGTGAACACTTTGTTCTCACAGGGTAACAAGAACATTTATCACATTATCACAGGAAAAAAACCTGTTATGCCATTTTTATCATTGTTTAATTATTTCTTTATGTGATTATCCTACGATCATGAGATAATAAACTTGTGATCTCGGGATAACAGCATAAACACACACACACACAGTTTGTGTGGCGGCCTGGTAGCTCAGTGGTTAAGGCAGAGGGCTGGGATGCAGAGATTGTAGAATCCATTCCCAGCTGAATCACCCAGCCCATCCCCCACACCAGCTGTTTCCCTGAGCGAGACACCCAGCGCTAGCTCCCCGATGGTCTCAGCTCTTTACTACTGAATAAATCCTAATGTTTAATGTGCCCTCTTAAGTGCAGCCACATGTGATAAAGGACCACTACCACTATTTTACTCAAGTTATCCTGCACTGTTGCAGCTGATTAAGATCGGCATCATAACAGCAGCCTGCACACTGCTTACGATGATTTGCCTGCCCTTGCCAGTTTGCAACTTAATTCAGAAGTAGATTTTAATAAATAGGATACTAGTAGTAGAGAGTATTATGTGAGTTGTGAAACATTACAAGCTGAAGCTGCTTGTAACTTAGCAAGAACAAGAGCTGCTGCTGTAAGTTTTGCCATTGTTGATATAAAAGTCATAATAAGGCTTCAACTTTTAAAATAGACGGATGTAACTTCACAGAATTTTAAAATGATAAACCTCAACGTATTTCTTTCCATGATGAACCATGGATTATGTGGTGGAGTGTATTTTTTTCTATGTTCAGTTCAACACCAAAGTTCATTATAAAAATCAATACGAACAATCCTTTAGTGCCGTGACCTCTGTGGTCACAGGTTGGATTGCATTTGGATGGTACAGCTGTTGAACTGGCAGCTTTCCAGTTATGCCTTTGTTTCCTGCGTTTTTATACAGCTACAGTCAGTCGAGCATAAAAACAACATGTGGAAATACGACATGAGGAATAGAACAATGGTTTCACACACAGAGTGTCTTATAAAAGCAGAATCTGTATGAACTATGATGTATGATGTTTTTAAAATGCAATAAATACATGATGTGATGAAGGGAGCTAACATGAGGAAAGCGCTAACGCGCAATTCAGATTATACATAGATATATAGATTACACATGAGAAAATTATGATTTGTCAAGAGCTTTAAACATTATGTTGCTTCAAAGTGACAACGTTCCTGCTGTTTGTTTCATTTTTGTATTTGGTGTAGGTTTTCAATCATGGTTCAGGGAGAGGGTATGCCAACTCTGGGGCCAGTGTGTTTCTCTGTGTGTAAAACAGAAATAGCAAATTCTATTCACAGTAGAGACTTCTATAAAGCAAAATAAGATGCACAAAGAAAGGTTTCCTTTGTTCAGCAGTTAATCCACCACACTGCCGAGTAAGAGCATGAAAGACATAAATAGAATACCACAGCAAATCAAGAATTTTCAGTGAAGAAACAAGGAAAAAATTGCACTTCAAAACAACTAGATTTTGAAGCCACGCTGGAAGAATGCCAAAAAAATGTCAGCGGCGTTTTGTGTCACTAATAGGATTTTGATTGAAAATGAAACTTAAATTACTGAATGACTGTTTCAGTAATAATTTAATTCTGATGTTATAAAGATGGACATTTAGAGCATCGAGGGTACAAACAGTAATGTATTAATAACAGCTCATCGTTTTTAAGACATTCTTAATCACTTAGCCAAATCATATTTAAAATACATCCACTTCCTGCCAAAGAATAACAATAAACAGATTCAGACCCTGCCATCATATTGTGATTGCATCATATCTCTAAACCACCAAGAGGATTTGTATCTCATTTTTCCCAGATTTGTTCTGTGTGTTAGACACAGACGTGAATATTTTTTCTATTATAACCAAAAGGTTAAAAAAAAGATAGAAATGTTTCACAAAATGTAAAATTGAAATGTTAAATCTGTAATTATCCTAAAGAGATCCTGAGTAATTTGATGGCAGGTTTAGAACAAAAAGGAGGATCATTAGCCAGCGTTCCCACAAGACTGCTTTCAGCAGGGCTATAATTCTTCACTCGACATAACTTTAAGTGAGTGAAAGAGAAAAAAGTTGGAGTAATGAACCATCTGCCTGTAGTGTCTTTCTGACACAAGCCAATGATCTTTAGTCGAGAGCCTAAAGATCATGGGCACAACGTGCAGGTTTCTCCTGTCCATATACATCCATACACTGTGAACCTCTCTGAGGAAACAGAGTTTAAATAGGATTTTAAGACGTCCTACCACAGACTAGGAAATAGGCTTGAGCTGAGACCTGAATCTATACAAACATACAAAAATCTACATCTCCACTTCCGCTTTGTCCAGGGCACCTCACCACAAGATAAATCTTTCACAGCCCCTGCTTTACAGCACAGCCCAGAATTCAAAGGCTCTTTCTTGGCAGCAGACAGGCTCCTAATACCAGTGAGACAAGACAGAATCAGTTACAGCCAGCCAAACAATGCCTGCAACAACTGCACCATCTTCAATATCACTGTGATTCTCCGATTCACAAAAATGACTCTCTGATCTCATGCCAATGATCCATGAAATCTTTTTGAATCCTCAAACAGAAGTGGAGCTCGGAGGATAATTCACGATGCTTGGAGTTGCGAGTACAAAGATGAATGGCTGTGCATGCCTGAGCGGACTGTCTTCACTGCTAAATGAGGCAGCGCAAAACAAACACACTCAGATCATAAGTATGGAGCTGCATTCATCTGCCCACTCCTGAAAGGTGTCAAAATACGTACACATATGTGTTACAGTGTAACACTGATCACATCCAGCACAGCACAGTATTTGACCACTAAAAAAATAACCTCATAACCAATCATTGGAAAAAGCCAAGGAAATCTGTAGCCCCCTGGTTGGCTGGATGTTCCACATAATACTGTTATGTCATACCTCTAACACTCCTTAATCTAGTTTTGTTGCCGATTGTTAAGCATTGAAAATCAGCATAGTATTGTCCTTTCATTATGATTTTCCAATTAACTGATAAATCATATCAGCATCCAGTATATACTTTGTTCAATGCTAATTTGATAAATGTACTGGGACAGAATCAATTTCTCAGTGAAGAGGCTTATGTTGATCCTGCAAATTAGGAGGAAACAGTAAAGGAAGAATGAAAAGACAAACCATTAGAAATCCAAATTTCTAATTGAAATTGTGCTGCACTACCTGGAATCATCACTGCCTGGTTTAAAATGGATTGTGTCAATGTGCCATAATATCAACACAACTGAACAGTATAATATAAAATCACACTCAGACACGTGAGGCTGGAAGCACATTTGTGTAGTGATACATTTATAGTAGCTTTTAAATGAGTCTGATTCACAAAAAGGCAAATTAACCTGCATATAAAAAATTAAAAAAATCATTTATCTCGTCCTTTGTCAAGAGTTCAGTGTAGTATCGCTCTAACTTCCGAAAGTAGTTGAGAAGTTTCTAGGTGTGTTGTGTATAGATTCTGACAGGGGCTCTGCATCAGCAGAGTGCTCTGTCTGACCTTCCCTGCTGTTGAGCCCATTACGCTTCAATTAACGACAGCAGCCTGCTGCGACTAGAAGGAACAGCTGCTGGGCCCACATGGCAGTAATTCAATGAGAGTTCCAGACAGGGGGACACAAAACTTGATCCACCAATCAGACACACCTATGCACACGGGGATACAAATTTACTCTGCTGTATTGTGCCTTGGAAGGAGGAGCTACAGTAGAACTGTGATGTGGATGCCACGAGTCTTTAATGGTACACATGGTCTAGTCGGAAATACTGCTGAGCTTCGCCATATGGGTAATTTGATTTCATGTGCAACACAAAATGTCATTAGTGCCGCTGATCTTAGCTAAGGGATACTCGGAATTTATGTTAACGTAAGGTAGATAAAGCCTATCCACTTAACATTATTAAAAAGGGGCTAATGCTAAGTTTTTATTTTGGCAACACCTTATAAATAATGTAGTAACAGTAACAGTAAGAACTCTCTTCATTGGCTGTGAAAATTAACAGAGAAATCGGGGTTTGTTGCCAATTAAATGTCCGTGTTTTTACAACCTGTATGTGATCGGTGCCTGAAGCTGCTAATTGCCACGCTATCCAAGTTATATATCTCTTTGTACCATCGGGATGGATATTTCCTCTCTCTCAGTCATAAGTTTAACTATTGTGTCACTGGTAGCAAAAGTAACACTGAGATGCTCCGGTGTGTTGTGAGGCATTGAGAGACAATAGGTCATCTGAGTTCTTCTTCAACCTTGGGTGTGAAGAGGGGTGAATACTTTTCCGCAGCGCTGTAGGTCATTTAGGTTTCATGCACGCCCCTCCCCCCGCCCAGCCGTAAGGGCTAAGCTCTCTGAAAACCTAGGGAAACCCTGCTATGTGCAACGGAGTGTGAAATGAGAGATAAGAAGGAAAAATCATAGCAGTCATTAGATATAAACAATCAAAGGCACGCATCTATCGCACGAGGGTTTTTGCACCATCAACTTGTGTAAAAAGTCACCTTGAAACTTTGTGTTTGTGATGCAAAGCAACACCAATTCCTGACAATGCAATTAACATGAAAAATGTGAAACAATATATTTGTGTAGACAAGGTTTCCCCAAGTCCCCTAACAATGCTAACGCCTTATCTGTAAGTTCACCAGGAGTCTTGGAGAGTGTGATTACATTTGGACCCGCCAGCCTGGGACGGTGCTGTTGCCCTGATTGGATCTCACCTTGACTTGACCTGTTCAACCTGGGGTGACTGAAACACCTCTCTATGCCTCAATGAAGTACAATGCATTAGTTACTAATCTGATAAAAACTCCAGATAAAAGCGTCCTGATCCCATTAGAGCTGGAAATAACTCTCCACTTTCTGTTGGCAGTTTTACTGTTGCTTAGGATGTAGTGCAGCATGCTATAGAGCCCCGTGTACTTCACAAAGGGTTGGGCAGTTAATGAGCAACATTTTCGAATCAGCAGAACTTGCTCAGAGGGCAGACAGATGCAGGAATGAAACTTTGTTAATCTTATCAGCATTGTCACTGAGATAGGTCACCTGAGAAAATGTAATTGTGTGTGCACATTAATTTAGATAAAGTGGAGAGACTGCTTTGTAGATGCACTCTGAGGATGCTGAGCTCACTCACTCACTTGTTGGAACTTTTTTACGTCCTTATTTCTACGAATACTTTTTATTTCCCGAAGCAACTGAAGGGAAAGCAATTGCACACAGGAATAAGGCATAAAGGTGCTACTTGCAAAAACAGTGTGGAAAAATAAAAAATATCAAAACACTTAACTCCATCACAGACACACAAACATTCATCTGTTTGATGAAAACCTCACACATTAAACTGCATGACTGCATATACGTTCAGTTACACCACATGTAAAAAAGCAAACATCTGGGCGAGTTACCGAATGACATTGAACTTAGCAAAACTGTCATGAGCCTGAATATTTTAGGAAACATGGTAAGATATTAGCATAAATATGTGATGATGTGTGTGAAGATAATACTGCTGGATTACAATGATCTATGATCAGCTTTACAATGGCAACGAAGACTGAAGGAAAGAAAACGACGTTATCATTATGCCTGTTTCTGTAATCAACTGCCTGTGATCAGTGCGTAGAGGAAATAAACAATTAATCTGAGGAAAACAACAGCAGCCTGTCATTATTAATGGATGAGGCCTTGTTAGAAGGATACAGGTGAATGTGCTCTGGGGAACTTTACTAGTGTGTGACTCATCTGTCTGACAACAGTCTACATTACAGGGATGGGACCATCTTTGTCTCTTTGAATCTTATAATCTACTCAGACCTTCGCTAGCACAGTGTTAAGACAGCTCCTTCACAACTGTCACATCTGAATAAACGAATCTGAAAGCAGGAATGGAGTCTTGGATCAAGACACACTAACCAAAAACTACTGTACTGAATAATGCATTCCTCATAACAATGTGCCACAGAGACAGGTGGGATGGAGTAAGGGAGGGCACTCCCGCTGTGAAATACATGGTAAATGAGAAGTTGACAGGAAACGCTGCTTTCAATCTCCCAGAAACACTTCTGACATACAGATATTATAGGGTGTTAAGAGACAATAAAAATAGGTAATGCTGCTATTTAGAGAATTGTCTTGTATTCAGCTAATAATACCTTATTTGACGTTCTTTTACCTTATTATTCATCATGTTCTTCAAAGATTGAAGAACAGATTAAAGGAGAACATTTCAAATACATAAAAAAACAACTTTAATCTTTTGTATTTGTTTTGTGATTTAAGTTAAGTGACTTTTGTATAGATTAGGTGTGTAGTTATATCCGGACTGTGTCCGCGCTTTTGGTTGTATGTTTTTGTTGTGTTTAGACCGCCTTTGCCTTCATTAAACGGCCTTTACTCATACAATCTGAGTATCCTTATGTTACATCCCTTCCCTCACGAGCCGGGACGTAACAGACAGCTATCAACTTTAAAAAACAAGTATTTGGTAAGGTTTTCAAAGTACACTTACTTTCCTGATTTATAACAATATGATTGAAAAGCTTTGAGCCCTGATTGCAAAACACCCTCATGCCCTCTGCCTTCGACTTGGTCCCGGTGGCAGTGAACAACAAGAGCTTAGCAGACAGAATTCATAGACGGTGCAGGCAGACCAAGTGCCTGTTTTTTAAATAAATTCTGTAAATAGAAGAATATCAGTGATTTAATGTGATACGGTAAATGTGCTGTTGATCATTTAAAAAAGCAGAACACAACACACAACTCATTTGTTTATATATATATATATACAGTGGTGTGAAAAACTATTTGCCCCCTTCCTGATTCCTTATTCTTTTGCATGTTTGTCACACTTAAATGTTTCTGCTCATCAAAAACTGTTAACTATTAGTCAAAGATAACAT
>JAUMTR010000013.1:13373116-13436150 GCA_032270685.1 Microctenopoma stevenorrisi | reverse complement strand
AAGGGTGGCCCAACCAGTTATTAGGTTCAGGGGGCAATTACTTTTTCACACAGGGCCATGTAGGTTTGGATTTTTTTATCCCTAAATAATAAAAAACATAATTTAAAAACTGCATTTTGTGTTTACTTGTGTTATCTTTGACTAATAGTTAAATGGGTTTGATGATCAGAAACATTTTGTGTGACAAACATGCAAAAGAATAAGAAATCAGGAAGGGGGCAAATACATTATATACATGAATTTCCAGATAAGATGGATTCTGACAATGTTGTAATCTGACAAAAGTAAAAATTAAAGACTCTTAGTAAAGGTCAACAAAGCAGCAGTACTGTTGTAGCATGTGAATAATGAAGCATATGTCTCTCTAAAATCCAAATATACTCCTCCACACATATATAGAAGTTGCTCATGCCAAGGTAACTGATGCACCCACATGCCTTCACAGATGCTGGCTTGTGCACCTTTTGCAGTTGAGCGTCTGGAATGTCTTTTTTTGTTGTTCTAATGCTTAACTCAAAAACACACTGACGTGTGGATTGATTTCAAGCACTGTCTTTAAATCCATCCGACATGAGCTCAGGCCCACAGAACATTCACCACAGAATAGGTGTATGGTTTTCTACTTTTATATAAAAAACTTTCGGGTCACATGTTCAGATACAGCAGGAACCTCTAAATTACTCCCAAGCCCATGTGGCTATATTCATCTTGGTTGTATGACGGGTGCTCATTCAGTGCTGCCTGAGGGCTTGAAGGTCAGAGAAGGGGTCCCCCCCCTTGAATTTTTTCACAATATAATGTACTACAGATGATGAAAGACTCAAATTGTTGTCCTGAGACTTATTCTTTTTAAACTGACTGACATTTGACATAGGGTGGTGAGCAATTGCGCATTTGGTGGATAACTTCATCTTCCTTGACCAACCAGTGCATTGTATGGTTGCTCTGTGGATTCTTTCTTTTTCAGGGCGTTTTACTTTCCAGGTGGAACCCTTTTGTTTTTGCTACACACAGATTTCTGGTCTTCTCTCTCATTTTTACCTTTTGGTCTTAAACACAAATACTTTGAGCAAACAGCAAAACTAATGAAATACACTTGCCATTCCAATACTTTTGCAGAGTTATATACAGTATATATTAAGACATAATTTCACTCACAGTTCGCTCATTTGTTTTTTTTTCATGGCAACAATAAAGATTTGTCAAAGTTGTCCAAATTGTTAAGTTAGATGTTTCATCTTTTCAATGGTTCACATTGAATTATCCATGAAGGACTCAATCACGTCTTCCCTCAGTCCTGCCTGGATCAATACATAGCTTCATTATTTAAACTAATTTTCTATTTTCTGCCACCTCATATAACACTACGGTTGGATCAGTCATTCTCACAAAAAAAATGACAAGATTATATGTGATGTTATTAGTTAGTGTAAACCGCAGCACACTAAAATTAATCAAGAGAACTTGAGAGGAACAAAGCTCTGGCGTGCTCCAAAGGCAAAGCAGTGTGCTCCTTCCAATAAGAAAAGACAAAGATCAACGTGCTCTACTCAGCAAACAATCTGGGTGTGATGTTATGGAAATGACAGTGCTGTATAAACATGCAATTAAACTGAGAACAACTGACACTCATTAAACATGAATCTCTATGAGAATTACTTTGTGCTATATGGCTCGTGAAGCCCGGATTACCAGTTTGGGTTTTTGTGAATAATGTTCTTGAGCAGCTTTAGTAACAAACATGAAGAACAAGAAGGATTATTCTAGTCTGTACAGAGTACACTAAATCTACCTGTATGTATGTTCTTTACAGTGTGAGGATTAAGTCCCAGTGACTTGACTGTTGTATTGATTCAGCTCGACCCATCTATTAATTTGTTCCTGTTGCTCAGCTTGTGACCCTTTGTTTCTCCTTCTTGACACAGTTGTCAGTGTTGTTCCCTGTGACATGTTAAATAATTCTGCAGATGCAATTGAGGAATTGTCTTGCCCGCGACCTGTCAGTGAAATCATATGAATAAATGTTTGCAGCCCCACTCACCGTTAACTCACCAGTAACATAATATATGCCAGTGGTCCCCAACCTTCCCATATATCAGTGATTCCCAAGGTTGGGAAAATCACTGATATATGCAATAGATGCAAAGACATCATCATATCCACTGTACATGTGCCCAAGTTGCACAGGAAGAAATATTACCCGTGATGTGATGTTTTAATATTTTAGTTAGGATTTATAAAATATTTAATCTTTCTTACAGCTCCAAAGTAGGTTATATTCAGAAATTAGCTGATGATACAGATACATCCCCACTGAATAAAAGCACACTAATAAAGTATCAGCCAGCAGCATGAAAAAGCCACAAGTGGTCTTCCATACTGCATCATAATTAAATGTGGCGTCTTGATGGAAAGCTATGTGGACTTTATTACACACTGATAATAATTTAAAGAAAATGTAACCTCCCACACTAGAGGTTTAATTGTTGCTATATCAAATCCTGGGTGGGAAGATGTTGCCTGACATATGGACTCGCAGTGTGAGCGAGTGGTTGAGGCACTTATCTGATTTTGCTTCCTGAATAAGATGGGAAGGAGAAGGGGAAGGTTGGAAGTGGGACTTTATTGAGCATTCTGTCTCTGCGGAGAACCCAGGGCTGGCTCACTTTGTGAGAGCAGAGACTTTAACGTGGCCAAATCCAATCAAACGTTTTGAGGGCTGACAGGTCCAATCAGTCAGCGGCTGGTTGTTTCTCACCTCCCGGATTCGGTTTAGTAGGTAAGCTTCTAGTTTAAGACTTTCACCGACACAGATGTGAACCATTGCTGGATAAAACTTACTGGACAGAGAACAGGCTAAAATTGAAAGGACAACATTTCACTATCTTTTTTCCAGCTTTAAAACTGTAGCATTTCATCATCACAAGAGTTATAATACCTCCAGTACTCAGCAAGCATTCAACACTGAAACAGTTAGCTAGATGCTGTGTAGCATGCTGTGAACATTACTAAAGATTTATACAGTAAACTCTTTCTAGCAATTCAAGAGGCCAAGAATGAGATTGCGCCTACGGAATGCACAGTATCTTTAAAATCCATTGCATCATTACACATCAGCAGGTGAATATTTTATCTATACCAAGCTACAATAAATGCAATTTGAGGTCAGCAGCTTCAGCCTATTCAAAAGCTTTTCTATTTGAGTTTTCTTTAGCTGCAAGATGCCTTTCCTCTGCAAGTACCAGTAAATATGTGAACTGGCAGAAACATTTCAAAGGGACGGAAAATGTTGACCAGAGATATTACTAGAAATTGCACTGGCGTCTAGTTCCTTATAGGGCTAGATCTTGTTGTTTCAACAATATTCATCAACATAGATTGGTCCTGAACTTTTACTGGATTTTCTTTCTCGTCAAAAAAGTACTTTTGCAGTTTTAGAGTTTACTACTTTTTTTTGCTAAACCTTACAACAGTTTAACAAGGTTACCCTGCTCATGCCAAACAATGACGAGCAATAAATGATGCTTTTAATACAGAAAATCTAACTGTGGGTATGATCACACGCCAACAACAACAACAAACCACATTGTTTTAAACACTGTTCTCCTTATTAAATACAGCAGGAGTTATTTTAATCAGTGTGCAATCAAGTTAATAACCAAATGTCATCACCAATGGCTTTCTTAACAAGTTAATGTGTAATCATACCAACCTCATCCCAACATTTAATCACTTTATCACCAGGCTTGTTAGCTGTCAGTATGTTAATACTGACTGACATTCACAGTCAGCTACAATAACAACCTTAACGTCTGTGCAACAAGAACATGCGGAAGATGTGCGTTTGGGTGTTGTGTAGGAAAAAACATTTAAAATATCAGTTATGGTAAATATTAACTACCAATACGGATTCTACAGTTTGTTCATCAGATTAAATGCTGATGCTCCATCTGCCATTCAGTGTAAACTTGAACTACGATCAATGGACACGCTAATCTAGATTCACATACCATCTGTGGCTTCAACATGACCGCCGGAATTTTCCTCAGTTCGCCTAAGACAGTGATAAAATCAGCCTATCCTCAGAGACAGTGGCACAAAGAACTCTAACGATTTTCTGCTATGCCTCATTCGCCTCTGACTGCAATTTTAAGACAAGAGCCTGAAAGAGTTGTAGCAAAATTATTCAGTCTGTGTGATAAAATGCAACGACTTCCAAAATGACATCTTATGTAACTTGTTTGATCAGTAGCTTTTGTATCTTCACACGGTGTGATGTGTAGGAAATAGGCAACATATAATGTAAAACTGTGAGACAATTAGGTTTAACTGAGTAACACAATCGGCTGAGAGACGTTTCATTACAATTGCTGTTTTACCGCAGCTGAACGTGTAACCTAGCAACAGCCCAATATGACAACATCTGTATAGGCAGTTTTCATTGTCGCCTGTCGCATCACTTTTATAGATATCAGCAACTCCTTTTGATCACTAAATTAAAACTGCATTATAGACTGAATTACATTCTGTGTTAAAAGCTTTAATAGACTATACAATGTCTATAAGTTGTTAAAATTGCAAAAATGAAAAAAGCTGCTTTGTTTGGAGTGTGTTTATTTATTTTAGCCCAGAACTAATACATGTAAAAATTATAAAAAAGATCGGCCTAGTGATGTAATTACAGTCAGATCAGCGTTTCTCCTGGGATTACTTTAAGTGGTTGTGCTGCGTCAGTGTATTTCTCTGCAAGTGCACAATCTCTACGTATTTACATGTGTGAAAGAATAACAGACAATGATATAGATGGTGCTACTCATGGTCCTATTGTCTGATCTGCATAAATTTACAGGGAGTTTGAAGAGGGAAGCTCAGTTAACTTCTGTAATGAACGTCCCCTTTCTCCTGAACTACTACTGTAGAGCTCTCCTCTCTCTCCTGTCCTCCTTTCTGTCTTTACTTTCCTGCCTCCCTCACAAGCACGACCGGCCTTCCAGTAAATGCATTTACTTCTATCTGCTGAGCGTTTACACATTAACAACCAAAAGTGACAGACAGCACCCTGACTTGGCATTATTTATTTGAAGGGCTAGTCCTACACACTCATCTTTAATCATGTACAGGACAAGTTACATCAGTTAATTCAAAGTTCAGACCTCTGTTTAGCTGCGATCTAAATATTTAGATGATTTGTTTGTTCAGGCAAAATGATGTGATTTCTACTTGCACTGGTTTGAGAAATTAACCAATACATTTTTAAACATAGGCCTCAGCACCCCATTAATGTCCAAATGACTCCAGAACAGTGACTCATTTGTGTAGGCAAAACAAAGAGTTTTGCATCATTAATTCTCAAGTTGTGAGAATTACACTCGAGATAAAAAATGTGATTTGGTGAAAAATAGATAAGAGCTGTGTTGAAAAGATTTATAAATAAATAAAATAAAAGTAGCATTATCCTGATATTAATCAGAGGCTGACAAAATACACGAATGGTTAAAACCATTAAAGCACTTTGTACTTTGTACCAGAAAAGTGAAATAGTATTATTCATGACCTGATGACATGTGTGTCAACCTCATGATGGAGGGAAGTTTGCACAAGTCGTGGTACACTGTATTCCCTGCAGACATCAGTCATTTGGTCCACTGCCATCTGTTTAAAGAGTCAACCTAAGTAATTAATATAAAATGTTTAAATATTGGCACTCTCAGAAATGAGCTGTGGAACTCTTCACATGTCGCCTAACAGGATTAACTAGTAATTATTTAGCTTGGCTTGTATCACTTCACCGTGGATACTCAAAAAGGTCCACTTTGTTTAATTCCGGTATTTATGTTTAAAAAAAGTTGGCAAATTGAAAGACTTTCCGCGAGGAGAGTTAGATATGTTGCTTTTCCTACGTGGATTGGCCACCTGCTGCACAGCCACTGAGGGCTGCTGCAGAATGCAGGGAAACACTTGCTGATTATGTATGCCTGGTTGATACATTCAAATACGTGGTCTATAGAATGGGAAATGATTTTGTACATTCATACTGCAGCTGAACTGGTGGGACTGTAAAAGAATGAAATACAGAGCTGATGGATCTTCATCTTTTAATGACATAGAAACTTCGAGCTTATAGGAAAATATCTTGTCTGATCGTTAGTGATACATCGTCTATCTATCCATCATGATGTTCACTGTCAAATGTAAAACTTTCCACCAACAGCTACAGTGTGTCGCAGTCATTAAGTCATGGTATTTTCAAAAGTGCTTTTTAATGGCAAATAGACTTGGGCTTCAGATTCTTGGAGACGTTTCCCCTCTCACCTGAAAGGACAACTGAAGAAGCCTTTCAGTTCTGACTGGAAAAGCTTTTCAGATGAGAGGTGAAACATCTCCAAAAGCCCCAAGCAAGTCCAGTTGCCAGTAAATAGCACTTCTGGCTCTATCAAGGGTTGTCTGCTAACAACAGCTGTATTTCACAGCAAAGCATTTATCGTGATGCTTCTACTGTATGCCTCTGTACATAGAGACATTTGTGACAGAGAACTGACAGCTGCTTCCTGCTTGATATTAGAGCTGCGACTGAAGGCACACTAACAGTGAGACCTAATCTAAGCAGTGGGTTTCATTTGCTTTAATTGGTAAAGAAAATGGTACGTGGTCAGTATTCACCAGAAACGAGTTTCATTTTTCACTGACATTCAGAGTAGTCTTTATATCCGATTACAAATAAAGGATTTATAAGCCTGAGGAAAGATTTGCTCAAGGAGGCAAAAAAGCTATTTTAAAGGGAACCCACAGGGCTCCACATTTTACAGGTCTAATCCTCGCATCTCCATATCATTTATTGAGGCTGGCCATGGCATTGTGTGGAGGGCTGACACAATAACTTAAGACCTGTTTTCATATGAAAATGTTACATCTTATTTCACTGGGGCAACCCTAAAAAAAAAAACTAAACCATTGTGACTCACAATACAAACCAAGATGAGTAACTGTGGCTCTTAAAAATCAAAATGACCTTTGAGTAGACATAATTACTGTAGCTAATTATGTGGCATGAGATCAATTAAGGACACAGTCGACTGTGTGATACTTATTTATAACCGTCAGTCATTTTTGTGCAAACACACAACCAGAAGCAAATCATTGCTACATCTGAGTTCTACTTTTTCCCGTTTGCTTAGGGACTATATGGCCCACAATAAAATAAAATAGTGATAATCTACCTCACACCAACACACAAGAGCTGCTAAAGCAATTCTAACTACAGAGAACTACATACAAAATCTACTTAGCTCCTAAAATCTTCATGAAAGACAAAAATAAAACATTATACAGTTGAAGTACCAGCCAATCTAGTGCCCCACTGGTGCATATCCGATACTTTCCATCATGCCGTAGCACTCATCACTGTGCCTCATTTATATAAGGAGTGATTCCCTTTGCAGGGCTCTGGCGCATGGCCAAGAGGCACTCAGCACCAGTACAAGACAACAGGCAGTGCCCGTCATTATCCTATTGTTTGCAGGCACACAGCTTGTCCTAATTAGATGCAAAAGAGCAGAGAAACTGTATCTAGTGGCACTGCGACTGAGGACAGAAAACGCGCCACAAAGCCGGCTGCTGCAGGTTGGAGTGTAATGAAATAATTAACTACCATGGGATCTTCTCTTGAGGAAAGCCAAGCACATCAACAGGTGGCCTTTTGAAACAGAGCAAAGTGCCATTATAAAAAAGAGTTGCAACACTGATCCTTGCGCCCCAGGTGTCAGGGAATGAGGGTGAAATCCGGTCGATAAAAACTGATCCTCACAGTAGCTCATCCACACATGATTCATACCACAATAAATGAAAACAGCTGGAAATGAAAACACTGGGCTGTTCACACACATAAACAAAGATGTTTATGTGACGCCGACTGGATTTCTGACTTCAAAAGTGGTATAATTTCATTGTCATTGCTGCAACTTCTTATGCGTAATGCCCCCTGACTACATATCACAGCAGACAAAATGATCACCGATGGCATCCATTTCTCATCCGGAGTGCCAGAACATCTCATCGCACACAAAACATTCAAACTACATAAGCACAGCTCCAAATCATAACTAGAACTGTGTCAGTTCTGCTTACCATTTAGGCAGGTAGCCAGGATTTTTTTCAGATGTTCAAACAGACTGTTCAATCGTATCTGTTGATCTCTTTATTTTGTCTTTCTCAACCACTCGTCGCCGTGGACAGCTAATTACAGCACTCTGTGGTGTGGTAACACAAACTACTATTTACACCATTAAAGAACTGTAATCATTTTAAGTATACAAGTCAGAAAATGTGAAGATGGGCAGGACTTGACAGATGCTAAAAAAAACCACCTTGAGCTGCCCGTAAACTCTCTCCTGCTACGTATATGAATGTGAGGTCCTTCAGCTGTTACAATTAATGCTCGTCTGCTGCAGGATGAGAGAGAAAGACAGTCGACTGTAGGATAATCCTCAGGGATAGAGAAAGAAAGAGGGAACACTACATAGTATACTACTGGCTTCTAAAGACCAGAGCCCTGAGCTGGCAAACTATCATATTAAAATGCACGCACACACACACACACTCTTCCCATTCTTCACACTGATAGATGCAGAATGAACTATTATAAGTGTCTCAGTACCCATTATATAAATCTATCCTTTCCATGAGAATAATGTTAAAATAAGTGTGGCGCATCTGAGTGTGGGTGTCAGTTTACACATGATGACACAACGGCAGATATATTGATGACAGTGAAGTGTAAATAAATACCTAGCATAACACGAACCAAAGTGCAATGCTTGTTCCTGCTCGCATAAAGGATTAGAGGACAGCTACAGAATTAACCAGGAAAATGGGGAACGATCGCATATTGAAGGAAAGCAAAGCAAAAGAGTCATCCGCATCACATAGTCTGAACCAACAGGTACTGCCTGTCGAGCCAAAGCCTTAACAACTTAGTCAAATGTCATCCAGTATCAGTGAGAAACACTGTTTGTGGTAACGTCGGCTTTCCTGCTAGGACCCCGTTATCTTGTTAGAAGAAAACCTTGAGATAACTGAGATGCTCAACAGAGAAATTATCAAATCACCAGGGGATAACTGCAGTTGGCTGTTACCTTAAATCTAGGTCTGTGCAATACCGTGTGCCCTGACTGAATGTTATAGTCACTTAATGAGCGCTGTTTAAATGCTAAATAAGGATGTTTGATACGGGGATTATAGTGATACCGTGTGTGTAAAACCATCCCATGTCCTGCGAGAAACAGTGATTTCTGCTTCAGATTTTAATTTTAAAAGACATGTTTGCAATAGAATCAACCCTTCTGTGCGTCCTCCCGTTTCGTGTTGCTGTATATGTTGCTGTCACACACTACTAGAAGAGGTGTTTGTAAATGTCAAGACAGGACGAGATAAGCAGTGAAGTGCCTTCCAAAGGGAATCATCTTTGGCCCCGGGAACACCAACCTGCCACGACAGAGCCACCAAAATGTACATATTACTTGTTCCATGTGTCTGTAATATCTACTTGCAGGTGGGTATGACAACAGTGACGTTAGATAGAGAACCAGTGAAGGAAGAGAACTTTCCTCGTAAGCAGCCCCTATGGGATCACTCCGGTCTCCCACCTCTTCAATCTAATTCTGCATTGCTAAGTGGCGAGGTATCTTCCACTTGACAGTCATTATTTGTGACATCCAGTCATGTAATATAACATCCGTGAGACACAAACTGGTGTGAGCATTCAAAACGGGTTCTAAGCCCTGAATATCAAAGTGGCATCATACTGAATCTGACTGACTTCAGCTGCGTATTTCCATTAGTGCAACAGCGGGAACAGCATGTTTTTCACCAAAGGTCAAGTGTTCTCTTCAGGTGAACAAACCCTTTCCTTTATTATTAGACATAATTATCGCTGACACCTCAAACACAACTGAGAATAACAAAAAACAGAATGTCAATTAAGATCGTCCGTACAGGAGAAAAACATCTGACCATTAGGACGGAGGCATATTGCTGCACTAATTCTATTACGTGCTAGGAAGATTTAGTGAATACAGCCAGTGATCCAAAGTTAATAGGGGTGATGGAGCCAGAAGATGCAAGCTAAAGGCCAATGGGCTTCCAGGAGGCTGACTGGGTTTTTGTGACAGCTTCCCTAAGCTGCCCGACGACTGCATAACACTCGAAGAATAACCCGTGTGGCCAGATGGAAAGCGCAATAGACAAATAAGCTGGCTACTTGACAAAGACCCTTGAGATAAGACTTGCTCAAACTGCTGCATTTGTATTCCAACTGGGGAGGGGGAGGGGGATAATGTAATTGAAAACTGTTGGGGTGTTGGGGGGTCAGTGAATTCAATAGACTCGAAAGAAAAAAAGTGTTTGTGTTCTGAGGAGCAATGTGAAGTAGCAATAACCCAGCTGGGCATAATGATTCTCCAGCCCAAATAATAGCTTCCAGATCCTGCCCTCTATCAGATTGATGTGAAGAGGTACAGGAGCATAAAATCATCGTCGCTAACTATGTCAAGGGTAAGAGTTGGTAGAAGGGGTTTCTCTGAGGAGGATTTCTTTATTTGAGTGGATTCAGATGTTTTTTGAGTCACAGTGGAAGAGGGGTGATAGATAAAGTCTGTTTCTGGAGTCTCCAAATTAAGTTGAATCACGTTTCCCTGGAAGCTGCAGCATCATTTTGACTGATTTTACAAGACAATGAATTCAAATACGTGAACAAGACACAAGGAGTAAATGAAAATAGAAAGCATCCCTTATGGTCATCTTTAGTGAGTTCATCTTCATCTGACATCTGATGCGATCAGCGGTAAGGAGCTCAAAACATCCTTGTGTTCCCGTCATGGTTAATCACTCGAGGAGCACACACACACACACCACACACACACACACACACACACACAAACACGCTACTGTTTGTGCAGTGCTGAACTGCACAACTTAATGTTCCCTGGAATTTCAATAACACAAGGGCAAATGGAAGTTGTCACAAATTCAAAAGTCTCTTTTCACTATTTCTATTCTTGGAGTTTCAGCTAACCCCGCGCATGTTACCCCGAATGATGTTATGCATATTAAAAAGGGTGATAATTATTTATATTCTATGCATATCGTGTGTTTACACAACAGATCCCCATGTGGTGCGAGGATTTTCTCTCTCTGGATGTTACTCCCGCAATATGTTTTAATTCCTTCACAGGCATTTCACAAATTCTTGTTTAAAGCTTTGACCCGAAATCGAACAGCAGTGTCTATGAGTTAGAGAGGAACCACAGCAACACGTGCTCAGAAGGACTCAAGTGAAAGCAGTAAACTTTGCTTAAGTACTTACAAGCAATCTATTATGATCAGCAACAATTCCAGCTCGGCACAGACTCACTTCTCTACGAACAAAAAAGGGTTAAAAACTAAAAACTAAATATATACTGGCTGACCACAGGTGTAGTGGGCACAGACAGATAAGTCTTGCAAGTAAAGCCATGTTGAGTGTAAAGGGGAAGAATGACTGCTAAACAGCGTCTAGGCTCCACATGTCTGAAGTGTTCCTGTTGGTTTGAAACTGCAGTCGAACTTCTGTAATTTGTTCTCTCTGGAGATGAGAAGGGGTTGTCACAGCAGATCCCCACAGACACGCCTCTCCACAAAGTATTAAAGAAAACCTTCAAAGGAAAGCTGTGATGCAGGTTATATTTTCTTAATGCAGATCTGTCAAATATGGCTGCAGAGTTTGCTTACATACACTGTGCAGATTTATCATGGAGAGAAAAATAAGACATCGTTCAAATGTCTGCTGCTTTTGTGACTTTTATTTTTTAGAGTTAACTTTGCATATGGATCTGGGGCAAAACCCATCACTGAAACATCGCACTTCGCACGAAGCAACCATGCAAAATCTTGCGTCTGTTTTAATTATAAAAGACGAGTCAATCCATAAACTGCACTTACAGAGAACAAGAACATTATATATAAAGGGGAATAATGCATAATGTATTTAAGAGACCTCTGCCTGCTACCTGACAGAAATATGTTCTAGTTACTATATGCAACTAGCTGATAAGTGGCTGCAATGTGTGGGAGTTGAGTTGGTCCATATTACTGTTTGTGACTTTAGGTGGAGTCATATCATATTAATATGCTAATTGTGTAAAGTTAGAGTCAAAGTTTTATGAAACGAATCAGAGAAAGCTGGAATTATGATGGTGAACGACACATGGACACGATTAATCCCTGCAGGTTCCAAAGAACAAAATGCACTCAAAGTTTTTGTCCTGCCAGGTGTGTCCGTAAGAAAAGAGCATAAAACCACCACTGTTCACGTTGTACACTCAGGTTTATTTTGTTTTTCAGTCGTCCTTTGTGTTATCCTCTCCTTTGCTTGTGTTTCTCTGTCGCCCAGAAGACAGCAAGGAAGCCTGTTTGACAAGTTGCCTGGGACAGCAATGAAGTTCTATCCAATGACATGAAAAACCCAGGGACACGGTGCTTTGCCTTAACAATCAGTTTGACTGATTTATAGGATTCTGCATGCAAATGTTGTGGTATAAAGAAGAACCTGAACTACAGAACTCTGATCGTCTGAACTCTAATCGTATAACGAATTGTTTAGGAGGGCAATACGCTCTCAGTGACTTTAGAAGAGAGTATCTTTACACTGCAGCCATGTTGTTCATACAGTCTGTTCAACAATATGGCAAATAAAACATGTCCCTATTTACTTATTATTGTGCGTGAGCTCTGTGCTCGTGATTAAGTATTATTACAGTGATATGTACATTTACAGCCTGCAGCCCTCTACTGACGTACAGTAGCTGAAACAGTTAGCTGAAGAATGTCATTGACAAATAGCCTCATACTAGCTCTGCTCGTCTATGGCATGATTTTGGAAGATATTCAATCATTCAGAGAGCTGCTTTATTGCTAAATATTGGCGCACTAAACCATCTGTCCCATGTTCATCTTTTTGTAATAAGCAAAGCCCGCACACGATAAATCACTAATGTGACATTTCGTCTGCAACCCAGAACACCTGCATATGGTGTATGATTCATTGGACCGTATATAGACTTATACAACTTGTTGCTCATGACTTAATGAAGCTGGTGTCTTCTTGAAGTGGCCTCTAATTGTGGCTGCTTTCTGTGTCACTGATAATGAAAGTTAGAACAACTATTCTTAAGCACCAGAGATGTACAGTAGGAATGCTACTTTCATTAGCCCTATTTATTTCAAATACCATCAGGGCATTCAAGGATTACATACACCTACGCAAAGCAGAAATTGCACTAAGGTAAGTTGAAATTACTTAAAGTGCTTTTGGTTGATGTAATAATACTGTGTGTTGATCAGAATGAGACAAGATTTCTAACTTGTTTTTATCAAGTCATAATGAAAAATCAATGTTGAAATGGCGCAGACAAGCTGTGGTTGAAATATTTTTTTATATTGAGTTTTATTTCATGTTTGTTAAAAATGAACAATTTCAGACTCTTGTTTTAAACATGTTATTTTCTTTTTTTTATCCATCCTAGTGTCATGGCCCTGTACATGGCTATCCCACTTTTTATTACATGCTGAATTGGTCTGAATCCGATCATTTTATATGTGATCCTGCATCTGGAACATGTACAATCTCTGACAGTGTGACTGCTGTCAGATCACAATTCATGAACAATATGTCTGCCATCTTCACTCAGTGTTGGCATCTCACTGTTAAAAAATAGAGGAGAGAAAAGACAGAAACAAGATAAATGGAGAGGTAAGGAGGTTTCAGATTTGGTGGACATTCATGGATAAACTTCTGTTCAAGGCAAACTGGAATAAACACATCAGTTTTTAAGGAGTCTGAGCAGTTTCAATGTCACACAAATTATGTAATTATTAGCACTTAGCTCTCATTTCCAGATCAATTTGTGCTTAAATTTCTGTTTAATTTGTCAATTTATAGGACTGCAACTAAGCTAGGCGCATGTCACTTACAAAATGTTACTGTGAACCATTTAATTTGAACTTAGCATTAAGACCTGTAGTGGGATATGGTCAGACAGTCATAGATAGCCTCAGACCACGAGCCAAACTATTGTTACCAGACGTCAGCATGTTTACATGTTGACATTAGCTCAAAGAGTTGCCTGTGGGGCAGTAGCGTACTCATCTTCACTGAATATTGACTCATTAATACTTCATACTGGTAAATTGGTTAACATTAACATTTATTAACGTGAAACTGTGAGTATATGGTCTGAATATCAAGCAGCACTGAACATTTTATTTAGAGCGATCACAAGAGGAATTCAATGAAAGGCTCTTTTTATTGACTAAGCCAGTGAACGGGGTTGCTCCACAGCTAGCAGCAGATGGAGCTGTAAAGTAAAATATACATTATACAAGAATTTCAAATCACATCGGGCCCACGAGTGACAAATACATAGTAGCTGGGAGATTTCACCCCTCTATTGGCTCTTCTCTGAACAGACTGGCTGCCAGATGATGTCTGTTTGCCAAGAAACACTGTGCTCTACTGTACAAACTGTAATGTAATCTCTTGGCCTTGACTTCTGGTTATGTGCCCTGATAGGGTTATAAAAGATTAATTATCACATAAAGTCTCCAATATTAGTGCAGATCCCCGTCAATGCTATGAATGAACTCACATACACACACATACCATCCCTGTAAAACCGTTCATTCAGAATATATGTTTTTTGAAATCAAATCCTAAATTGCTCATATTGGTCTGGTTCCTGACTGTAACTTGACCGATAGCCTTAGTGGGTACAATTTACTGACTGCCTCCAGAATACCAATATACCACACTCATATTTCAATCAATAATCAGGCTGGGATTCAATTAGTAACTTGGGAGGGTTGTAGGAGTCACGTGACAGATCAATTGGGCAGAGATGCGGCACACTCATTGGGGTGATTCACAGCCCAACAGTTTGTCCCCTGCTCAGCCTGAATCTATGCCGTCTATCTTCTTTATATGAAGCATTCAAGGCTGGAAATATGCATCTGTCAAACGTCCCCCATTACTCCGGCTGCCTGTCACACCTGGGGCAGCTCACAAGCAAGCAGAAAAAAAAAGATGAAGTGTAGCTGTCAGCAGAGAACTCTCGGTGGACTGAAAAGGCAGCAGCTTCCCCCATTTCTCTGACTCTAATTTCCTCAAAACAGGAATACTTTTCTGGGTCTCTCGCTGAGTGCTGGTTTAATGACAGACGCTGTGTCATGTAAGTAGCTGAGGCAGCTTCTTTTTGCCCCAGATAATATTAACACATTGTTATATATCAAGGTATATTAAACCCGATGCCCATTATTCTACATATCTACAGAGTTACATGGTAGGAAGGTGGCTGAGGAAACGAAGGATGCGAATGTGTCATTAATTGTGGTGAGAGACCACATACTGTGGATGCTTTTTCACTACTCTGTTCAGTGTGTGCCACCAAATGGTGTCAGCACTGCAAAACGGCAACAGTGCGGCTGTAGACTGTGGCCAGCGTGGATAAAATGAGCAGCTTTAAATGCAGGTTCTTAGGATTAAAGTGCAGCTGGTGGTTCAGCTCCTGCTGTTAATGTTTCCACAACAGGAAGTCCGGGTGTTCTCTCACCTCAACAACTGATGTCTGGTAACTTCACAATGCCGTTTCTCTTGTTTCTTTCCACAGTCGGAGAGACCACTGCAAACTATGTCATGAATGAAATATAAGCACACCGCTGTATTACTTATGAGACCGAACGCAACTTTGCTTTGAGCTATTTTCAGATTACATTTAAATTCATCAATGTGATGAATATTCCTATAGCACAGACGCAGATGATGAGGCGTCCGTCCGCGAGAAAATATTAGCTGAAGATCAACTTCAGAGATTACTTATCAGCAAAGACCACCTTTCAACCAACCAATAATGTCCACATCAATCATTACCAAAAAGCCTCCTCGCAGGGCTCCTTCAAGTAATTCTGAGGCAGCGCAAACAGCATCCAAGCCCACAGTGAGACATGATTCAAGTGACACTAATGTTCTTCGCTGCTGAATTTCAGATGTAACACTGCATTCTCCTATTGTTTATTTAAACTTCAAAGGCGGAACATTGCTCATGGGTGATCTTAACCTCATGCACACATCTACTAAATGAGTGGGACAAGTAGAAAGGGCTGGGCTTTTGTCATTTATACAAATGTACACATCATTTCTAAAGCGTGCCATTTGAAAGTAAACTATTTTAACAAATGCTATAAATATCAATGAATAACAATTACTATATAACCTTCAAAATGACCTAACCTTTTCTGGATCACACAGCAGTGGACTGAATCTAATTATCTTCTAACATTCAGAGTTAATGTTCCACACACTCAGATTTAGAGTTTGTGTCAATTAGTCAGCAGCCAAAGAACATCTATTGAAAAATACAGCCATGCAAGTTCAGACGCAGGCTGCAGGGATGAGAACAACTTTCCTGCAATCCTTTATTCTTGAGGGTTTTCTTTACTGTGTATGAAGTCCCATCTGAACGCTCCATAAATATACCAGCGAGACAATCTTTCACATCAGCTTCTCTGGATTTAGCCTCAGCTTAGTTCTGGTAGCACGCCAGCTCCAGATCAATAGAGTCCACTCACCACTTACTGATCTGTGAACGAACACCTGAGCTCATGCTCCTCAAACTTCCAACCACCAGCTTCCATCATCAAAAGTCCATTTCCGTATCTGTCTTGTTCTGCCACTGTGTCTTTCTCGTTCCCTCGGCTCTGCTTCTGTGTGATGTCTAGGAGATATAAACCACCCTGCATGCACGTTCAGGTACACTCTTCAGATTACAGTCAAATTCCTGAACTTGTCACTCTCACAGCAGAATAGCAACAAAAGTGCCTCACCAAATCAGGAAACAACTTAGCCCCAAGACAGCCAAATCACCACTTCACATTCATCACGGTAAAACAGAGCAAGGAGAAACTACAAAGAGAGAGAAATCAAATGTGCACAATGGAGAGAAAGCTAAGAGATTTCCCACTTTCAGTGTTACAGCCCTTCAGCACAAAGTGAATAAATCCCATAACAGGTCTTACCTGAGCTCTTGGTGAAGCTGCTGCTGATTGTAACAGATCCTATCTCTGCTTATGGGACAGAGTCAGAGAGAAAAAAGAAGAGGAGAAAAAAAAACGGAGAGAGGAGGGGCAAAGAGAGGGACCACGAGCGCAGAGAAAGAGAGAGAGAGAAGGCGAGAGAAAACAGAGAGAGGGTGAGAAAGTGTCCGTGGACAACGAGGGAGAAACACAAGCGGACAGGAGAGAGCAGTGACAGTTGTGTTCTCACACAGCGCTGCCTTACACTGAAGGGGATGTGCTGGCTCTGGGAGGTGGTACTTCTCAGTCAAATGACATCTGCCTCTCTCTTAAAAACCATTGGCTATCAGAGATGATTTCCTAATAAGCCGTCCTTGCTGTTTCCAAGTGAACACACCCCCTGCTTCATGCACGTATAGGTTTTTTTTCTGTGCATTCTTTAAAGATGGTCTTTGCCACCCCTTTTGTCTGCACTCTCCTCTTTCTTTGCTTCTTCTCTTCCTCTGCACTTTCACATCCCACTATTCTCTCCCATATGTGGATTGCCCTTTCTTCCCTATTGTTGGAGGAAACATTTTTATCTTGCAATTTGAAATTGCCTCAGTTTTTTTTGTCTTTTTTCAAAGAATTTTTCCAACCATTTCCAGTAGCTCTCCAAAACTGAAAAACAATGGTTACCCTTTTGTGTTCTCTGTAATGTACAGACCTATCTTATGAAGTGTCTCATTTTTCAGCTATTTTACACCGAACCACTCTTGGGTTTGTGTAGAAGGCACTCATGGCTTTCAAATCCCTTCGCCAGGTGTGTAAGTGGCAGTTTCCGCTGCTGGAATCTTTTAGTCACATGTGGACTAGACTGAATGAAAATCTTCTTAAAATTAAATTGGTTAGGAATCTGTAAATAGGTTAATTGGATCAATCTAACCATTTAATGTAGATGTTTAGACCTGTTGTTACACTGTTTTTGAATGTGTGGGAGGTAAAAGTTAATAGAATTCTAGCTATCAATTTGCAGATTTCAAGTGGTGTCATTTACTATAATAATGGCTAATTAGACAGAAAACTGTTGCCTACTCACAAAGCAATTACTAGGAATATCCGGGGAATATATATGTCCTTTAATATGTAATTTTGATCTGTTGCATTTCAGGTATTTTATATTTTTTATATTTTATTCATTCTAACAAAGAAAGTATTTCATGTTAATTTAATATTTTAAAGTAGTGTAATGCGTGATAATGGTGCTTTCGTTTATACTATTGATATGTGGTAGCGTGCATCTGAAACGAACAAAAGTGCCCTCCCCCCCAAAAAAATAGGAATAATTCAACCAGCTGCTGCTGATATGAGCATATCCACATTAGTAGATGAAGATCCCCAGTGGAGTCTAGAAACTGGTGTTGGTGGTGGTGAAAAGGAGATGATGGAGCGGAGCAGCAAATTCACATCCAACACTGAAAAGACAGCTGGCAGCAGCAGAGTGAGGAACAGATTTAAAGTTTGACAGCTATGTGACGATTGGTTCTCAGAGACCATCGCAAAATCTGATTGGCTTGACAAAAAGAGTGAAAGCCCTCAGTCGGGTGATTGAGTTTGAAGCACAGCGAGGCTTGCTCAGCTTGCAACATTACTGTTTTGATTAACTCTCAGCACTGTTATCAGCTCTGACAGGCAGCCGTGTCCTGTGAAAACAAAGTATACTACTTGCCCTGAACCAAACCACAGAGAACGAAAATGTATCTTTTAACTAACTGGGAACATTTATTAACCAAACAAATTTGGTGGAGACCAAAACAGTGCAGAGGCTGATTTAACGCTGGATAATGTGACTTTGCATGCCAGATTTCAACTTTACAGGGTCCTAAAATGTTAATGTGTTGTTCACAGCATTATCTGAAACTTAACTGAAGAAACTGTTATAATTCACAGATCTGATTTTTATGTTCTTACATAGTTCAAGTTATTACAACACATTTACAAATGCAGTAAAAAGATGAAATGTCATAACATAAAGGAATAAATACTACATTTTCCAAAAAAAGAGACATGTATTTGGGCCAGCACATAACAGCCTGCTCGCCACAGCCTCAAAATTACACCATAATTGACAAACCTCTAAGCAACATTAAAAAACGATGGAGAAACTAATGTGGCTTGATGAGTCATTTCTCTCCGTGTGTTATCTACATTTGTATGCATTTAAATTTGAGAAAGTCAAAGGATGCCTCCAAACCATATTACCCTTTTGCCAAGTGGTGGGGGATCTGTAATGTTGTGGGCAGCCATTACTGCACAGCCACAGCAGTTACATCATCTGGGCTGTTGTATGACAGCCAAGCAACATTAAACCACCGTATGGCACAAACACTATTCCCTCAACGTGCTAACATATTTACTGATGATGATGACACATTATACAAAGCTAAGACTGGTCACAAAGATGACACCAAACTTGCCCATGTACATTAAACATCAGTGTGCTGGAATGAATTTTAGGATGAAATATTATTTGACCAGTAGCATTAGCAGCAGTTTCGTTGCAGCAGTATGAACAGTGAAGCAGAGCAAAATAAGATGTCATCTCAAGACAAGTATGTCTACAAATAATTTTAGATTTTTAGAGCGTAAAGGTTTATTGTCACACATTCAATTTTCTGTATCAATGTGTGGGTGCTGAGAAGCTGGAGAACAAGCAGAGTCTTCAACCACTATGACGTGCAGCTCTGTAGTAGGAAGACATTTCTAGATAAAGTCAGGGTTGGAGTAAGACTGTGGTCTGATTAAACATAATAATACAGAACCGGTTGGACTGATGTACTCAGAGAGAACATGGGGAGAACATGTTGGCATCCCACTGTTGGGACACAAGCTTATCTGTTGGCAGCTCCATGTCTTTTATAATTGCATTTTTTATGGATTCTTTTTTGTTTGACCCATGCTTTTCTTTCTGGCCCACTGTGGGGTAATTGGCTGTGCTAGTGATAACCCCTTTGAGATCCTGTCATTCTGTCCTGACATTCCTCAACCACCCCTCACATTTATCCAAAGAGAAATATAACTAAAAATGGAAATTTTTTCTTCTTCAGTATCCCCCAATTTGCCACACTTATAAAAATACATTTCCTTTAACAAAAGCCACAACAAAGAATTTCTCCAAGGGGAAGTATTAATTATTATTATTATTATTGTTGTTGTTGTTGTTGTTGTTATTAACATACACCATAAACCTATAACACAGCAATGTGTGCACTGCACAGTTTATCACAATGATTAAAAACAGAACATCGCTAATTAATCTGACAGCAAATGGGCCTTTGATTTCCTTAGGTGTAGAGAGACAAAAGATTTATTTGATCATTTCCAAAAGGGGAAAGTTTGCTAATTTATGAAATGGAAAGAACATTCAGGCAAAGCTTTCCTCCCCACAGTGTGAATAAAAACTCTGAGCTGTTGTTCTTTCTTATCATTTGTTATTACAAGGATTCATCTTAAGACCCACATGAATAAAGGCAAGACATCTCTGTCTTGAGGTTTCCCCTTTACAAAAGTGCACAAAAGACCTCCCATAGTATTTTCCTTATAGTTGATTACCAGTCAGAAAGTGAAAAGCCACAAACCAAATAAAAATTTCAGAGTGACATTAATCCTGACAGTAAATTCAAATCATACCATTCTGCTGAGACTGATAGCTGACTCTGTGTAGTTTAGCCTCTGGATGCAGAGTAGTATGGCTGAATTCCTGCAGTTTGGTATCTGATTATGTGTTTCATTTAAAGCTGTTCTTTCCAAGTACCAATCAGGTTTTCCATTAGGTTGGCTGTCTGCTTGCCTTTGAAGCATTTAACATCACATCAATGTCAGCCAGAGGCAAGCTCCTGGAGCCATGCACTATAATGTCATGGTTAAATTCACTTATCCTGTTAGGTGCTACTGGAACTCAGTGCTATCTGCCTCTTCATGCAATGGAATATCTCCTTAATTAAATCCCAGCTATGGTAAAGGCAATAGCTTATCATCTATCTAGAACATATCGTCTACCCCAAGACATTTACTTGGTTAATTAAACAACACAGCATTAAACAAACAATATTTGCAATAAACATACTTTATAAAAATAATTAAGAGAAAACATTTGGTGGCTTTTTTATATTTACACATCTAAAAATGTAGCATGTAATTGCAGTTTGCTGGTGTTGTTCAAAATCCTGTAAAATAAAATGTTATTTTAAAAGCTGCAATTAGAATAAGCTATAGGAAAAATGTCTTCACAAAATGTAGTTAGCATGGTTTGAATAACATAAAAGAAAAGTGTTGAGACAGTGTTAAAAACCTCCTTCACATTTCTGTTCTTCAACAAGGGGTTGTCTTTGTCAGCCATAAAAAAACAAAACCAACATTTTGAACTGAGAGCAGGTGAGTGATAAGACAGACTTTACATGTTCTCCAGGTCTTTGTTATAGTTTAAACTCTGTTCAACTTTGTGAAAGTCTTCCTAGAAAGATTGAATTAAGTTGTCTGTGTCAGTGGTGGTGTTTTGAAAGCTCGCATGCAGTGTTATCACCTATAGCAGCTTAAACCAAAGGAAATGGTATATTCTATAACTCGTTATAATGTGTAATCAAACTTGCATATCACCTCGTTATACATTTATTTGAATCATAGAAACACGGTAACTGAAGTTGGAGTTCATTGTTAAATAAGACTAGACTGTACATCTTACTAATTAGTTCTAGCCAAATATGTATTCAGTGGCTTGTAGCTGTAATACATCATAGCATAATGTACACACAGTTTATTGTAGTTACATTTGCATTAGTCTAATATCAAACTGTTTAGGTATTTGTAGTAACAATAGCAAAAACTGTCTCTTTCTAAAACTAAATTTAAGAGATTTATTGAAAGTTACTTGAAACTTAAATTGTTTTCAAGAACTTGCAAAAGGAGATATAGTAAATACTGTAGACGGCCATCATTATGGTCCTGTAACTGCTGCTGCAGGGGTGCTACAACACTAAAACTTAGATGTTATTTTAGCATATATATGTTATTCGTGCTAATTATTTTATTCTTTTACAAACCAGCATACAAGCTGTTGGCCTAATTGTTGACCTAACATGCTGATTCACTGATGTATGTGAAAGAATGACTATGAACTGAAACCTCTATTTCAAAATGTAATCTTAAAACTTAAAAACGTTTTTTTGGGTTGGTTTTTTTTGTTTTTCCGTTTCTTTAAAAAGTCCCATTGCAGCTGTTGCACCAAGGTAAACATGAAAGCAACAAGTATGGCTAAAGCCGTCTGCTCATTCTTCATCAACATCTACATGACTTATATTAATTGAATTTATTTTTCATGGGGCTTATTCATAATGAAGGGGAGGGTGGTTCTGCGTAAGGTCACCCAGAAATTCCAATCCTATTTACAGTAGCTTTAGACGAGCCTCTTTATCATGCTAAACACCCACTACCTCATGATAGGGTTAACAATGTTTTAATCTACGTGGTGGCCGTGGTATTGGTGAATGTAATATAGGATATAACACCTGTATAATGTAATGCCGATGAATGCAATCCATCATTTTATTTTTCCCAGCAGGATTTATGAGGTCATTCATAATCATTGCAGTTTTAGTCACATCAATATGAAATCCGCTCTGTGCCAGCTGTGACAATGAACCGATTGGCCGACTCATTCTTATTCCCAAGGTGACAAATAGATGTTTACTGACATGTTGTCGAAGCGCAAGGTACCCTTTGGCATCTGCATCTGAAGCTCAGGGTTTTCAATTGACTCTGAAATTGAATCTCCCTCTCATATTTTCCCATGTGAGGGAACACGCGATCCCATGATCCCGTCGATGAATGAAAATCGTTGTAGTAAATGTAGATGCCATTATTTCCTTCAGCTGATTTTACTTGGCTATTTGACTACTCACTAGTTTTCTAATGGCCTTTTAGATTGTTCTGTTGTCTTTAAGTCAGTGCAGTCTGAGCTGCAACCTTGTACTTTTGTTGGTCATGCCCCAATGTTTTTTTGTATGTATTACATATTTCTATGGATGTCTTTCTAATGTATGCTGAATTATTTGAGTTGTTTTTTTATGTAGTTGTGTGGCTGTGTGACATGCTGAACAATATGCTACATAAATAGTAGCTGGCTTACTATATACTTACCTTCATTTAAGTGTGCTAAACATTTGGTGCAAACTGGAAATCAACTTTGTGATTGACTTTGTAGTAGGTTTGCCTACCCCTGGGCTAAACAATGATTACAGAGTGCAAAGAAGTGTGTAAAAAACATCAAAATTCAGCTAGAGGCTATTAAAAGGTTTAATACAGAACTAGAGAAACAAGGAAGGAGATCACCTTCATGACAGATTTCCCATTTCATTTGGAAAAACTCTGCTAACAGACAAACAAAAATGAATTAAAAAATAACTTCTTCTGTTGAGGGCAGGAAAATGCATAACAAGAGTCAGACTGGGATGCAGAACTTTACTTTGCTTGGCAGACGCTTTTATCCAAAGGGAATTACAAGGAGCTAGCGTTGTGTGTCTGGTTCAGGGACACGTCTAACCCATTGAGCTGACAGACCACAGAAATTCACAGGTTCGAATCCCAGCCCAGACTCCTAACCCATGCCCCATAGCATGTTTAAAACTGATTAAGCTTTCTCAGAAACAAATCTGAAATTACTAAAACTGACGTTCACCATAAACCTACTGCATGATGTTTGTTGAGGAAGACTGAGGACATTAAAAGTGAAAGCAAAACTTTACAGAGAAAAAACTTTTGGATGGTCCCTCCCAGTGAGAGGGAAATTCTGTGTCATGCCTTGGCTCACCAGTAGGAATGTTAAATCGCCAAGCATCCGGTACCAGTACTGCTGCAGGTAGGTGTACAGAGGGGTCAATAGACGGCCAGAGCCAAAGCTGTGGAAAGAACACGACACTCTGGGAATGATAAGAATTTAGATCATTAAGATGTGGCAGTGGTCTTTTCTTACAGCTGAAAAATGTCCCATCATCTCTGAGATGTCAATAAATTTGAGACCAATAAACTTATTTAGAATAAAACTAGGCCTAAGAAACAAACATCCTAGAAGAAAAAACTACCATGGTTACTGATGTGGCTACATAAACAGTTCCAGTTTATTTTATTTCTTTGTCTTTCACAACCAATGTAAGCAAACATCATTGTGCACAACAAAGATAAGCCACACTTAGACCAAACCATGGAGTTATGGGATGAGTTTAGTGCCCATATTTTACAGCATATATTTACAAGAAAGAACAAAGTGAATGGTAATAGTACCTGTTATCCTCCATCTGGAGCCACTTTGACAGCACATACACACGATGCAGGCTGGTTACACAAACAAATCTCCAAATGCATTCCGATCAACAAAGACATAGGGTTCTGCTGCACCATCAGCCTCCACTCGTGCTGAGTAATTAAACTTAACCTTGAGTGAACTACTTCACTGAGAACACAGACTCCAAAGTAATGAAAATATATTAGTAAGTGTACAATATCCTACTAAAATCACAATCATTTCACTTTGATGATGGAAACAGATGACAGCACATTAACATCCTCCCAAATCTTCACCAGCTGGATACATTTTTAAGAAACACATCTCTTGAAACAATTGCAGCTTATAAAACAAAAAAATACTTTATATATCTAAAATGATTCTTTCTGACATTAAGGTATGAAAACTTTCTTTGTATGCATGTTTTCTAACTCTTGACTGGATTCGTAATCTTCCCTTATGTACTTGTCCTTTGTAACTGTGCTAACTACCTTCTAATGCAAATCTTGTCGTGTCGTTTCATGATTTTTGTGCTCTTCTTACTAACCATGTTGGCCTACTTCCATGTTTATCCAAAATTCAAAGGCATAATTCCATTTCTACCTCACATTTGTATCCCCCAGACGCACTACAGTGAACAAAAAATTCAACAGCAGCAAAAATTTGACTCTGAATGACAATGACACACATATGTTCACAAGCTTTGATTTACCAGTAAGTTAATTGGCTCTGCCTTAATTTCAAAAAGACAATTAGTCTGTTCCATTATATATACATTTACAGTGTGTGTGTGCTGTTTAAATGTCATAAGCTAATAACTGCATTTTCCTTCATTGAAGCTATTATCATTTAAATGAAATCTAGCAGTAGTATTCACAAATCTGAGGACCCGTTGTGGGAATTCTTATTCATTAGTGCATGATATTTTATTTCACAAAATCCATTTGCTGTGATTGTGCCACGTCATGTCTTAACCATAAATACAGTGACAGAAAGATGTGAGAAGAGAGCTCTAATGGATACTTTCAAGGTCCACCCTTCCATAATTGTACACAGACGTCCACATTAAGCCTAGACATTTGTTTCCCCTGTGATAGGCATTCTTGGTGCAAATGTACCACAGAGGTCATTTGATTTTTTAGGATCCAGATGAAGAATAAGATACAGAACAGCTTCCTTGCAGCATCATTCCTCTGCAGTTAACACTGGAGAGCAGCTGGATGCCGTATTTAAGCTCAGAGGCAGTAAGCTGTAATTTGTAAATCACAGACATCCATTTTCTGAGTGAGCACGATTACAAATGTGTTTACAGGGAAAGTACTGTAGCCATTCCAATTAATCCAATGTACCAGAAAATAACTTGTATTAAATTACTACTATGTCTTACTTGCATGGGTGCCTCTGAATCAGAAATGCATCCTTTTTGTTCCGTTGGGGATTGGTATTCCTTTGAGAATGACACTGGAGTATGAGGGAGGTTTGAGTCCCTTGGAGGAACGAGTGAGATGATTCGTGCTCCATCTCAAGGAATAATGTGTTGGAAAACATAAACATAGTGCCAGCTCTTAGTTTGTAGTCTGTGGAGCATCATTGAATTTATCATTTAGATCAAACGTTTTTTTATAGCTACAGACCACAAATGTGAATGCAAAAAAAAAACATGTAACAGAAATAAAATGTATGTTAAAAGGATAGAAAACAACTAAATAAGCATCTGGAACAATAAATTAAACAAATAAAGGAAAAGAGTTAACGACAAGATACTATTTATTGTACTTTTTTCCTTCCTTGAAATTAGCTTCTGTCTTTAATATATCCCTCCACCCTCCATCAAACAAACTTTGAGACAGTTTGTATTGCATGCATTATTCAGAAATTGGAAAGGTTAAGTCAGACTTCAGTTTTATGTCACATTAAAGAGAAAATGCTCCATTTACCTGAGTTGATCCTACAGTGTGGCTACACATAAATATATAAATAGTGTATAACCATCGTGTCTTGGAGAGAGCTGTAACATAAAATGCAATTGCTATATAATTTGATCCTACAGTGTTTTTATGCAGCACAATGTTAACAATAGTTTTGATCATTTTAAATTATATTGTAATCATAGACATGTTATCTCTAGCAACACAAAAATTACACAAATCATAGAAATAAATAAATGAAACTTTTTGTGTCTAGCTATTTAAATTTCAGTCTCATTTGGACTTGTACTTACAGACTTAGACATGACTTAGACTTGACTCAGACACAACTAGCATAGACCTAGGTCTAGGCTAGAAGCCCTGCTTCCTACGTATGATTGTTTTTATTTTAAATGGGTCAGTGCAAAGTCAATTAGCAAGATAATTAGTGTTTTGGAAAAAATGAACAAGACCTTTGTTTATTTCTACTTTAAATAAACATAACTCCTCACACCATGCCACAAATAGTGTAACACAAAATAGTTTTTATTTTTCCATTTGTTTTACTTTGTATGAAGCTGGATATATTTTGTGTTTTATGACTGCACAATACTACTGAAAAGTGCTTTTCCTGAGCATAAAGGCATAGTAGTTTTCATAGTAGATGTCAAAGAGGTCCATGGTGTCACACAATAAAATGCTCCATTAATGCTGGGAGAGAAAGTATAAAAATACCAAAGACTGTAGTTTAAAAAGAAGAAAAATGAATTAAGAGAAATGCCTTATAATGGATGAATAGCTGCAATTATCCAGTTCTTGAGGCAGATTCTATACCACTGTATCGTTCATATTTTGAGTGAAAACCGCCTGCAGTTTCAAGGTGATGTCCCCTGTGTGCTACTCTTAACAGCGGAATGAAGAAGAGGGTCATCAGATTGCTCTCACAGCAGGAGCACAGAGCTCTCTTTCCTCTTATGAGGTTGCAATGATCAGAGAGAACAGAAAATCTCACAGAGGGATGAAATTTGATTGAAATTATTCAGCTAGTCTAATTTTCATTCGGTGTGGGTGGCTGTCGCAGTATGTGTAATGTCAAGCCTGCATCAAAAGTTAAAACACAAAGAATAGAGGAAGAAAACACACACACTGAACAGTCTACTTGGAAGTCAAGGCTAATTCATAGATTTCCCTTGTGAGAGTGTTTGAGAACAAAAATAGGTGTGGAAAATCAAAATATCAGTTTTCCTCTTCCAATGCCCCACACACCCACAAAGACTCGCCACCTCTGTTTTATTATGCTCGCTGCTGTTTCTCAAAAAAATATGGTTTAATCAATGTCAAACTTTGGTCCTATCAGCAAGTCCAGCTACCCCTCCCCCGACAGTTTCCAGGATCTTTATACCATTATTTCATCTCAGACATTTCTTCTCATGCCAAGTTTCTCCAAAACTGTTGTACGTGTCACATTTGTCAAGATGCTGCCCTGAGTGCGCGTGAAGACAGAGCCTGATAGGTGGAGGGGAAATAATTCAAGGGTCACAAGGTGAGAAAACGGAACTGGGAGTGAGCACCAAACAAGTGTTCTGTAAATACACTCTGGGGAGCAACATCAAGTCTGACATAGTATCTAAGAGTTTAAATTCACACGGAAGCAAAATAAAAAGCTGATAGAGTTAGATATGACAACTCACTGCTCAATTACTGCGTGAAGGATAGAGGAAATACCACATACGAGTGCTATAGCTTCACTTCCACAGTCCATCACATGCATGCTTGCACACACATCCTGTCACTTACATACTGTACTGTTCACTCGCATCGTGCAAACACCTCACCGTACAGCTTTCTTTGATGTAACATGTAACTAGCAAATGCAATGCAGCTCTATCCCTTCCTGACAGATGCTTTATTAGCGAATGTATGTGACACCTTCAATTTTACCCCTGACATCATTCACTATTAGCATTTACACATCACCAAAAAAAGAGTCTCCCGGGCTACAGTCTACAGCCAATGCGAGGTGACACACTGTTGGAATTACAAATGTGACATGCAATTCTGGAAATACCCATTTAT
This sequence comes from Microctenopoma stevenorrisi, assembly GCA_032270685.1. Lineage (NCBI taxonomy): Eukaryota > Metazoa > Chordata > Actinopteri > Anabantiformes > Anabantidae > Microctenopoma > Microctenopoma stevenorrisi. The sequence continues at coordinate 13,407,755 of JAUMTR010000013.1, read as the reverse complement.
AAATTGTGAGGGAAATTTAGGAAATACCCTCCTAGTGCTTCTTCATCCTGCCAGGGCAATTTCCTGTGGAAAAGAGTGGTAGTAAATATAGTTAATACGCTGAGGCGGCAATGTCACACCAACATGTTGTAAAAACGAAACATGAAATATTAGAAGGATTCTTTCCACAATTGGGATGTGAAATTCTGAACCATAAACTAGACTTGTGTAGGATTACACACAAAGCGACCACTGAGAGGGTATGCATCAGTCTTTCCTGTTAAAAATATAAAACATTTGTTCAAAAAAATCAAAGTGAGATGACGTGATGCTGTGAAGACCTTGTCTTTACCTTGTGTCAGACGAGCAAGTGCGTGCTGAAGTGCTTGGTAACACCAGGGTTGCCAGAGGTGGCAGAGACACACAAACTTAATAATCAAGAAAAAGTGCAAGTACTTTATTGGACGCAGAGGTAAGAATTCGTTACTCGTGTTACAAAATTACAAGAACTCCACTAGGACATTGATTTTTCTAAGCATCAATCTTACTGATTCCAAGAGAGAAAGATGGGCCTGATGACAGTGCAAATCCAGGAAATATTTGTTCAGCTTGTGCCTCAAAAGATACCCTTTCTGCACAAATATAAAATGTTAGATAAAATACAGATTCAATGACAGACGTGCCTCAAAAACTCCGATAATTTTTTGTTGTTGCTTAAAACAGAATATACGGTTTTTCTAAACAGTTTCTCTTCTTTTTTTCAACCTGATTTCATTATCAACATCCATTAGTTGATTCTATTTTGATTGAAGCTTCTGTATCTGGAAAGTAAGTAAGTAAATAACAATGTCAAAATTTAAAAGTACAATATTTTGTTCTGAACTGTAGTGTGAATAAATGCTTAGGGAAAGGAAACATACGTGGCTACTTGACCACCACTTGCCATGGCTGACTGTAGAAAGGGAACCAGCAGGAAAGGTCTTAAAATGGTAAAAACTGAAATGAGACAGAAATATACTGTCGGTCACACTGCGGACAGCATGCTAATGCTGACCAGCTGTGTCAGAGAAAACCATAGATTACATGCTGCTTTTAGTGGATGTAGGGCTGCCTGCTTGTTAGACAAAAAGATTGGGATTTAAACTTGAATTAAAAACTGAGTAATAAGTGATTCATTAAGTTAATTTAAAACATTTCTTTGTGGGTCACACTAATTTCCAACGTCATCTCAGTTAATTAGGCTTTTAAGAAGAGAATGTTTTTAGAGAAATCTTGCTCAGAACAGCTGTAACACGCCATGTAATGAGGGAGGTAATATAAAATGATCAAGGCAGAGACTTTATTGACTCTATCTAAGACATGAATCATTCAACATTTATTATAGTGTCTGAATTTTTTATCAATATATGTATTTCAAAAAAATGTATTTTGTAGTAATAGCACCCAGAAGTCAAAGACATCTTGATGCACAGTTTTAGTTCAGCACAAAGGTCTTAATAGTTTTATTTTACATATAGACATCGTTATATATTTTACATGCTAATAATTGTTATGAGTCAATGTAACCATAGAAACTGTTATCTTCACCAGCAATCTTCACCAGACATAGCTGTGACCTAGGTTGTTAATGAAAAGAGCCTCAGTCACAGCTTCATAATAACTTTACCACATTGCTTACTACCTTTGTTTTGGATCTTTATTTTTAGTGTAGCATTTAACTTTGCACTACATTACAAATGGGTCCTAAATCTGTCCTACTTCCCACTGCTGATAATTTTCCTTGCACCATTTTCGTTCATACCATTAGGCGTGATTTGAATTTAGCCAGAGCTAACCTTTATTGCACTGCTCCTAATGGCAGTAATCTGCTGTAATCATTTGATGACACAACAAGAAACGGTGAAACCCTAGAAGAGAATATACAAAACTTGTTAGTTTAAGAAAATAATGTGGAGTTTCATTTGGACTGACACTGCGCAGACTGTAAAATCTCAGCAATGAACTTCGTGGCATCTGTCCTGTTGTTTCTCAAACCTGATATTGTAGGATTTCCCCTCATCTTGACTTGCAGGCTTTAATCCATGTGGCTGATGGTGTTGATCAAAAACACAAGAATTGAGCATTCTGAGCTGTTTCGCTCCAGGGACTATCTCTTTCCAGCTGTCTTGTGGTGCTACCCAGCAGTGCTTGATTGATCTTGTTAATGTCTCAGGAGTGGAGATGGGCCAACCTCTTATGACTGGGGATTTCAAAAGTCAGGTGAATCCTTGGCATTCCCATCGACTGCCACTATCTCCATCCACCCACATTACCTAATGCTTGGCATATGTTCCTGCCAAAAGCAAAGTTGTTTTAATTTTTTCAGAGCAGAAGAATGAGTGGTTTGGATCAACACAACTAGAAGTCCTTTTTGAAGTGACTTAGGTTATTTTGTGCTTAGCACTGACAAAATAATAATGATTAATTAATATTTAATATATTATTAATATATGCAAAAATACTGAAAGGTTTGTTGCTTCCCCTTATTTTAGTTAAACCTTTTGGTTTGGTATAGTTATGTTCTTTTACCCCTAAATGGGTCTCTTTTGGTGCCTGCATTGCAAAAATTTCCCTTCAACTTTCCTCTGTTCATCATTATCGTGTATTGAAGAAACATCTTTTCAACACATCTACAAGTGTTTGAAGTGGACACCGGGATAGACCTTAACACAACCTAATATTTTAAGTATTTTCTGACTGTAATTTTAGATTATCTGGTCGCTCGCTTAATACACAGCCCACAGACTGTAGCACACTACCAACGTCCAGAAATAAAGGTTCGATCTTTTATACTTTTGAGCAGTTTCCAGGGTAAACTCTGGAGCCCTGTATTATAAAGGCTGCATATCATATTAGTCTGTACTTTGCTCTATGGAATGGCCGTACCAAAGTCAATCAGCTTGATTTTAAATGGTTTGTCCTTGGTTTACAAGCAATACATTGCCAGGTTACATGTCATCAGGTTCAGTGGTGATCTTAGATCCATCGGGGTCAGTGATGATCTCAGATCCATCAGGGTCAGTGGTGATGTCTGCTCCATCGGGGTCAGTGGTGATGTCTGCTCCATCAGAGTCAGTGTCGATGTCTGTGAAGACTCTCATTCATCCAGGTGAAGTTGTCAGAAGGTTTAGTCATGGCAGAAGTCTAGTTGTCACGCCTAAACCTTCTGAAAGTCAGTGTTGATGTTTCTCTCCCTCTGGGCCAGTGGTGACGTCGGCTTCATCGGGGTCAGTGGTGATCTCGGCTCCGTCAGAGTCAGTAGTGATGTCGGCATTATCGGGGTCAGTGGTGATCTCGGCTCCTTTATGGTCAGTGGTGACCTTAAGTCCGAGGTCCTGATTGCTTTAACATTTTAACGTCCCATCTAGGCAATTCAGCTTCACTTCTTAAAGGATTTTCACTGCCACGATCTTGTCTGTTATTAAATTGAGACACTTCTAACTCTAAAACATCCATTTCCACTCAAGTTCATTACCTGGTAGCTTGTGGTATCACTGTGGAGTATGTCTTGCTCCATTATCTGCTCTCTCCATGTAGACACAATTAACAATATGTTTACAAATGTATTAGAATGTATTTGTAAGATGTTACCATGACCTTTCTTATTCACTTACAAACATTTCTAAATGTTTCGTTCATGAGCAGTTCATTATTACCTAACGGCTTATAAAGGCATTACAACTGAGCATTATAACAAAATGTTACAGATTTTTCCTCTGGCAATTTTACAACTTTTTTATCACCAATATGCTTTTAAAACAGCCTTGGAGCTTGAATATCGACGCAATATACAATATGACTATACGGGGCAAAGGATATGCAAAAGATAGCTAAAGACTCAACCATCTCCTTCCTCAGAATCTGGTTGGAAGTATTCTCTGTAGCTAGGTACCATGCATCTCAGTGACAGCAGACAGATGGTGTTTGACATAGGTTACCCAGGATGCAAAATTATGAGTCTTCTCCAACTGTGGCAGTTATCATCCACCTATTCATTATTCATCAGCAAGTTGCTGGAAAGAGTGTAATTGCCACAAATTACAGCCTACTGAATGGTAAAGATGCAAGATGCAATTTAGGTTTTTAGACCTTGTATTAATGACTCATCAAACCAAGGATGTGCGAGCTGGCACATGGGTAATGTAGAGTCAGAGAGGCTATTAAAATGTTGTCATTTCTCTCTATTTCATCATGGGATGCGCTGTTCAGTTTGAAACAGTTTCTCCCTAATAGGAGAAAGTCAGTGCAAGTTTAAATGTTTTTTTCCGACAGGACTGTGCAAATTGTTGAACGATGTGCAGTGACATGAGTGAAACAAGGCACATCACCTTCAATTCATTAAAATGTGACAAGCTGGAGAATTTAGTGCAGAATATTTTGAATATCTTCCACTGACAAAGATCCTGCATGCATCAGCCGCAAAGTCAAAATGAGTGTCAAGTTTACTTTAATTTCTTTTATATGTTTTTATGTTTGACATGTGTTTTGGTGTTTATTTTTCTAAGTGAGCAAGTGTTATAAATATATAGCTATATAACTATACATACAGTCAAGCCCATAATTAATGGGCTTGACAAACCTGGCAAATTCTGACTTAAAGTTACTTTTATTGTGACAGGAAATGATAGGTGTCTCATAAGAGATAATACGACTATGTACAAGATTCATTATTGGGGAAAAAATACATTTCTCAGGTTTTATTTACATTTGAGCAATAAGTGTAATGTATAAAATTACCCTTGTCAACAATCAATAGAGAAGCCTTTGTTGGCTATTACAGCAATCAAACGCTTCCTATAATTGCAGACCAGCTTTTTGCATGTCTCCGCAGGTATTGTTTGCCCATTCATCTATTGCAATGAGCTCCAGATCTTTCAGGATGGAGAGTCTTTAGCTCCCTCCACAGATTCTCAATTGGATTCAAGTTAGGACTCTGGCTGGGCCATCACAAAACTTTAATGTTGTTGTTGTTCTTGTCTGCTAACCAACCTCCGCTGTCATTGAGTCCATCCTCTGCTCCTCCATCACAGTCTGGTTTGGAGCAGCCACTGCACAGGAAAAACACAGACTGCAGCGCACAGTCAGAACTGCAGAAAAGATCATTGGTGCACCTCTGCTCTCTCTTCAGGACCCGTACACCTCCAGGGTCAGAAATTGGGCGGAGAAAATCAGCATAGACCCCTCAAATCCTGGACACAACTTCCCTCTTTCAGCTTCTTCCCTCTGGTAGATGCTACAGAGCTCAGTTTGCTAGGACTACTAGACACAAGAACAGTTTCTTCCCTCAGGCAATATCACTAATGAAAAACTGATTGCTGCTATATGGACACAAACTGCACTCAACTCAGCACACCGCACTGATACACACACACACTCACACATACTATCTTGTCTTTCTGTCTTGTTATAATTTGTCTTTAATTTATTGTTTTTCATGTACTTGTTTTCTGCCTGTACTGTCCGAGACGCTAGAAACGACCAGAAGGAAATCCCTTGTTTTTGCAACATACTTGACGAATAAAGCTGATTCTGATTCTGATTTCTTCACCACTCTCGCAGTGTGTTTTGGGTCAATGTCATACTGAAATTTCCACTGGTGCCCAAGGCCAAGTAACCTGCAGAGTGCCTGATGTTGTCGTTGAGACTCCTCATGTATTGCTTTTTTTTCATGGTGCCGTTTTCTGTGGTTCCCTTTTCCACTGGCTGAAAAACACCCCCAAAGCACCATGTTTGACAGTGGGGATGGTGTTCTTTGGGTTGAAGGCTTGTCTTTTTGTATGCCAAATGACGGAAACATCATTGTGACCGTACAATTCCGTTTTTGAGAAGACCAGAAGTCTTCTTCTTTGTCCAGATGAGCATTTGCAGTATTTTTGAATAATACTTTGCACTGTAGCCACTGGAACTTGAAAACATTTAGGCCTTGGCCTTGTAGACCTTTCCTGAATTGTTAGCAGCTGCTGTTTTCCCCTGCTGAGTAGATTAAAACGGCTGTTCCGAATTTATCAGGGTAATCAGCTTGGACTATTTGGAATAATATAGAACTTTGGATTATTCCAGAGACTGTAACAGTTTGTGAAGGGTAAGAATAATTTTGGACATGACATTTTTTGCTTAAATGTAAATAAAAGCTGAGAAATGTTTTTTCTCAATAATGCCTCTTGTTCATCGTAGTATCATCTTTTGGGAGCCACCTATGTCATTTCCTGTCAAAAAATGATTTGCTGGTTGAATAAAAGCAACTTTAAGTCAAACTTTGCCAGAGGTATAATTATTATGGGCTTGACTATATACATATATATATGTGTGTGTGTGTGTGTGTGTGTGTGTGTTAGCAGTGGAGCCGAATAAGTTATTCGGAAGAGCACAAATAATGTGTTTTTTACAAACACTTATTTCTAAACAAATAGTTTAAAAAATATTTGTATTCGGGAACAAGAAAGACTTTATATCAAAAAAGCTGCATTTCCTTATGAGACCGCAGTGCATGCCCACAGGAGTGAGTAGCGTTCAGGAGTCTCACTGCATTATTGATGTCAGCAGTCGGGTGCTCTCATGTTCACTCTGTTTACATAGCTCTGTTAGTTTGGTAATTTATACAATAGGCTGTTGACAGAGTAACTTTAACGTTGGGTTAAAAAGGTTAAAACAATGCTTGTGTAGTTGTGTCAAATTGAAAGCTCTTGTGGGAATTATATGGTATGTTTAAGTTATTAAGTCTTTTGCAGACAGTAAAATTTAGGCTATTAACCTAGATAACATCATCATAGAAAATAGATTTTTTTGAACTTTACTCAAATATATATATATTTAGATCAAGCCAGCATCACACTACCACTTACTTTCTTTGTTTTGTTGGGGTTTTTTTCAAGTGTTATAGAAAGAATTAGCCTTACCTCAAAATCACATAAACCTTATGGCAACTCACAGCATTAGTAGTCATTTGTGATTGTGCTAGATAAGCGTTTAAGCACTAACTTTGCTAGTGTTTTTACAATAAAGGGAAATGAAAACAGCTGAATCTCAATCTGATAATAGCCTGTACAGCTGCTAAAGGGGTTAAATGCGCGACTGGGAGTTTACAGCCTGTAGCCACCAGAAGAGCTATTTTAAAGTTGCAATAACATACAAGGGGACTGTGACGTTGGCAGGTCTTTTGTTCCCAACATTCAGTGCACCAAGGGCTCCATTCTCTCAGTCTGAGGTCCTTTGCCTCCATCAACAGCACAGATAAGTGCAGGTCCCACAGAGAGATGAAGGATGAAACAGATTAGAGAGAAAATGTGATGTACTGAAACACCAGGGAATTTTTTAGGACAGAGAAAGACTAGGTTAATGTCAACCCTGAACCCTCAGTCAAACAGGAATACTGAAATGCAAGCATTTGGATGTACATGTAAAGTTTATACCTTACTCGTCATAAAAAAAGAAACACATAAACAATCATAGTGGAAAAGTGACAAGAACTCATTTAGATTTAGTACGACTAAATACTTTACTTTACTTTAGTTCACTTGGCAGACGCTTTTATCCAAAGCGATCTAGCGCTGGGTGTCTGGCTTAGGGACACACCTGGTAGGGGATAGATTAGGAGTCAGACGGGGTTCGAACCTGCGACCTTCTACATCCCAGTCTGACCCTTAACCCATTGAGCTACCAAATAAACCATGTGGATCTCATGATCCGTGTGAACATATGCAGTAAGTATAATCTGGGTGTGATCTGTCATTTACAAAAGTATATTGAGCTAAGACTCATCATGAATAATAATTATGGGAACATACAGTACAAGGTCAAGCGTATGAGCAACACCCACAGGAGGGCTCTTAAGGGTAGAAATTCTCCCTGAATGAAGTGTCAACCCTCCATCTCTGCCAGTTAAGACCTGAGCAGGAGCGGATATCACCACCCTCGCAGGTGGCAGACAGTCCATTAACACATTACCTGGAATGGCACATAAAATTTTACAGCCAGGACAACTTCCATTTATCAGGCGGTCACCTCTGGTTTAAGGCCTGGCAGAACATCTATACTCCTGACAACTGACTTGAAACTTAGTTGAAGTCTAGCCACCTACTTCTGGCAAAACCAGAGCAATATTAATATGCACTGCATTTGAAGCAAGCCTCTGTTCATTCATCATCATCAGTAGAAATGATTAGATATAATCCTAGAATGTATTTTTTATTCCTGCTTGAATGCATGTACTGTAATGTACAGCTCTTGAACTTAATTATTACTTAATTATTTACCATAGTCAGTTACCAGTTTGGCTTTATTTATGGCAACATTTTCACTGGATGGAATTTAGCTCCCCAAGATGGGTGAAAATGAATGTTTTGAGAAACCATAAACATTGTTTCTGCTGAACATAAACATGGTAGTATTGTCATTATGAGAAGGTTAACATGCTCATTTGTCTTGGTAACCACGGAGTACAGAGAAACAGCTCTGTCACTTGGAAACTGAGCTGCAGGCTACTCGCTGCCCCCACGGAATTTGTGTGATGGTTTAAAACTGCGCCACTGATCTGCAGAAACTATTATAATATCAAACTGTCTTAACATGTATACAAAAAAATCTATATTTGAGCCGCAAGTCAATATTGATCCCTCACTCAGTAAATGTTCCCCACTGTCTGCTCTTTCCTTACTGCTGAATTTGTCTTACCAGTGGAAAAATGCCATCTCATTTCATTCTGGTCACAATTTAAGAAAAAAACCCAGTCTCTCTTGCCTTCTTTCAACCAGAACTATATTTTCCTACTGTGGAAGACCAACGGCACTGTGCCTTCTATATTGGCTTCTAAATGAATATATTATATATATATATATATATATATATATATAATCGTATAATGCTTCTATGAAGAACCTTTTCAGAAATATCCAGAGATGTTCTGAGAAGAAACTATTGCTAAAGGGGTACCTGGTACATGGGTAGGTATGTCCACATGTTTTTTAGCTTGCTTTAGTTAGTGCAGGGAACAGCAACTTGGAAGACAGGCCATATTATTCGTGATACAGAGCGATATAGTACATTATGAGCAGCTGGAGAAGGGGCAGCCAGTAACGGCCAGTCGCATTAGTTCTTCTCATCCCTTTGAAAAGCAGAGAGAGAGTTAAGGTATCTCTAAAAACAACCTGAAATTCCAAAGCTAAAAAATAAACAAACCAATTATTATTATACCACTGTATGTGCTGTCCAAGATACAGTTGGGGTAACAGCGAGTCAGTGTGTTATTGGTACAGCAGTGGCTGGAACATTGGGCAGACTGGTAGCTACATTACAGATCAGTTCATTTAAACTCACCTGCTTCTTGGCTGCATATTTGAAAATACTCACTGACATGTTTGAACTACAAATTGTGCATTTGCTGTATGTAGGGGCAGCTGTGGCTTAGTCATCAGACACCCTGCCAGTATAGTGAGCCGGCCCAAGGAGGACGTGGAGGCTGCTGATATGAAGAACCAGAAACTCATTACAATGCACAGAGGCACAAAGTCCAACACCCAGAGACTGAATGTTAGCTACAGAAAGATAGCATGGGGATGGGCCTCTCAAGGTTACTGTCTTGTTTGAAACCCTGTGCTTACAGGAGTGCACCCTACCTACCAGCGGCTTGTAGGCTTGAAGTACCAGGGCCAGTACCAGCTTGAGAGAACGTGCTCAAACTGTGAGTCCCAAGCTAGAGGAGCAACATTGATTGATTGACTGACTGAAGTCTTTCTAATGTTTCTGTCTGCTCCTTTATGTAAGTGTGGTGACCAAAACATTATAAACAGCTATTAATATACACTACAGTGTGACTCGACCACCCAGTGTGACAAGCATATAGTGGAATTATCATCTTTCTGACAGTTTCAGCAAAAACGCAGAAATTATAACCTTCATGGTAGAGCTGCTGTATTGAATTGCATTAGACAGAATGAAGTGGCTAATGAGTGTATATATATGCACATAGGCGAACAATATTGAATCTCTAAACTAACAAGTACAAAATGTGGTTTGGAGGTTTGCTATTTAGTAATGCACAAACCCGGTTAAAATTAAATATCTCCTCAAACATATTAAATAATTAATGAAGATTTTCATGTTAGGCCAGCAGTGTGTAAAGCAAGTAGGGTTTTTGGAGTGGTGTGATTGTGCCCAAGTGTCATAGAGTTAGTCCTGAACAGGAAAGATCTAGTTCTTTCTTTATGTTTTTAGTTATTTATCATCTTTTGCCCTCATACAGCCCAAGGTTGTGCCTTCACTAATCAGCAGCAACTTGGAGTGATAATTTCTTATATTAAAAAGTCCATCAAGATACAATCATTTGTAGAATAAAAGAAAGTGTAACAACTACACTTGATATAACTGAGAGGCTGTGACTTTGGAGAGGCCCCTGTTTGCCCACGCCTCTGCAGAGTAAAGGTACATAAATTGCCATGCCAGCTTTCAACGCAAATGCAATTTCATGCCAAAGTGAGTGGCAAACTTGCATGGCAATGCCTAATGAGCATAAACAGGCCATGCATACAATCATCCTTATTTGGTGCCAGAGAAATAGATTTGCATCAGAGGAAAACTACATTGAAAGTGTTTTTGGCCCTTTGGTCTCTGCCCTTTTTATTTACTTCATCTGGTCCAGATCTTTACTTACTAAGTAATGGACAAGGCATTTTTAAAGTTTTCCCAGAGGACAAACTTTGAACCTCTCTCCCTGTATGTGCATGTCAGTGCTACTAAGGGGTTTCGATGTTTTGTCGAAGTACATCTCGACACGTAGCACAGAGGCATTAGGAACCAGTCAATCGACCCTGGGGTTTGTAGGTGGCTGCTCTACAACTAAGATACTGCCGCTATATTACTAAGTGCATGACAACATAATATAAGCAGGTGCATGAGAGATGAGTTAATGTTTTTATTGAATGATTACAACCTATCCTGTCCCTCCCCTCCCTGCTTTTGACCACACCTAGTATTTCAAATTTCACCACGTGGATACTGATTCAACTGCGTCATTATTTGTATTAATGGAGGTGAGATCAGGAGAAAGCAGTCCCATTGGTAGCTGAACATATGACTTAGATGGAGGCATGTTAGTGAATAAAAATATAACTAAAATAAGCAAAGTTGTGGTAGAAACAACTGAAGGATCAATTCAGGAAATAGAACGTACCCGGTGATGAAACTGAATGGCCAATTTGAATATTTTCTTTAGCGTTTTTTTAGAAAATCAGCGCATCCCTATTAAAGGAATCCACCACTTAAAGGTTGTGGTAAAGGGCAGCAGCCACAGGACTGGGCAGGGCCCCAGCTGATATTGGCAGCATCTCTAAGTGATGTCTCTAGATCCTTCATACATTATTCAAGCATCGACTGGGGGGGGGGGTGACTCTTCCCAACTAGACTTCCCTCCGAGATTTCACAGTGGTTTGTGTCTGTGTCAGCTTTGTTTGGGCTAAAGTGCACACCTGGAGGGAAAATACAATATATTTATCTTTTACATATTTATTGGAAGTTAGCATTCAGAATAGGCAGGATGTGTTTCTCTGGCATTGGAAACAAAACTGTATAATCAGTAAAAAAAAAAAAACAAAGCCTGCTATTAAAGTAAACTGTCATGAAGTATTTAACAACAGTTTCTGATTCCTCTCTGTAGTCTACAGATGTTTTACTATTATAAATGCAACTCTTTATAGGTCATCCTTCTGCTAATTAATGTAGATAAATGACTGAATAATCTGCCCTTATCTCAGACACCTGGTAATTATATATAATTGTTCAGAATCACATTCATTTACCATGCTAATTAAAAGCTCAGCATTTATGGCTTCGCCTCCGAGGCTGATTTTGTTAAAGAAACACAGCCGAAGAATTTTTTTGACACTTAGGTGACACAACCTTTTTCTTTAGATCAATGTTATTCTTTCAAGAATAGATGATCTTTTAGTCGCCACACAGTTGTTCATTTATCTCAACAAGGGTGATGGATACAATTGACCTTCTCTTCCTAATGAAATGGCATTTGTACTGCCAAGCTGTGCACAAACCTTTTTTTGCTGCTGTAATTCTCTGCTCCTTTAAACTCTACACTATCACTGGTTGAGAAGAAAAAAGTGAGGATCTCACTTCTCTCAAGTGAGGATGAGGTTGATGTGCTTCTAGCAGCAGTTTCTCAGCAGCGTGCTAAAATGTGTATCTAATTGCAACACCTAATTTTCTCTTTCACACATTACAAGAAGTAGAGATATTAAGTAGAATATAAAGTGTGAATCTTAGACTTGAACTTATTACAGTATCAATTTGACGTTTATAACTAATAACTTTATTTGGTGGAAAATAAATATCATGTAGGAAAGATCTGTGTTTACAATTTTTCTGGATCCCACATTCATTTCCATTACAGATTAAGAACTGTTTAAAATTACCGAGCATCCATTGTGGAGTTTGCGTGTAGTCCTTGCTCCAGTTTTTTTTCCCAACTGACCAAAAAACGCTGCTTAGACTAACTGGTGGGTCTTAACTCCCTGTGGGTGGGAATGGTTGCAGGGCTGTATGTGACAACCTGTTCAGTGTCTTCTGCATCTCCCCTTGGCGTTAGTTGGGATCGGCTCTAGTCGCCCTGGCACTCTGCACAGCATAATCAGGTACAGGAAATGAATGGATGGATAGAGGTTAAGTGTCGAAACGAGCTCTATTATACTTCAAACTGATTTTCATTCTTTTGTGTCCCTTTTGCACCTGCACTCGGGAGAATATCAAGTGAAACAGATGTGTGCTGCTTCAGTTAAAATTAAAGTCAAAGGAAATGCATTCTCTATGATGCAGTCCTCTTAAATCTAAGGTGTGGTTGGAGGTAACAGTGGCAAAGTGGTGGGAAGTGAAGAGGGAAAGGTGATAACTCATTTTCTTTCAAAGCGCTGATGGTCTGGCTGGCTAAAAAGCTCACGCAATGCCACCGCTTGTAAATAGTGAAGTGCATGCTTCATTGTTGTTGTTTTCTTTCTTAGTACAGACAGTTTGGTTGTGCTGTAGAACGTAGAAACAAAAGAAGAAAACTGTACAAAAAGAAAATGATAAAAAAGTGTTTGTAAGATAATTGGGCCTATTAAAGGTAATGGACTTGCCACTTTCCAGCCCCAGACTAGCTATGAGACTAACTGTTCACAAAGATCTCCTCATGCACACGCTAAGACACACACACACACACATACTCACTCACACATCATTTTGCAGTTCAATCACCCCGTACCGTTGTTGGAACAACACAAAGAATAAAACGTCAAGTATGGCATGACTGATTCAGAGGCCTCATGCCAGAGAAGCTGCTTTTATTCATTTTATCCCTAAATCAGCATCTCTATTCTTTTAAAGAATAAATTGCCATTGTTGAGATAAAGAATGGAAACTGAGACTAAGACTGCTGTGTTGGTCATTTTATTCCTTTATAGCTGATATGTTTTCTTGCCGCACAGACTGTGCATAGATATACAGTGCATGTACAACCAAAACAGCCTTTGGGTGGTATGCAGAATGATTAGTGCAGCTGTACATTTGCCTGTTCCCAGAACAAAGTTACCAAAAAAGTCATAGTGGGGTCTGAATTTTATTTAACATTGTTCAAGCTAACCAGAGCTTTGCATTGAATGCAAAGATGTGGCATCTCTTGGCTCTGTAAATACAGCAAATGACATTAGCCACAAATGAAATCGATGTGCGGCTTTACCTGCAGCAGTTAGACAAACTGTTCCATGAAAGGAAGGTCAACCTTTACAGCTCCCCTTTAAAAACTCAGTGTTTCTGTCTTTGTTTGAGCGCCTGATGAAAACCTGAGTCCACTCCAGGTGAATCACAAATCAGTGTCTGCACTGCAAACATCAAAACGCAGTTGTACATGACTCCCAATCTGATCACTGTTCAGGTGTTTATGCTATCATTTTTCTATTTTGGTATGGTCAGCAAGTTTAGTAGCATGTTAACTGTTAATTATTAAATACTATTATTGTTTTATTAGGACTTGTTCTGTAATTCACTGGTTGCTATTGTTTGAATTGCTGGTGTCTTCTTATAAGTATTACGTAATAAACTGCCTACACGTGTCTTTGTGGAATGAACGCCACGTGACTGCACCAGCGAGGGTCAAATCTGTCCTTTTTCACATGTCGACCACCATTTTTCCCAGCAGCATCTCAAGACCTGACATAAGAAATTCTTTAAAAAGCACAGCTTAAACAATCTTTATTATAGATTCAATCCGTATGCACATCCGCAACACAATGAAAACATCTCCATTGCTTCCTCCCCAGGAGTGTCCTGGAGAGACAAACAGAGAAAGTTCAAAGTATTTTCATGTTAGAAATCAAATCTTTGCAGTGTGTTTAAATCATCCCCAGGCTGAACAATGTAACAGGGGAGTTTCAAGCGGCATCAGAACAAAAAAGAATGCCTTTAAGCGTGGTCCCTTTACTTTCCCTGACAGGTGAATGTTTGTTTTCTTTCAGAGGGCTGACGCTCTGTTTATTTGAGCGCCGTTAAAAAGAATTCCATACCCTACTGTGTGCCTTGTGCACTGCTACATTAGAACATTTTCGCACTGCTCATACGTACTCATATTGCTGCATTGCTTGTCATTATCCCAGTGGAAGATTTTGCAGATGGCTGTTTTGGAAGTGGAGACTTGGTGAGCTGAGCGCTAACTGTGGCCAAATTGGTCCAACATTGTCTTTACCAGACAGGCAGTGTGACAGCTGTTGAGCTAGTTTCAGGACTCAATATTTTCTCAAGGCATCAAGCTCTTTTCTGAATCACTGACATGAACCCATTGCTTTGCCTTCACTTCTCTGCAGACCTGAAACCAAAGAGCAGAGAGAAACTCCGAAAACCATCAAAAATCGTAATTACAGAAGCAATCTAATAATAAATGCAGTATATTACCATATTATTGTGGTTGTATGGCTGTATTTCTTTGCAATGTTTAAGGTTACATGATTCAGTTTCTTCCTTTAAGCAAATATTGAGAAGACAAGTTGACAAGTTTGAAGTCAGAGCTGAGCAGAGCCTCACGAAAGATCTAAGAGAGTCACCCGTGTTGATGTGACAGTTCAACAGTGGCAGATTATTTAGTGGAGATGGGGGAGGGCGGGTTCATTATCTCCTAATTACACAAGATAGAGCTGAGGCTTACTGGGCTGCACCAAGAAAACACCTGCAGACTCAAGTGTGTCTCCCCAGACTCCAGCACCGAGCCTGTAAATATGCTGCAGACTAACCGAAGGATTACAGCTTACAATATTGCCAGGCAGCTTTAGAGACAGGCAAATGAGGAGCTAAAACCGGCAGAGGAAAGGAAAAGTGGTGATGGGTGTCATCAGTTGGGACTGGGGAAGTGCGTTTAGTCAGTGGAGTCACTAAGTGAACAATCACGTGTTCCCCTGATTCAAAACCTAATTGAAGCACCTGCTCTCTGTAAGACAGCGCTGGTCACATCCCTGCAGGACACACGTCGAGTCCCCGCAACCTGACATGCTTTCAGTCACAAGAGAGAACTGTTTTCAGGCAAGTAAAGCTGGCGCACAATAAAAACCTTTCTTGTTCCTCGAGTGAAATCTTTCAGCATCTCCCCAGACTTTGTGAGTGTCTTACAAGGATACTATTTCTTGTTGGAACTGAATGCGTGAGGTAAATAGGCAGTGGCAGCCTGTTCCAGATGTTGTGTGTGTACATGCAACCAATCGCCTACAGAGAGAGAGAGAGCTTTGTGCTTTAGGTGTGATGGCTAGCTTTACCATGCATTATTCCCGCACTGCGCTCTCTGGCCTCACTAAGCAACAGCTGTGACAGAGCCTTTCCCCTGCCTGCTACACACACCTAAATCTTCAACAAAAGAAGCACAACGCATCTCAATCTCAAAGCATCTCAGCTGAAAATAACAACTCGCCGGGTGTCCATTGCAGGAAAGGTCACTGAGATTGGTCTTTTTTTTTTTAAGTGAGATCTGGTGGAGTACACATAAAATGACAGAATGATTCTTCATCCGCAAGTAAGACTGGAGGAACCATGTTAGCCGTACACAAAAGGTTTAAAATTGGATTGCAGTGTCTCACGTGGATATAGGATCCTGTCACTGAATTGAAAGCAGCCCCTCCTCCCCTGCTGCTGCATAATGAGAAGATCCTGTGCCATCTAGTGGGCAGCTGGGTAACAACACTGTTATCACCCTCAAATTCAAATAAAAGAGAAAAACAAGTGGCTGTGTGCATCCAAGCTTCACATTTATTTACCCAGCACTTCTATAAAACAAATCTGTCTCTCCAAACAAGACTAAATGATATAGCTGACTGGTGTAATGAGGCAGGAACAGAGGACAGGAACACAGAGCTTAATCAGAGCGTGTCATTGCCCCGGTCTACTCATCAGATTTTGAAAATTGGAAATGGTCTGAATATATTTTAGAGCATTCTAGCACCTGCCCGAGCTAGTCTGAAGGAGAGGTAGATGAACAGGCTTCCAAAGAATGGCTTTATTCATCACAGAGAAATACATATTGGCAACCAACAGAGCATTACCTTGATCTGACACCGTCAGCCGACCTCCGTTTCTGCTGCATTCTTCACCACAGAGCCTCTGCGGGCTTGATTGAGTTTACGGGACTGGGTAAAGACATTAACTGTGCACTTATTTCTATGACTGCAACAAAAACACATTCTATTTTGTACAGAGGTGCACAGCAGGGCACTGACAAAACCCCTGCACTCAACAGTCGTAGAGGCAATTCATTTGGTTCAATATCGCAGAGAGTGAAATTACGTATCACGCCAGCGATGTGGTGGCAGATTTTCTCGGTTACTTAATCACATACTGTTTGCTGAGGAGCAGGAGTGCAAAAGCACGAGATATCCAGTGAAGAACACCTTTTCCCCGATCTCTCGTCTCTACACATATCTACAGGACATTTCATTCCGTGAGACACTAATTAGATCAGCAGACAGACACAGGCCACAGGAACAGACAACAGACCGAGCCTGGTCGGTGCATCCAATTAGCAATCATTGCAAAGCCTCGGGCCAAGGCTAATGGAAATGCAGATAACATCCTATATGGACAAATTGGAGGCTGGATGTAAGAAAAGACTGGCAGATGGAGACCAGGAGCTTTAAGATGTTATCTGCCACACGCTGCCTTGCCTCCCTTCTGCTGATCCAGCGCTTACAGCAGACTTCACCAAAAGAGCTAAGAAAAAAGGCTCATAATTATGTCCTGTAATAAAGAATTACATTAGCAGCAGTTCAAAGAATTGTGCACAGGGTTCATCAGCACACCGCTCTCTTTGTATGGCTTCCAATTTGGTTGAGTCAAGTAAAACCCTGGGAGTGTGGACTCTTTTCAATGTGCTCTGCTTTTCAGATCAGAAGAGAAAGAGGAATAATCACAGATTGGCCAGTCTGAGTTCCAGCTCTTTTGTTTGATGCTCCGTTAGAATCCAAACTTCCTGTTTCATGCACCAGGCATATTTTATGTTCATTCCTTTCTAATTGCATCAGTGGTCGGTGAATGGAGAATTGAAAGTGGCTTCTAGTGGCTGGTGTGACGGCAGTGCAGGACTTAGTTAAAACATGCGGTGTCCTGCTCGGCGGAGTAGATCGTAATAAAGCTCTGAGCAGCTCAGCAGGGGGAGAGGGTGGTTTTCAATCTGTATGCAGCTGTAGGTAATTTGTCAGTACGGTTGAGAATGTAAGTGTGGGGGCGGATCAGTCTGTGTGTGTGTGTGTGTGTGTGTGTGTGTGTGTGTGTGTGTGTGTGTGTGTGTGTGTGCGAAGATAGTTTTCTCTGTATTTCATCACCTCAAATTATCTTTTGCATTTATTCTCCTTTTTGTTGTTGTTGTTGTTGCTTGTAAGCAGGCAATTGATTTCCCTTTTTATTGTAGGTTGATGAAGGTTTCTGTTGTGTTAGTTCCCAGAGGAATAAGGTGTCCTTAAAGTATTGATTCACCCCCCGCAGCCAGTTCTCCAATCTCAATGACCGTGAGGATCTAAATACAGCGATATTTCAGTAATGATCAGGATGTCGGCACTGTAGGTTCAAGCAAGCCAATGAATCCCTACACATTTTGTTTGACTACACAATTAAGAACTTTTTACTTTCATTTGATGGAGATGAATTCCAAAGTGAGTGTGCCAAATCTGCTGGAGTGTTGCATCTAATGAAAGTAATTAAACAATACTAATTAAGCTTCCTAAACAAACAGCTAATTACCTTAACTCCGGCTTCTGTGAGATAGAGCAAGGGTGCTTAAACATGAGCAACTGAGGTGAGGTGGAAAGATTAGCCCATTTTTTTCTGGCTTTATGCAGCATGCATATTCCAAACTCAGCAGCAGGGCTGCCTTATAATTAGAGAACATCACAGAGAAGACGCAGCTAAGGCAGATATTTACCTCAAGCAGCTTTTCATTTAGCCATGTCTGAGCTGCATTCAAATCTTCTTGGAGACTCTTTGTTGCCAAGCAACATGAACCTGAAGTACTTTATGGTATTCTAGTTATAGAGTTTTCCCTTTGGGCTTTGACAATTCACATCTGAGATATACACTGACATTCCTGTCTTTTGACCGCAACAAAGTCGAGCTTCAAAATTAGAAACCTGCTATGAGATGTGCTGTTGATACCAGTGCTTTACGACTGAGGAGGATTTCCTGTGATTTCCATATGGAAGCTTTCCTTTTGCCCTATAATTGGATATATATATATAGGACAAAGGAAATAGGTTATGAAATCATGTTCAGCGAGAAAGTACGAGTCACTAAATTCATGTTGAAATGCCCCAAGTAGAGTGTTATTATCAGAACACCTCCATCTCTTTCTATCAGTATGAAGACACATGAACAGGTTTTCTCCACAGAAGTTTACGAAAAGTTTTTTTCCTCTTGTCACTGAAAATCCTATCACTTTCCCCCGGTATGAGGTTTGCCACTAAATACAAGCTCAGAGAAATTGGCAGCGAGCCACGCTGACATGGGTGAGGTTAAAGATTGTGACCATGTTCACATAGAAGTCTTTTGAAAAGTGACAGCTCGGCCAAGACTCACTGTCACCGTCGTGAGGTGAGAGATGAGCAGGAGTGGGCCTCGTACGTTGCTGGAAGCTGTCCAGATTAATTAGTAGACATCTGAGAGTACAGAGAGCTGACTCCGGCAGCCAGCTTCTCCTCCCACTAGTCTGACAGGGTGGCCATCATGACTGGATATTATCTGGGGATTTTACGGAGCAGGATATCTGCATGATTTATCAGGAATAATTTTCGCAGCTTACCTGCTGGATTTGTAAACAACGTTGATAAATCTGGCGTAGCTTTCACAAATGGCCACGGTCGCTGAAAATGACAGATCATTACAATACAGGGGCAGGGGCAGGAAGATTGCTAATATGGATCATGGCCTGGAGATAAACTGAGATTCCAAACAACACCATTGATTTCCCATGCATCAAGAGGACCAACAGCATAGAGATGAACACAGACCCTTACAACTCAGTGTGAGGGAAAATAAAAGACACCGTCCTGCTGGAACAAACCACAGCCACTGGGACAGAGACGCCACAGAAACCTTTTGTGATTAAACAGAGAGTGCTTCACTCTTTGTGTTCCAGCACCAGCTCCGTGACAAGCACCTACCCCGCTGTGATTGTGCTGAATTCTCCTCTCTGCATATCAGCTCCTTAATCTTTGATCGTGGCATTTTAATATCGCGCGGTGTCAAAGCACAAACTCTTAACACTATCTGCAAAGATACAAAGGATGATATTTTGGTAGTCGCTTCTCCGCTTGAGAGATATTATTGTTGAAGGAATGCGTCTCTGTTGTGAGCACAGAAACTGTGGCGAATGTCCTGTAAAATGAAAAACACCTACAACATATGGACGTTTTTGCTCAGAAGACTCGTTGAAGATACAGCTAGACGAGGCTGCAGAGGTACAGTAGGGAAAATAGTCAAATTAGAGTAGACTTCTTAAGTGCAGTTTGTCTTCAACCTTTAACACAGCTGAAGAGCCTGAGAAGTAGGGCAGTGCCGTTTCCCTTGCATGCAGCCAAATGAACTGTAATTGCCTGAGGAGCTGGGAATCAGAGGTACAAACGGGAAGGAAAGGCTCCTTCAATATACTGATCAGCAGCGTTGACTGGCAGGTCATTGTTAACATTCACTAAACAAACAACTCCTCGCCGCTCAACAGGGCCAACAAACAATAAGCTGGAAGTCACCAGGGACCATGATATTACCATGTAGGGGTAGCTAAGCAATGGATTTAAGATTATTCTTTAATGGAAATGCTTTGGGCTTGTAATTAGAAATGGAAAATGATGATATTAAATTTCACTTAGTGTAGATGATCACAGAATATAACGGCTCTGTGTTCTTGGTTTATTACACTAAAAGATTTACATATAGTTTTATATATATATATATAGTTTTTATACGTATATTTATACGTATATGGCACCAGCTGTGTTGTTTTTCTTTGGGCACAGTAAACCACACACAAAAAAAGGGTACATGTAATATAGTGCTGCAAATTTGGACACGTCCTGTCCATTTGTCCATTCACCCAGTAGTCTGGTTCAGAGGAGGATGTTTTTAAGTGCCAGTTATGCCCTGTACCTACAATCCACATGGGAGGTTTTCTAATGATTATAATGACATACTGACTTCTTTTCTACCTCCGCCCTCAGGCTAAATGTTCCATTTGTCTCCAAATCTAATGGGCATATTAATAACATTTGCTGAACCTTTGCCGCCCGTGTATGTTATCAGGTGTCCCAGTTAAATAGATGGCTATTTGCGTGGAGGGTGTGCATTGACCTCTCAGGAATATTTTGTGCCTAAAATAAAGCGGCCATTTCATATGCAAATAAACAGAAGGCCGTGTTGATGGAACAGCCTCTCCGCATTTGTTGACCTGCTTGGTGAAGTACCTAAACGTGCTGCGTTTGTTTCACTTAGTGAGGAGGTGTGTCTGTAGTGCCGTTTGTGATGCAGACTGTTTGAATTCACTTCGCTTCTTTAACGATGCCAACAGTTTAGGGGGCACTATTCAGCTGCGTGTTGTCCCAAGATGCCAGTTGCTTCTAGTATATTAGTATTACTATTAGTGCTGGATAAAAACAAACAAGCTAAAGAGTCATTGTAAAAGAAATCATCAGACAGTCTGCAATGCTACATTTTGCTTCCAGTAAGTTGAACCTCCCACTCTGAGTCCTGCAGCAACTCTTTCCAGCTAGTTACCTTCCTCCTACTCACACAGGCGAGCGTAGCTCTCTCTGTGCACCCTTAGCACAGAGACAAATGGCTCCTGTAAATTACCTAAACACAAACCACCAATAATGGCACGGTAAGCACTGCAAGAATGATATACTGGAAGCTAAATCAATCCGAGCAACACTGCTAGTGTGGAAAAATGTTCTTCTTTAGGCAGCGTGCTTCCAAGCCGTGTCATCTCCCTCCAGTGTTTGTCATTCATTAACTGACTGGACATGCAGTCACAGTGCTGAATGCTGGAGACGTTTCATGGGTCACAGGTTGGTTGCTTAAACGCGCGACATCTAAAATTCTTATTAGTTGCAAATAAAAACAAGCAAGACAAATCAGCATCCGTCCTAATCCGCATCACAGTTCCAACAAAACATTTTAGGCCGTGCATATTACGTGGATTAAAGGGTTTCTTATTGACAGGTAGACAGAAAGGTAGAAGGCTTTGAAAAGAAACTGTTTCCCCGTGGGCCTCATCACATTTCAGGATGTCCTCTGGAATCATTTCAACAGAACCTTCCCTCACATTCTCATCTTCTCTGAGATTAATTGGCTGCCAGCCAGCTGGTCTGGATCATTCTAGCCTAAATGAAGAGTGAGACAGAATAGACGGCCTTGTCAATTTGTTTCCAATATCCTGGCTCACAGTGCTCCCCGACCTGCCCACTTCAATCCTCCACACTATTAAGAGCATCTCAATCCATGCAGAAAGGAGCGGAGCTATTAAAGCAAAGTCATGTCAAGATGTTCAGCTTTAATTATCAGCCTAAAAAAATGAAAACCCCAATATCCTGCACCAGTAATGTCAGGTAAGAGCCACTTATTAGATGCGGGGGGGCACTTTATTATGCAGAAAACTCTGATGCATGGTTTACTACACAAGCCCTTTGGTATATACCTGTCACCTCACCATTTCATTCAGATAAATGTTCCTGCAGTTCCTTGAACACCCTGTCTTCATCACTTTGCTCTCCTTTTGGAGACTTTATAGTAGTTTAGCAAATGGATGCAGTAGCCAGACAGGGCTTAGAGCAGGAGAAATGAGTGCCATTTCACCAACAGCCACTGATATAAATGCCGACAATGTAATTTAAATGCTTGTGTAACCTTTGACAAAACAGCTTGGTAAGACAACTGGTCTCCGAATAGCTTTGCTGACATTAGGGAAAAACAATCTGCACTAACCTTGATTTGTGTAAACCTATTTTCGTGGACAAAGCGCCTGTACCGCGAGATTAATGAGTTAATCCAAAGCTTTCTCTTGTCCTCTCAGTGAATAAAGGAAGTAAATAATCATGGATGTGGGTGTCATTATGTGCTCACGGTCTTTAGTTCTTCTGGATGCAAAGTTAAATGAGTGAAATTTATCTCAATTGTAGCCGATAAACACAGAAAGAAAAATGCCTCGGTGTTAGAATTACAGAGTGTCTGCTGCTCACATTACACTAAGCGCGTAGGGTTCGTCAATGTTTCAGATGAAGGTGGGTGCCTCCTCATAACGTGCTGTAAAATGTGCCCGTTTTCTCATTGCAACATTGTTCATGTGGTATTTGCAGTCTGCAAACAGACCTCAGACAAATAGATAAGTATCAATTAACATGTCTTTGTTGTTAATTGTAGAGTTATAATTACACGACAACAACTGTATTTTCTTTTCACGTGTGAAGAAGCGATGTACCAAGATATAACTGAGTAGAAACTATATGAACAATCACTGTTAATGATAATCACTGTCAAATTTCAGCTTCATAGTTCAATTTCTTTCTTTAAGCACAACACACAAAATATTCATTTTTTTAATCTCCCATGATGAAAAGGAAATAAGGATTTAACTAGACAATTGACTTCTAATTTTCACATTTTTGTTATAAAAATGAGTGTCAATGATTTAATTCAGCACCATTTACATGATTACCTTTGCGTGGCTGTGTTTGCCAAAATTCTAATACAAATGAAATTCTACTCTCGCATTTTCATTTTCAAACAGGCTTTCAAGCTGTGTAGGTGGGGTTTGGAAGAAAACACTGTTCAGTTCTTGTTTATCCTAGTTAACTAAGCCGGGGAAGCTCCAAATGTACTGATGCAAAGAGCCAAACAAGCAGAAAGATCAGAGAGGAAGAGAATGCAGGGGAGATAATGACAGGAAGCAGTGAGCACTCTTCATTTTGACAAGCCCTTTTTGGTTTTAGTTTGGGTTTAGTCTTTTGCCACAGCATGAATATATAAAAAAGAATAAAATCTGTGGTCAAAGAAATTCCCTCAGTGTCATCTTCATTTCATACATGCTAGTTTTATACTGTCGGACAGTGTTCATATTCTTCCAAATCTACTTACCTCATCTGAGCAAAACACATTTGTCCCGTGATGGGATTACAGTTTGAGCAGGTTATATCTGCATGTAGAAAACAAAACCAGAACGTAATAACTTACACAATGTGTGTCCACTCTGCCTCAGCAATCGAAACAGTCGTCAGCAGCGTAGAGTTGTGCGGCATTCGTTAATAATGCACAGCACAGTGGTTAATGGTGGTGCTAGTCCACATTTGTGACCCCAGATGTTACCTGGAAACGACAGTTACTCAGCCAATTAACATTATCTCACACACCTTCACGTGCCAGCGGTTTCCCAGTAACACGGCCTTGTATTTGTCCTCCATATATTTCCATCTATACATTTGTGGGATGTATGATGCAGGACACAACAAGACATACACAAAACTGGTGTATTCTACGGCATGTAGAAGATGCAAAATATGCGGAAAGGCTAACAGAGAGAACGCATAGCTGCAACAAACGGACGTCACATTTTTCACTTTTGTCACTTTCTGTAATCGCTCTCATCAGCTGACCGGACCATAATGTGCAGGACATTACAGGTCTCCGCTTTAGGAATCATCACTCACCACATGCAATGTGCTTGTATTCTAAAGGGTCATTTCACTTTACTTTTTTTTTCTAGCTTTCAATTCATCGAAGCAACGCTTGTACAGAGGCTACAAATTCATATCATCATCATTAAACTACATTTTAGATACTCAATAGTGGTTTTGTTTTTAGATTTTTCAGGTAATTTACAAAATGCACAGTAAACAGTTTTCACAGGTTCTATTTCTGAATAACAATAAATAAAACATTCAAAGTTTTTTTCAGAGGAAACAATATTTCACCTCCACTCTATTCGCATAGTGGGAAGAAAAATAAACTTCTTGAACTTGAATTGGTGGTGTCTGCTACTGAAGAGCAATTTTCCTATTCTCAAAACATGTCAAGTAAAAATGGTAGGGCGGGAAGCTACAGCCAAAATCGTTGTGCTGTGATGAATGGCTCATGTGCTACAATAGTTCCAGAAATACACTTGACTGCATCATTTATAGTGAATTCATTTTATTTTAAAATTCATGTATCCACAGGCAATGTATTTCAAACAATGAACACTTTTGCATTATTCAAAGGCAGGTCCTCCACCTAGCGTGATGCACCGGACGCAGTGGACTGCACAGTGTACATGAATGATTTTAATGTCCTCTTTATTTAGCTCCTGACATGTTAGTGTATCAGTCCTGGTCAGGCACAAAAATGGCAGATGCAAGTCTAAATGTAATGACAGCCAGTGTCCTGGTCTGACCCCAATTTGTCTGAGACCTGTGTATTCTAATTAAATCAGGTCCTTGGATACAACTAAGCATTACTCACTTTAAAAATGTGTGGTAGGCTGGAATTTTACTCACGTACCTTTATTTTCTTTTGATTTGTCTCAGTTTGATATGTACCGAGAAGAGAGTGGCACTCATTCAAACAGTGGCACTCATTCAAACGAATCACTTTCCATTCATCTTAAACCCTAAATTATTCCCAACAATCACATGAAAAAGCATTATGCCATTTAACTGTGAGTGGAAGTGATTGTCCTCAGTGGACAACATAAACAATAGCATATTTAATCTATTACATTTCAGTGACCGGTGCCTCACGGAGAAGCTGAAGCTGTTTCTGGGGTAAACTGAAGTAGCTGTGAATCTGTAATCTAATGGAGAATCCCTCTGTAATGACGCAACTGCCCCCACTAGATGGCCCTTGCACCCAACTGTGCTGCCTCTTGAGTAGGAATCATGTTTGATTAGCACTCGATCTTATTGCTGTGTATTTCTTGTTCTAGAAAAGCAGAACACAAACAAAAACAAGTTACTGTTCCAGGAAGTGACTCTAGATTCCACGTTCTAACTCAAACATGAGTCTAATTCAAAAAGCCAGTAATTACTGACCCAGCCCAGTGGTATTTATTTATTATTTATTATTCATTGCTCTGACCAAATCATATGGAGCAATTTGGAGCTGCATTAGCTTGCAAATTGTTTTGAATGTCTCTTTGAAAGTCCTTATTCACATTTAAAACAGACCCTAATTTAGAATTAATATGGTAGGATAAAAGTATGGAATATAAACGTTTTCTTGTGTTGTTTGTCATACATAACACCTCAGATTACATAACAGGACAGAAATAGAAACTCTTCATTGAAAAACAAAAACAGCGTTATGCAGGGTACAATATGTTCTACCCATTTGAGGAAGTGGCTTGCTCACCAGACTATGTCGCACGCAGTCGTTATTTAATGGCTGATATGCAAGCAGTTCCACTAAGCAGCTTCAAATCGTATGTTCATGAGCAAAACAACCCACTGCAGTCGTCTGCCCCGGTAAACAGTTGCCCATGCTGCGGCTGACAAATGCAGTGCACTAAAGCCAAGAGAGTGTCTTTGTAGGACGGGAGATGTCAGTCACTATCTCATGTTGGACATAAATTGCTCTCTCTGCAATGATGGATTTCCCTCCCAAGGCCGCTCATAAACATCTCAGAGTGGACTGAGTATTTTTTTTTCTTCACAAGTCAGCCTGTGGGCTCTCACTCACAATATTACAAGGTTTCTTTTGTTTCTTTTGGCAGCCTGGCACCCTGGGATCTATCTACACTGCCCCACATGGGGATTCTGGTGTCAGTGGACTGCTCAGCCTTGACGTGGCTTCAAGGCACAAGCTGAGCTGTACTGGTGGAGCTGGTACCATTGCTCTTAGTGATTTATGTGCCGGGGACGATGATAAAATAACGTGGAGGCTCTGGATATTCTTCTAAAAGAAACAGTAGACAGCTCAGAACGAGAGAGGGAAGATAGTTGTGTGGGGGGGTTTTGTCCAAAGCCAGAAAGTCATCAACCGGAGGGCAGGGTGTGAATGGGAGTGTGTGCAGGTGGTTGTCCAGCCTTCATCCTGACTGGGTCAGTTTACCTCTCTGTCCCCACACACTGACCTTTTAATATGGCCTATACCTCCTCTTCTTTCACTCAGCCTTTTATGGCCACATGTAAATCTCTCTCTGGTAACACAAGCTTGTCAGCCCTCCTCTAGTCCCTTTCTTTTCAACGCATTTATCCTCCCAGAGAATTCAAAGAGGTACTGCGGCGGGGAGGTGGTATGTGGGCCTCCTCAACTTGAAATAGATTGAAAAAGGCTGAGGGATGATCAAAAAGGAGAAAGTCCAGAGCGAAACCTTAGACATGGGAACGGCTGGACACTCCACTGGGCAAGAAAGCCCCACTCAGATGAAAGGCAGTCGTCCATCAATAAGTCATTAAAGCAGACATGTAGACCCAGAGACGAGAATGCTGACAATCACGGTCGCTCTGCTCCAAGTGTGAGCTCACATTAAGGCGTGGAGTCGAATTGCAAGGTGAGATTGATGTTTGCCCTAAAATTAATAAAAGATTATATGAAAAGCGGGAATGAATCAGATGGAGAAGTGATGAGCACCATCTGCTGGATTCAGATTTTGTGGTCGTAACTGAATTTTATTTACTGATGAACGGTGGGGGAAATATATCTCCGAAGGGCTTCTGTTTGCAATCAGCCTCTTCTGCAACGGTGAAAAGCCAGAGTGAGGAGGTCACTAACTGCTCAGACAAGATTCCCTTTTACAACGTGGTGTTTAGCAATAAAATACCACCCAAAGCAGTCTGCCAGCACAACGTCTTCAGGGCTGTGTGTGCTCTGTGTAGAGAAAGAGAGCAATACGCTAATGGATAAGCAAACTATTACAGTTTTCTCCAGTTGGCAAAGACATTTGTTGTTTGAGGTGCGCGTGTGTCCCGGTGCTCTTTTTAAATGGAAAGAGAGAGAGCTCTATAATTTTATCACCAGCAGGAGCCCGAGCAAGTTTTTCTGACCCTGATCTGTCTTAGTTAACCAATAAGAGATATACAGGTCTGACAGGGGGTCATAGCAGCACTTATTCATGTTGCTAATGTCACGTTGAAGCCGGGAAGCTTGGAGAGGGCATAGAACCCATTTTACTGGGCAGTAAATTTAGCTGCGTTAGCGGGTATAGTGACAGAACAATGTTGGGCTTTATAGCAATTGGTGCACAGCAAAGGCACGGCGGGTGCAAACATATTTCACAAGGCGTCGCGTCGATGGGATTGTCCTTTTTCCTGCTATTCCAGTAGTAAAGTGGGATATTAACCTCGAGACGCCTTAATAATTTAAATAGCGTTGCAGCCACTGAGTGTTGTTCATTTCACCCTTCCAAATTGCTCTGCGCTCAGTGTGACTGCCGCGTGTTATGCATCGCTTCAGAATAATAGGGGAATAACTCCTCGTCGTCCAAAGGACTCTAAGCCAACTAACGATTTGGAAGTTCTTTGTTGCGCTGGTTGTGTAAACGACTCAGCGCCAAACAAAGCCATTGTACAAATGTCTCCCCCTTTTATCCACTACTTGCTGGCCACTTTAGCTACTTACTATCAGGACCCACAAAGCTCTGCGCTTTAATGACCTGAAATTCCCTGAACAAACACTGTGTCAAGGAAGAGGTCGCACAGCTCTGCTTTCACTCCGTCACTGTGGAGCTGGGTTTGTTTGTTTATCTGGAGGGTTCTTACCAAATTGTCAAAGAAACCCAGCAGCCTAATTCTGGATTAGGCTCAGATCTGATCCTTTACCACAAAGTGCCCTCACAATATGGGAATTATTAGGCCCCGGGTTATATTTTCTAGAGAGACAGCATATCGTTAAATTCTATCACTGTATTTGGTCATCGTGATAAACTGATGAACTGTAACGAAGTAACGAAGTAGCCTGATAAAGCTTAGTGCAACAATACATTTCCTTTGCTCCTACGTTTGTGACCCTTAACCTGTGTTTCAAGATGAACAAAATAGGTCGTCGTGCCATTTTGTTGAGGGAAAACTCGTCTTCGTTTCTGAAGTAGCACCGCTGAGCGCGTTTCAGCTTCTTTGTGCAGCACAAAAACAGGCAAACGGGGAAACGAGCTCTTTATAGTTATAAAAACATGTGTGATATGTGATGTGCATATCGTTGTGTTGCAGGTCTCCCAGAGTGGGAGTCAAATCCCCACATTTAAAAGCAACCCTTTTCAGAAATGCTCTCTGCTACAGCTGAATAACACGAGTCTTTCCCGCATCTCACTAGTTTCCTTTAACACTTCTGACTGTTTGATTCATCCTGAAAATTGCTGTATCTCTGTGTGTGCGAAAATTGTTTCGCGCGGTTTGTCCTGATAAAACTGAACCAAACAAGAGCCGCATACGTGAGGATGCCGCACGGTGTAAAGGGCCGCTGCTTCAGGTGGGAGTCCTGTCATTTTAATGACGGCGGCCAACTTTTCGAGAACGAAATGCTAACTGTGGACACATGGATGTGGATGCAGCTCTTTCATCTGCAGCGGCGTGGACGTGGGCTGAGTGTGTTAAGTGATGCATCATGAATGACTGGCAGTAGGACAGCGCTGAAGCTGGTGTTTTCCTGCCTAGTGAGCAGCTAATGGTGCAGAGAGCATATCCCAGTGGGGGAGACAAACACTGTGGCCCCGCCACGATGCCAGATGTGCTGTCAACTGTACTGTCAACAGCAACAAAGCACAGTAGGCTCAGCAGAGTATTCGCATTCAGGATGAGAGACGCTGCCGTTAACTCGTCTGCTGCCTGAGCCTGACGCCTACACTGAGCACTATAAAACTGTAATTTATTTTCATATTCAGCATTTTAGACTCATTTTTCTCAAAACAAGAGAGAACTCAGTGAGTGGAGTGACACAATGCCACATCTTCCTCGTGCAGTTTCCCTCATATGTGAAATAAAACAGACTTTAAATATTAGGAGCATTCGAATAAAAAGAAATATCACTTACTTTGAAATATATGTGGAAGGTTTGTAGTGAACCTGTAGGTGTTATTTCACCTGTTTTAACAACAAAATACAATTGTAGGCCTCAATGACTGAGCAAATAACTTGTTAACAACATTTATTTTGATGGAGATCTGCACTGACCACACCTACACACACACACACGCAGTGACACGGAATTGAGACATACTGTAAATAAAAACAGACTAAAGTGAACACTAATCCATACAGACATGATACACCCAAGGACATACAGACACAGAAAAACAAATGTAAACACTGACTGATGGTCCAGGAACACCCCACTGACACACACCCCTCCCCCATTTAGCAGGGAGGGTCGGCCATCTGCCCTCAGCAGCAGCAAGACAATGAGCAGATCAGAGGAGTCGACTAATGAGCAGGAGTTTTGCGCTGTTAAAAATTCATTCCCCGGCTCTCGTTGAAAGCCGACCTGCAGCCACGTTGCAGCTGTGACAGCAAACCAGGATTCAACTACGCATGTTGCTCTGTATCTTTCCTAACCGCCGGCTCCATTGCTCTAGCGCTGATGACTTAATCACCTGCGGCTTTTTTTTAAGCAACACATCACAAAGGTCAAGTCTTTGCCGACTAAGACATGCAAACGGTTTATTGCATAACTATTCATGACAAAACACTTGGTAGGGCCCGTCGACAAGAAGGCGCTGGTGTTTTGACACAGTCTGCCGCCTGCCTGGCAGCATGAGCAGACACAAACAAGTCTTTCTGCAGCAGCAGTCAATAGTTCATCTTTCCAAAAAAACCTCTCACGCAATCTGAGATGAGGGAAGTGCGACTTTGGTGGATGATGGCTTCTGTAGTGTCTCGTGGTTCGTGTTGGAGTGGAGGGGGCGGAGGTGTGGGAGGGTATTGATCGCGCTGTGGACATCTGTGGTATCTATTAAGAGCACTGTCAATCATGAGAGAGGGGAAGTGAGGGCAGAGTGGAGTGGTTTTTGGTGCACACGTGTGATGAAGTAGGCAGACAACAACAACAAGACAAACAGGTTCACTAAAAGTTCAGCCTGTTACACTACCCGACCTACGTAAGCAAACTTGTTTTTGGTTCTCGCTGTCCTAATGCTGTTTATTTTATCTTATTGTCTCCGTGCATCCCTTCCTTTCTGCCACCCAGTCTTCAAGCCAAACACTCACTGCATAAGAGAGTGTTCACTTTCACTCGAGGAGAAGAGAGAGAGAGAGAAATAATACGTCTGCAGCTGTTGTTTAATTATCAAGGCTGTGGGTAACTGACTTAGTTGTGCCAAAAATCCTACATAGCGTCAACAAAATGTGATTGTGATATGGTCCAGAGAAGCCAGCGGCTGCATATGTGTATAATTATAAAAGATTTTGTCCAGACATTATCAGGCCTGAAGTGAAAGGGATTATCTGAAAAGAAAAAAAACAGCAGGAGCTGACACAATATTGATTCAGTCATTTTCTTCTTTGCTGTGCACAAGTTTGGGTTGGTTTACAGATGTTTTCTTTAGACCTGTGAATAAAAATACGTCAGACACAAAAGGGAGAGGTGGACGTGGAGTGTAAATTATATAACTAGATTTGCAAACATTTTTTTTTTTTTACTTAATTCGTGACATCTCGTTACAAACCTGCTATCATCATCAATGCGGAGACATGTTATAGACCTGCAGGTGATTTACAAACTTGACGTTGGAACATTGTGTGCCAAATAAATCACGGGTGGCCAGAAAACAAGAGACGAAAGTGAAAAGTGCTGCTCGTGATGCCAGGAAGAGAACTGCATGACTCACTATTACAGGAGACTTGTCAAAGGCTCCAGACAATGTTAGGTGAGTAAGACTAATAATAAGTCTGAACAACAGAAAGGCAAGTGAGATCAGGTTACAGGTGCAGGAGAAAGTCTGCTTTCTGTTTACCTTGGCAATCGTGCCGTCAGTGCCTGTGAACACATGTATGTACGATTCCATTGAAGCTCAGCTGCTTACATGAAGCGTGATTAAATGTCCATGTTAACACGTGTTTCTGCCTGCTCCAGCGGAAAGAGACCAGCACCTGTTTGCTAATAACAGCAGTAAAATCTCTGATTCAAATAATGAATTCCTTTAAAAGCAGTGGTTTCAGAAATATGCTGGCAGATGAGTTTTGTTACCGTTCACTTAACACGACAGTGTTTTAGTGACAAGCTGAGTTAATCAGCTTTATACTTAACACAGTGAGAGTGTTTTATAATTAACGAATTTTACCCAAAATGTCAAACTGTTGCTTTAACAATGTGATTAGAAGGAGAAATCAGCTTTGCTTCACTGAAATCTGGGAAAAAGGTTGGTGGTTGATTAATATATATAACATCTGTTTGATTTGCATAAAAGCTGAACTGTACACACTGCATGTTGTACAGGAGTTTTGTGTTGTAATCATTTCTCCATCTATCAAAGCTATCAACTTGCCAGCAGTCAGTGAGCGAGAGACTCGTCGGGGAGAACTGTTCAACCCAGACAGACTTCTTCACCTCTGATTCTTTAACGTTAGCTTGGTGTGTCTCTGCCTTGACATACAAACTGGACTGATGTCAATCTTTTATTCTCACTGTTAGAAAGAAAGTGAAAGTGAACACGCATTTCCCCAAAAGTCACATTTAACGTGTTTAAACAGAGATGTATGCACACAAAGGAAGCATGAAAGTCTTTTCTAGTTTAATGTTTCCTAACGTATTGAGTTGTCAAGATGAGAGCTGATCAAATACAGAAATGTCAGCGAAGGGAGTTTCACAGCCTCCCGTTTGATCTGCTTTAGCCGAGGACACACAAAACCTGCTCTATCATTGGGAATAAAACGATTTGCTGTCCTGAGATTTCTGGCTTCATCGGCTATATCAAGCAGGTGTTCTTAACCAACTGGTTCTGACAGTAGCGAACATTTTAAATGTAATAATTGGGCTGTATGTTATTTGACTTTTCATGTGTATATAAATGACTTTGACTGTGATTGATGAACAGTTTGGACACGTGTAACCCTCGCAGAAAACAGCAGTGTCTTAATGAGCTTCTGTAAAACCTATAATTTCACTGGAGGAGATTAACATGTAAAGAAAACAGGAGAGTGAGGTCACATGTCGTCTCATGACTTTCTCTACTGAAGGCATTGAAAAGAAAGTGATGTTTATTTGGAACAAATACGATCAGGTGTGACTGAAGTGCAAAAAAACAAAAGAGCCTCATGACACGAGACGTACTTACACAAACTACATCATCATTTTAGACCTGAGATGCACAGGACATTTAAAACGCTTCTTTTCCGTACATCCTGTCCTAACATCTGGTAATATACATATATACATCAAAGTGTCCTAATTTTGTCAGATAACATATAAAACCAGATGGAAAGCTCCCGTGGGGGAATTTAATTCTATTACTCTGTGTATGCACACTCACACAAACGCACACATCACTCCAAGACATAAGCAGTGAGCGGATACCACCGAGGGTTGCTCTTACAGATTTAAAGCCGCCCTGAAGGCAAGAGGCACATGATGGATCAGACATTGATTTGATTTGAAGGCAGTGTGAAAGCCGCCGTCCGTGCCCTCTGCCAGAGAGGTGAACCATGATTGACCAACGACTGTCTGGAGGGTTCACTCAGGAAACTGTAAGTGGACAGGCTGGACCTGCTGCTAACAATCACCTTTTGTACAAATGGGCTGGAAATGAATTGCTGATTCACAGAGTAGAAGCACAAAGAGAGCCCCAGCTGCCAACTATTTGACTACTCCATCTCTAAACTGTTGTTTCTTGGTCACACAAATAGACGCACGCAATACATATGAGTAAAAAACTGTTTCCCATTTTTTCAGATGTGACTCACATGAGAAATGAGGGGAAAGTGCTTCTGCCCCAACCTGAGATTCTCCTGTCTACTTAGAATAAAATTTTGCTGCTGGCTGGGTTATTTGTCAGAAATCGTCTCCACCTACACAAAGCGATGAATCACAACTTCAGAGTAAAATCCAAATCTGTCTCCAAAACAGCAGTGAGCAGTTTAAAGAAACTGTTGCCGCCACCGTTGCCTCTCTACTCACTTCGCTATCATTTCACATTAAAGCATTACTGACAAATAGGCATATAAGTATATAAATTATAATGACCCGGGTCAGCTTTATGTAACAGCTGAGCTACCAGCTTCACATATATATAGGGGTTTTATGAAAGACATCATTTTGAGTGCATCAGAATGAATAAGTGAAATCCTGCTCACAAGTTCATGTAAACAGTGTGGGGAAGTGACAGTCACAGTCATGTGGCAGAGCACTGACAGAGAGAAAGTGACCAGACAAACATGACTAGTCTGATGGCCTGTAGGAGACAGAACTATTCTGCTGAATGGGTAAAAGTACCATTTAAACTATAGTAGACTGGAGCAGGAGATATTAGACATACTCCATATTTTCACCTCTTTGTCTCTTAGCACTTTAAGCATGCAGCGTCTGATTGACCAGCCTCACGGAAACCTGCAGACGGGCTGAGCAGAGCAGTGGAAAAAAAGACATCCCAGCTTAACTGTGCATGTGGACGTGACCAGGATGTTTTTCATGGACTGGTGACATATGTACCCGTAGGACTGTTGGAAACATTTTAAGAGTCTCAGATAGAGTCAACAAAACCGAAATAATATTTGTTTTTCGCATGATTTCTACGGTTGTAAAGTTTAAAGCTGTTGCTTAAGAACGTTGTTGTTGTTAAATGTGGACTCCAACCATGTTAAATATGTAGTATATGACAAAGCCTTATATGACTCCTTGGAGAAAATGCACCTAGTTTCATTTCACTGTCTTTAGGGATATAATGTAAGATAATCAAGTTTCATAGATGTTTACCAATTATTTTTAACGTGTCAGAACTGATGTCATGACAACTACATTACTATTAGTAAAGCTGTTAGTTGCTAATCATCGTCGTCACAACAATGATTCATCCTTTCATTTTTGAAAACCCTCAGAAAGTGATGCGGTTTTCACCTGCAACCTGTATAAAGCAAACAGAAACTAACAGAGGCAAGGACCAAAACTTATAGAGAAACGAGACATATCTCAGTATTGTCTACACTCTTGGATGAACAGGTGATTCGTGGGGCCAGAGCAG
>JAUMTR010000013.1:13307854-13373025 GCA_032270685.1 Microctenopoma stevenorrisi | reverse complement strand
TTTCACTGTCTTTAGGGATATAATGTAAGATAATCAAGTTTCATAGATGTTTACCAATTATTTTTAACGTGTCAGAAGTGATGTCATGACAACTACATTACTATTAGTAAAGCTGTTAGTTGCTACTCATCGTCGTCACAACAATGATTCATCCTTTCATTTTTGAAAACCCTCAGGAAGTGATGCGGTTTTCACCTGCAACCTGTATAAAGCAAACAGAAACGAACAGAGGCAAGGACCAGAACTTATAGAGAAACGAGACATATCTCAGTATTGTCTACACTCTTGGATGAACAGGTGATTCGTGGGGCCAGAGCAGGTAATCAAAGAAGATAAGAAGACGGATTGAAGGCAAAGCATATGGAGGAGGTACAGGGTGGAGGTTACCAGTTTGTGTATTAAGTACACACAAGGATTATCTGAGTACAAGACATAAGCAAACAGTGAAATAGAAATACACACAATATGACAATACCCTCACTGTCATAACTATGTTATTGATGATAACCTAGGGGGGTTGTTGACACTGCTGATAATAACACATTCTTCCAGCTCCCTTGTGCTTGTTCTCTCTGGCAATCAGAGCAAATAGAAGAAGAACCCACTTTATTGGTCATAAATACATTTTTACATGTTACAACAAAATGTATTCTCTGCATTTGACCCATCCCTCCTTGGGGGGGCAGTGAGCAGCCACAGGCAGCACTCGGGGAGCTGGCACTGGGTGTCTCACTCGGGGACACACCTGGTATGGGGGACTATGGTCTAGGTGACTCAGCTGGGAATCGATCCCGCTATTCCTGCATCCCAGCCCTCTGCCTTAACCACCGAGCTACCAGGCCGCTAAATAAATCTCCTAGTGTCTTGCTGCCTGACAGGTAGCCATCAGTCGTAACACTGTGAGTTCACAGGCGCTTGTTTTCACCTGAGGCGTTAAAAACCTTTGTCTGTCTCCACATCAGCAACATTGTCACACTTTGAAACTCACAGAGTTGATAAGTAATGCTACTGATTCATTAATGGATGTTTCCTGGTGCATTGTTCAGAGTGAAGTGTGTTTTGCTCAAACTGTCCCGCTGAAGTCGAGGGGAGCTCACACTCGCCATCAATGTAGAATTAGAAAAAACTGAACAGAACTTTCTGGCGGAGGAAGCAAGACTAAAAATAAAAACTGAAACATGCAGCACTTGTCAAGTCCGGATCAATATCATTCCTTTGGGAATATTGTGTTATTGGGAAGCTGACAGAGTGGCCAGCACCCATCCTATTTCCTGTCATAAACTGTTATAAAACACGGGCCTGTTAAATAATCAAGAAGTCAGAAGACCGGATGCTGGTGTCGGCACAGCAAATCCAGATGTATTATTTACTCCGCATCATTGTTTACACAAAAACACAATAATCCTCACAGATTTGGGGCAGTGGGGGGTAGGAAAGGCAACACTCAGTATCAGTGGAGGGATCTACAGTCCTCGCAGTCTTTAGAAAAGAAAAGAATTCAATTGTGTTGAGAAAATAAACCCAAAGGCAGCCAAGTACAAAGGGCCCTGGGTCCCAAGCGAGCGCCTTCAGGATTCATCCAAAGAGTTGGCTCCAAGAGGAAACTTTATCAATCAGCTGAGGAGGCACAGAGGGTTGGAAAGTTTAACTGTAATTCCTGCTTTTTTTCCAGTTCACAAGAGGCACTCCCCGTCTGCCTTCATACAAACATGGAGAGAGAAAAAGACAAAAAAAACCTCTTCAGTGGCATTTTGATGCTCTCTGTTTGAAATAATACACATTTCACACAGAGAGCATTTTTTTTGTTTTCACATTCTCACTATTGCCTAAAGCACTTTGACATCACCACAGAGAAAAAGGGTCAAACTAATGAGTGTACATGCCTTCACTCCAACTAAAATACGAATTTGGCACATTCTATTTATTGCTTCACAAACGGCTCCAGCTTGATGAGCAGACTATTATTCAGAGTTGTGAGTCATCACCTGAGAGCGAGAGCAGAAAAAACATTTTTTATGTGCGTGTGTTGGAAGACAGTGATGGTTTTTACTACCTACTGCCCTTTCATGTAGATTGTAGGAAGAAGAAAATAAAACAACTGTTTGTTTTCTACTAGCTTCAGGCAGCCACTGTAGACAGTGTCATCTTTCAGACACGGAGGCACCACAGGGGCGGTAAAGCATCCCTCTGGCCACAGCTGATAGATGTCCCCCCGTCCGTGCTTTGTTCTGGCCTGGTGCTGGACACTTGTCCAACCTCCGTCCAGACCAGAGCCTTATGTCACTCATCACAGGAAGCTCAATCCTGTCAACAAGGATGCTCATATACACAAATCCAGCTCGTCGGGTTTCCATCATGGTTTTTAAATAATAAATGAAGCCTGTCTCCTTGTGCTGAGTGGTGTTATAAATCAGCGCTAAAAGCAGCCTGCCAAAGGCGATGGGGTTTTACGCACCGAGCCTCTCTGGAAAGGTCAAAATGTTAGGTTTACTTCAACAACCTGACAATGAGAGGTAATAAAGTGTTGCTGCGTTTAGTCTGTGGAGCAACAGAATAGAAAATGAGCTTTAATGTGACGGTTTTCTACCAAAGTGTGCTGAGACACGTTTGATGACTAAACGGATCATTTTCAGATTAAAATGCAGCCAGTCGCGAGGCAGAAAAATAGAACCTGGGGTAAAGCTTTAGTCCTGGGTTGTGTTTGTGGATAGGAAAAAAAACTTCTGCTGACATGTAACTTAATAGCATTCTCCTTCACGACTCTTGATGTTAGAGGTAATGAGGCAGTCTGGCACAGCGGCAGATTTATTTCCTCTTTCCCTTCTCTGGTCACTCAACTCTGGAAAGCTTATCGGCTGTCATCTGGACTATTGTCTCCGTTATCTGAGGTGATCAGGGCTGAGCTGGGCTTCTGTTGGCATTTGAGTCTCCTCCACCATCCGCACAGGCCAGATGGAGGACCTCCACCTGCAGGGAGCCTGAAAGAACACTCACTGTGATCTGCTGTCGTATACAAATGCAGCAGAAGGGTCTCCTGGTGTCTGGAGAGAGACGTGACAGGAGGCACTCATTCAGAACATTTCTACAATAGCGGGTCTGTAATGTTGTGAAGCAGTGACAGTTGTGTTTCTTTGAAAGGGACAAACTGTTCACTGAACATCTACACACATTGTTTAACAAATTAATGCTTCCAGGTTGATTTTGTTTTTACAATATACAGTGGGATAAACCTTCATTAGCCACTGGAGGCTGTTTTCATATTGTTGCAAGGCGAAAACCACAGTGGAGACGTTAATGTAAAAGGAAAGGGAAACCGGGTTGCATTTATCATGGACTCATAGAAAACACCCTTCCTATGCAACATCTAGCTCCATTTCTCAAGCAGCCTTGTGACTTGCTTTGGATTTGCGCCACATGCAGATATATATTTCTCCCCTATGCTCCAGGGCAGTGTCACCCGTTTCAGTTTTTATTGGTTCATGCCCTGTTGTCTAATTCTGCAGGGACCCCGTGTCAGGACAGGCAGCTGCAGGATGCAGGGTAATCAGCGTAAAAATGTTCCTGAGCCGAAAAAGAAAGTTGCCTGCTTGCCCACCAACATTGTCAAGCTAGTGACTGTTGTTAGTTTTCCAGTAAGAAAAAATGAAAATAAATCACTTTGGCCTCATGTCGAAGGCAGGACTCTTGTGCTCCAACCCCAAAATAACTTCAGCACAACAGTAACTCAGAATGGTGGGTATATTTCAATCTGACACGAATCCTCAGAAATAGATTTTTCATACCTCGACTAATATCCACTATGGGGAATACTTGACACCCTTTTATAATTGGGTGGTAAGTTTCAAACTGGAGCCTGGTTGTCATTCCTTTCTTTAGTGAGAGGTTAAAACTCAAATTCCCTCCAGGGAAGTAAAATAATGGATCCATCCACCTTGTTAACACTATTCTAAATGCAGACACTAATCTATCATTCATAATGTGTCTGAATATAAGGACTACTGTCACATCAAGCAGCTAAAACAAGGCTCATTACGACGAACAACCTGTGTGATTTCACTGCATTTCATTCTAAAATCACTGGGGTATTGTGACCTTGACTGAGGTCAAAGAAATCATTTTCATAAAAGCCAGTGACACATGCAGCCCTGCAGCACAGTAGGAAGTTTAAGAGGGTGCCGTCCAAAGATAAGGAGCAACCTTTGTCTTTAAAGGGAGCCTATTGTTCATATGTTGGCTTTTTCTTTCAAACACAAACATTTAAGTAAACAAGCAAACCGGATGCTTTTACAAATATTTCTCGCGTGGAAATATAATCATTAATATTTATCAGTGCCAGCATTGTAAATAAAAAGCTGTCCACTGGTCCTGACTGCTTGCACGTGTCACTCACATCCCACAGAGCCTCGAGACCTGAGATCACTATCATTCCTATGGAATATTACATACATAAGAGTAGGGTAACATTTTTGTGTCAGGTCACCGAGGCTGGAGTCATCTTGTCTTGAGAACAAGACAAACCCAAACAGTGGCTCGGGACTATCGACGCCTCCCCCCTACACTCACCCCCCCCCCCCCCCCCCACAACTACCCTTCTCCTCTCAACGGCACTTTACACTGTGAAGTGACGGAAAAACAAAAACACTCTGATCATGCTATGAGCTGCGAGTGATACGTAGATAAAGAAGTTATGCATTCCAGGGTGAATAACTATCCACATAACTCTGTGCACAAACATGCAGGGGCAATCATATCATACTGAGTCATAGAAAAACTGCAGAATTCACACTTCACCCGCCAGGAATATTAGAGAGGTCGGAGCATTTCATTAAAGGGCAAAAAATGCACAGTGTATGACACAAAACAGATGTATTAACACCACCGGTTCTTTTTATTATTACTTCACCGACAGTGTGAATAATGGCGTGAGAGTCACTGCACGTGATGGAACAAACAGTACTCTAATAAGCAGAGGAGCCTTTTGGTGCACTACATCAAAGTGCCAGTGAAAGGGAGCACAACAAATATAGCAACACACAACTTCACCGTTAAACTCCCACAAATATATGTGGGTCTACAAAGCATTGACAAGCACCCAGAGTTCTTTTGTGCACACATTAAGTTGAAATTCACACAAACCACTTTTCAATGCCCAGACAAGAGATTAAAGGTATTTGAGTTACTCAAAACCTTTTGTGTATTTATGGGCGACACCCAAAGTCAGCTTCAACAACAAAGGCTGGATGTTATTTTCCATGTCAAAAAGAAAAAAGGTGAAGATGATATTTGAGCAGATATATCATTATGAAAAATTGTCCCGTGCCAACTTGCTGAAGGGGGCTGGGATGAGTTGCAACTGGAGAGCCGCTGTTGACTGAGCAGCGCTGCTCATTCTTCTCTTTATCTCACTAGCATTCTTCTACCTCATTTCAATAGCCATTCTTCACTGAAGAGCCCCCTTCGCTGTTGTTCACACTTCTTGTGATTTGTATTCTAAGTAGCTCACAGGTCCTTTGTATTCCGCGCCGATAACAATCTGAATCCTCACGCTGACAGCGGAGAGCGCAGATATCCTGCTACAGCAAAAACAAAGGTCTTATTTATTATGAGGATTGAATCTGTTTTGTTGGAATCCTGCGAAATGATAAACTCTGTGTACACAGTGAGTCTGCACGCGGGAGATGAAAGATACACTGTAAAAGTAGAATGATTGTGTTGCTGTGATTACGCCAAACTTACCTCTCAAACGTACAACATATTTCAAACACATAAGCACGATAGATTCATTTCACTGCAAATACATTCTCCTGCGAGACCTTTAAAGGGATTCATTGCCATGTAACTGGATCACTTCAAGAAATGTTTCAGCAGATTGAAAAACAGCAACAAAAGAAATTCAGTGGAATTTGTAATATTTTGTTTGTTTTTTTTAATATGAAGGCTTCAGAAAAAAAAAAGTTCTAAAAATGTCCAACAAGCAACCCCAAAAAGTGAGTCACTGGAATTCCCCTCTGTGCTCAAAGTGATTTGGGGAATGTTAAAAATGAAATACTGTGTGTTATTCAGCACATGAATGAAATACAGGAATTCTGTTTGAGGGCAGATTACAGAGTAACTGTTCGTGTTGATAAGAGCATCATACCAATACAGTGGCCTTTCTCTGAGCTGCATAGTACCCCTGTTTCTCTCCTCGGGAGTCCAAAAGCTGGCAGGTCTGCAGACGCCAAACATGCAGGATTAGTCTACAACCACTCTGATTACCCCAAACACCATTTTTAAATACAATGCCATGCAATTTATATGTTTGTAACAACCGATTATTAAATTATTAATTCACTATTCTTGTGGCTTTAGAGCAATGATCACTTCTAACTTGGTTTTTTCAGCCCTGCATTTTTAAAAGATTGTCAGTCTGTGTGAGCACTTTCTGTGTCTTCCATGGTTACCTCGCACGCTGACTATTCTTATTCTAAATACATGGGAAATGAAAAATGCATAGTTCCCCTCGCATCAGGGAATCTCAGTCACGCCACACGCTAGGTGTTTGGAAAATAAAATGCAAAAGCATCCATGATGTGGTTCATTTTTCTCAGCATGATGAAGAAGAGCAGTCTGTTTGTGCTCAGTTCAGCAGGTGGCATTATATTTGAGATTTTGTGCAAACCAGTCCTTAAAGTTTAGTCCTAGTCAGCATGTTATATAGTACAAACAATAGTGGTTTCCATATTAGATTATAATAGGAGAGTTTTATGATTCAGTTACTGCACGAATCTTCTGAACTTCCTCATTTTGAAAAGCACCATATTCTATACTTTCTGCTGATATTTTGAAATAGAGCAGTGAACTGTGGAGTTTATGGGAAATTCAGGGTATTATGACTCAGAGTTTTACTGTACTTTTTAGGGGTTTAGTTTCTAATCTTACATCTACAGCTGTGATGTGTACGAAATGAGAGGTGTATTTCATTGTTAGAGGAAAAAAGAAAGAAAAAACTCTCTATCTCATAAGATACATGTAAACATCACATGTACTGTTCTGTTCTATGAAAGTGTGAGAACACACTGCCACTTTAAAAAAGGTTATGTCGTCATGGAGCTCTAGGTGTCTCTCTTTGGGACACGATGACATCAGTAAAATCAATGATGCATATCGGCTCACTGAATCTATCACTGTTCTCACATATCAAAGACATCGAGTAGTGTTTGCATGTGGCACGGAGGATATTCAGTTTCATAAATGGAGGTCGGGGGTTTCTTGTGGGCTGGCCCTGTCATCGCTACCTAACTGTAATGAGACAGAGGGTTCGCAAAGCTGTGAGAGAATGAATGTTCAGCACACTGAGGCTCAAAAGCTGCGTGATAGAAACCCTACATTACGAGGCGTGTGGTTCTTTGCAAATCCACTGGGGGTCATTTGGCACTTGGGAGTTCAGACATAAGAGCACTTGAGATGTGACAGGTTGTGTATAAAGGTGCGGACAGATTTGGACCTTGGTTAATGAAAACTGTCATCAGACACATTCATAAAGTGATTGGTAGAGAGACATGTGAGGCTTGGAGAGGATCCTGAATATAAGTGTTAGTCTGGGCTCCACGTAGAATAATGAGGGTGCAGCAAACCTAAAACAACTCTATGTGTGTAGTTTATATTTCAAAACTACAGAGCGTCTGTGTCGAGCTGTGTTTGTGAAGCGGGTCTTCAGTTTAACGACTTAATAATGATATTATTTAACTTATTATTACATCATTCCTTAGACGTCCATATGAGCCTCAGAAAAGCATAAACTTTAATTTCTTCTTGTCAATAATTTAACTCTATTTGTGTAAATAACAAATGAATTTGGGGGTTGGGTCATTTAATGTAATATCATCATGTAGTCAATTTCAAATGTATTCCTGCTTAAAAAAAAAATAAAATCACAGAGAAGTTTGTCGGATTATCAGACGTTTGTAAGGCTGAGTTTCACAAACTGACGCCCTAACGACAGGCGAACGAGTTGACCTTATAGCCAAACCGTTTTTGGAAGCCAGGACATGACGCTCCTCCCCCCCAGGGGGGCGGAGCCAGGAGCCCCGCGAGGTATTTATGAAGGTGTATGAAGCCGCACGGAAAAGTGTTCGCCTTACTTCAGACTAAACGCGCACACGCACACGGCCTGAGCGTTCATTCTCCGCAATACAGATAATCATGGAGGTGAGATGTGTTTCTGTGTTTTTTTATTTACGACTAATGTCGCAAGTTTGTTTAGGAATTTTGCTATTTAATTTAAACTGTTTTTCTTATTTTACTGCTGCTCAAACAAACACTGATGGTTAAGTTAGCAAGTTGGATAAAAATTTAAACCCACTGACAATTCTAATTTAGTTAGAATTGTCAGTGTGAGATTTTTTTATCAGAATGTACACACTTATTTCAGTTGTTTGTGTTAAGTAATGTAATCAACTTCACAGCATCTGACTTTTCCCTTCCTTCTTGTTATAGTTTGACTATGCCTTAGAATTCATGGACAACAACACTGATATCCCTGAGGGGTCTGGAGACATGAACATAACCTTCGAGGAACACTGTAGTGCACAGGGCAGTGATTTCAACAAGATCTTCCTACCTACAGTTTACGGAATAATATTTTTTCTGGGAATCATTGGCAACGGATTAGTCGTTATTGTCATGGGCTACCAGAAAAAAGTCAAAACAATGACGGACAAGTACCGGTTCCATCTCTCTGTTGCAGACCTCCTGTTTGTCCTCACGCTTCCCTTCTGGGCCGTGGATGCAGCCAAGTCCTGGTACTTTGGAAGTTTCATGTGTGTGTCCGTGCACATGATCTACACAGTCAACCTGTACAGCAGCGTGTTGATTCTGGCCTTCATCAGTCTAGACAGGTATTTTGCAGTTGTGCGTGCCACTAACAGTCAAGCCATGAGGAAGCTGCTTGCAAGCAGAGTGATCTACGTTGGTGTGTGGCTGCCTGCGGCTGTGCTGACTGTACCTGACATGGTGTTTGCCAGGGTTTACGACACAGGGTCCTCAAATCTCCTCCTTGGTGATGAAAGCGTGGAGACTGCAGAGTCCAGGACGATCTGCCAGCGTTTCTACCCAGAGCACTCTAGTGTCATATGGACCGTTGTTTTCCGCTTCCAGCACATCCTGGTGGGCTTCATACTGCCCGGCTTGGTCATCCTCATCTGCTACTGCATCATCATCGCCAAGCTGTCTCAGGGCACCAAGGGCCAGGTGCTGAAGAAGAAAGCGCTGAAGACAACGATCATTCTCATCCTGTGCTTTTTCTCTTGCTGGCTCCCCTACTGTGTTGGCATCTTTTTGGACAATCTTATTATGCTGAATGTGTTGCCTTCATCTTGTGAACTACAACAAGTTGTGGAGAAGTGGATTTCAGTGACTGAGGCGCTGGCCTATTTCCACTGCTGCCTCAACCCCATCCTCTATGCTTTCCTGGGAGTTAAGTTTAAGAAAACGGCCAAGAGTGCACTGACACACAATAGCAGATCAAGTCAGAAAGTGACTCTAATGACCAGAAAGCGAGGGCAAATTTCATCTGTGTCAACTGAGTCTGAGTCTTCAAGTGTTTTGTCGAGTTAACAATTAACCTCCGAGCCGCTGACTTGATCCTCTCAGGAGAGGAAATACTAAGCTTTAATTTCAACTTACTACATTTTGTACAAATGTAAAAAAGGAGATTTTTTATATAGTTGTTTGCTTTGTTTACTGTCCTTTGTGTGGGGTTCTTTATTCAAATTTGTACAGGTTTTATATTCCTCGAAGCAGATTCCTTCCCCAGGCAGTGCCTCATTTCCATTCATTTAGCTTTACAATCAAGGTCAGTTTCCCAGTTTTCATCTTTCCAACCTGTGTTGCTGTATCTGAGCTGAGGCATACAATGCCCCTTATGTTTGCAGGGATGTTAGCTGCATTTGCATTTCGAAATCTGTAAATAGTTTGTAGCATTTGTGTGTTCGCACTTAGGTTGTGTGATTTTTCTGAAAGCTGTTATTTATTGCTGTGACACTGGATGTTTTGTAAAATAAAGTGCATGCTGTTTTTTACTTGTTTTTTTATGTAAAATAAAACATTCTGTGCTTCTTATAATTACTGTTTGGTGTACATTTTCACCTAAAGCAAGCTCCTCTTTCCCTCAGGTGTTTAGGGTGGGGATGAGGCGTGTGTGTGTGTGTGTGTGTGTGTGTGTGTGTGTGTGTGTGTGTGTGGAGGGATTGGGCATGGGGTGGGGGTGGAAGCTTCTCCAAA
This sequence comes from Microctenopoma stevenorrisi, assembly GCA_032270685.1. NCBI lineage: Eukaryota > Metazoa > Chordata > Actinopteri > Anabantiformes > Anabantidae > Microctenopoma > Microctenopoma stevenorrisi. The sequence goes on along the minus strand of JAUMTR010000013.1, from coordinate 13,362,762 downwards.
CACAAATGTTTCCACCTGATCTGGCTAAAAAGCAGAAGGGGGACTGAGCAGACAGGGCCTATAATTGCAAGAACATCTGTGCACTTTTACATCTTAAGCAGCCGTGACACAAAAGCTAAAATCTTCAGTTATAATTAGAAACCATATGGCCGCTTAACAAAGAAAATAGCATGTTAAGTCCTCCCCTGACCTCTTTGCTTTTCTTTTCAGTTTTGTAAGATATACTGCCTCCATTATGTTTAGCTTGTAAACAAGTGTGATCCCTATTCACTTCACAGAGCATGTCTGTAGGTCAACCATTCCCTGATTTACAAATAAAATTAATTACACACAGGACATAGGTGATACATTCTAAAGATGCAAATAGAAAAAGTCTTTGTTATGAATTAATACGGTTTATCATTGGTTATAAATCAGACATAAAAAGTGCATGCTTCGTGCATATGTAAACTCCTTTATCTGCTTTACACACTAAAGATTTAAAGTCAACGTATGAGACAAAGCGAAGCTGCCAACAATAGATGTCAAGAAGAATGAAGCTGTCAAATGGTGGCTGTGCATTGCAGTGCTGGCATCTATTCAAGACCCCCATTTCCATTCCTTTACATGTAAAAAGGTGTGAAGTGCCCTCATCAAGCCACAAGGTTGATGGTTTTTAAGGCAGACTCTGGTCTCTCACAGTGAAACAGAATAAAACAAGAGGTGCTTTTTCATTTGGAAATGACCCAAATGATTTATAATTAGCATAAGAGCTGTGCTGCTCCACTCAAAGAAAGAAGATACGTGTGATTAACACTTCACTTGGCTCCGAGGAATCTATTTTATCTACTTTATCTACAGTTGTCCTTAAGAAGAATTGTTGGATTAGCATCAACAGAGTTTATGAAGAATGAAATTTGATATGGACATTTAGAGATACGCAGAAAACTGATAATGGGAATGTAGGTGACTTAAATGAAATGTTAGATATTGTGTATTCTAAATGATCAAGATCTCAGAAACGACCCAGATGAAATCTTAAGAATGTGCATTTAAGGCTTTACTAACTATTACTGTCACTGTAAACATAAAAAACTGTATTGATTATCTTCTCTCAATTGTGTAGCTTTCGTAACGAGGAAATATATTGCAAAACACATCTCTACTGTTGCCTTGGGTGTGTGTTTTGCTGTGGATACGCTGAGCCTTTCTACAATGTCATGATAACAATCTCATGATTATCTGTTGCAAAACATTTACATTAACTTCCTGTGCAACTTTGCAAAATTCCATCATTTATTCAATATAATATATCACTTTATAGGCATATGTTGCAGTCCAAAGTGTTTCTCGTTGGCTACTGGGTCAAAAGCCAAAGCTGTTGAAATGGACAGGAAATTGTTTCTTCTGGTGATTCATTGTCAGTAGTTCCAATCTGAAACTTGTAAACATTGTCCAAGTTGTACATAACTGTGCTTCAGTTTTGCAGATGAGGTGGAACACAGATGGCACAGGTTCCTTTTGGGCAGTGACCCGCTGCACTAATGGTTACATTGTTTTGGTTGGAAAGTGAGCAGCAGGACGGCTATTTCCTGCAGCAAGAGCTCCTGTGGTCAACAGCCTGAGAAAGGCTTTGATGACACCCCCACCATAGTCAAACCACCATCACTTGCTGTTTGTGGCCGTTCCTGCAAAGGTCACTTCATACCTGGATGCACTTAGTGCAGTGGACTAGAGGCGTGAAAGTAATTTCACGGAGAGTGTCCTTTTTAGTGGTTATGTGGTCATATGAAAAAGTCCACACATGGTGGTCATTTGTTAGTCCTAGCAGCTCTTCTGTGATTCATTGCGAGGGTATGTTCATTTAGATAGTTCAAGCATACACCTATTCTTTCTCTTGTATTCATTCAGTAATGTCTGTGAGGATTTTAAAAAGACATTTCACCTCACCATCCAAAAGGCTTATTCTAAGTCCTAAAAGACATCAAACATTCTAACTTGTTTTTATGAATTTATTTGTATTTTTTTTAATGGGATGCATTCATGTAACCCAGTGAACCTATAGAGTCGACACATATGAATTGGTCTCTGTGTATGCTTGTTTTTTGTCTCGTGTTGGTTTGAATATTTAATCAACACATTAGACTATTTTGGTTTCAGTTGCTTAAGCTGCTAATTGATATAGTATAAGCCAGTTTCATTGATCAAGTTACAGTCAATTTCATATTTTTGCCTACCTTCTTGTGTAAACCTGACAAAATAAGGCAGGCGGAACCACGCTTAAGTTGTTCGTTTCTGGCCGGAACCCAAAGCATCCGGTATTCGGTGCTCCGTCAAAACTGGTCTTTCCTTCCTGTCCCTGTCCATGCTCCGAACAGCTGATGTAGTAGTTGTCCCTGTCAAAAGAGCCGTGGAACATTTGTCCCTTAAACTTCAAGAAGATATCTCGACATGACTAAAGAGGAAGTCCACGGGTAAGAATGATGGGAGAGCCGTGTGCGACATAACACACGTATGTCAGCATCAGCAGCACATAACGTTTGCGGTATTAGCCGCTTAGCATCTAGCTAGCGTTTCCTTTACGTGCAGCAGATTGCGTCATGTGATGGTTAAAACATCCTAAAGTTTTACGCAACATGAGTTAAATGTTTAAAATATGAGCAATATAACAGTCAAGGCCAAATTCAGTTTTTATACATTGTTGGTATAAATGAGTTGCATTTCAACAAATAATGTTGGGCATTATGTCTCTTTCCTGGCGGATTCAGCATCTTACGACTTGGTTGATATTATCAACCAGCCACGGTGTTTGCACAGTTTTCTGCGGTTTAACCGTGTTTTGGTTTTGTACTGTGTACTGTTTCCATACAATATAGACTTCACAGTTTAAAGTTGGGGTTACTAGTTGGCCCTATGTTAGTCTAATTATAGTTAGTTAGAAAATACAGTGAGGGTTCAGCCAAATTGAAAACCATGATTTTTTAATTGTGAACTCAAACGATGATGCTAATGCTGAGATAAACAATTGAGTTTTATTACCTTAATTTTACAGCATAAACTGTAGTATAGTAAAAGTACATCAAAAGGTGGATTTGATATATTGTCCACACATTTCCAATACTTCTATTTTATGAAGCGTCCTGTACTTTGGATTGCTGAGCGTGATGTGAGAACTGATAACATTTAGTTCCATCTGTTTATTGTCCTTTTATTATGTAGTGATATCAGATATGTTAAACATTTAACAGTAGCATTTGTGAAAGTGTAACAACCGAGCTGTGGCAGGATTTGACATGTAATACACGTGTCGCACCGAATCATGACATGAGTTGATTATTATTAACTGTACAACATGTAATCATGTGTTTGTTGTATTAAATCGGTTGCATACGTTTGTTTGGTACTGATCTTACAGAAGATTGTTACTGTTTGGCAGACAGCTGTTCCAAACAGTCTGGCCTGTCGGACAGGACTTAGGGTTCATAGATGGTCCTCACGTAGCTTTAAGACGAGATAAAAATAGGCTCTTAATATACTAGTAAGTTCTATCTTATCTTGCGACTTTATCTTATCTTGAGACTTTATTTAAAGATATGGAACCTTTGTACTTCTAAATGTTTTACACAAACATGGAATATATCCTTTTTAATTTTAAGTAAAATTATTACATTAATTCTCATAGGAAATAACCAAAGAAAACCACAGTGGCTGCAGGTTGTTGCAACAGTGGTGTTAAAATTAAATTTCCTCCCTTGGAAGGTTTTCATGTCTTGTTTAGGCTTTTCTTGCTATTAATAGTTGGCCTTTGGTCATTGTTATTTCCTGTAACTTATCTGGAGCAGCGTCCACATTGCCTGCCGGGTTCCTTATCTAGACACCTGTTCATTGAGAAAACCAAACAGCATTCATTCACCTGCACACTCTTAAAACATCAAGTTTATGTCTCATCTGCAATTACAGTATCACAGTCTTATCACAATTAGCCTGGTTCATTACTGCTTTTAAGTCTTTCTGCCAGGGTCTCGGATGTCCTCAGACACTCTCCTAATGCTATGCTGATGTAGTCCAGCATAATCACTTAAGTTAGACATTATTCTACATTTTAAAGGGCCTAAATATTATTATTGACAGTTTTTTTGGTTTTCTATCAGTTCTGACAGGGCAACTAGTTTTAACATTCAAAAACCTACACTCATGCTCATTGTCTGCGTTGTGACATTAGAGCTGCGTTTAGTCTACTGGCACACGATTACATTGTGTGGTGGTACCATTCAGAGTTTGATGACACCTTTAGATTATGATACGACTAAATGCTATGATATACTACTGTATAATATTCACAAATCTGTAATGAAGAAAAGTAGAAAAGTCTGCTGTCTTTCTGAACGTGGTGTTTATCTAGCTTATCTTGTTTTCTGACATCTTTTAACTGCTCTCCAAACTCCCATCCCTCAATTCACATGGGCTACAGCTGTTTTGCCGCATGAAAACAACAATGGGATTAAAGGTAGTACAGACTTAAAAGCTGGAGGTGCTGATGGTTAAGAATTCATTTTCCCAGGCAGTCAACAACTTCCTTATGGGATGCAGGAGAAACAGCAGTGGAAGTTGACTTAGATGTTTATGCTGTGTGTTTCTTCCTGTTTCAGTGCGACAGAGGAGGAGCAGCAGGCTCAGTCAAAGAAAGCCCTGAAGAAACAGCAGAAGGAAGCAGAGAAAGCTGCAAAGAAGGCAGAGAAACAGGCCAAGCTGGTCAGTGTTGTTGTTTCTTTTTCTGCTTTGTTGTTTCACATCCGCCGCCCCCTCAGACAGCTGGCAGGGCGGTGACGTGAGGGTCTGCTGGGCATTGTGGGTCCAAGAGGGTATGTTAGCCAGTGGGGGGGCAAGATTATCCATTGTTTGAGTATTCCTGTGATTTTGGCTGTGTTTACGTTCAGCCAAACAGAATGCTATTTTCTTCTACGCTGAGCGCACGACCTTTTTACATATTAAAGGTCACATTTGATGCAAGGTTTTTGTTTTTCAGAGTCTGATTGTGAAGGAAGCAAAAGGTGCTGCACACTTTGAAACCCTTGGGTCCGCAAAGCTTTGCTAACTGAAATGTGACCTGACTTGTGACTGAAAGCAGTTGAAGATGTCTAATGTCCTTCATGGCCTCATCTTTATCACATATTGTTTCCGTTTTCAGCAAAGCAGAATTAGTTCTGTACTTCCAGAGAACAAGTATAATGCCACATAGAATCCACAATGGCTTTTTATTAACTTTTAAAAATAATAGATTTCAAGTAACAAATAACAAATTTCTGTTGACACAGTAATTTGTTTAATATATATTTGGTATAAAATGGTCCACGGCAAATGTACATGATCTAAGGCCACCAGTTTGTCAGCGAATGTGTCCATTGTCCGCATCAAAATATTCGTACTTTTGCCAAAATCAGAACTTACCTTATTTCACGTTAAGGAAAAAAGAAAATATCTTATCCTTCTTGATGTCACATGAACTGGTCAGTCTTTTTGTCCTCTAGTCCACACAACTTACTGTCTCTGCTGCAGGCAGGATTCCTTGAGTAAGATACAGACTATATGAAAAACATTGAAGACAACATGGTGTTTATTTCGTTGCCATTAAACATGCCCAGACAAGTTTTATGAATGGGCCAATCAGCAGCGGGCGAAGGTGCCGCCATGTTGATTGGGTGGGGTGTGGTCCAGGGCAAAAACTGTATTTAAGTCGATTCAACTCAAACTTGCTAGTTAACACAATGAGTCCTTCATAATGACACAATATACGAAGATGATTTGAGTGAAATGTGGGTAATATCTAGTTGGACTGTTTATGTTCATAGCACACACACTAGCTTAGCAGAAAGAGGTTTCTAAACCTCCACTAGATAGTTCCTCCTCAGTGTTAATCTACTCCAGATGCTAAAAGTTTGTTGGTGATGAGATTTCATCAAGGCAACATAATAAAATGTTCTAAAATCTGCATTCATTGTTGGTATGACTTAGAGTTCACTTGTCCAAGACCGAGACCTCTGCATTGTGACTTTTCTAAGCATCTGTGTTTTCACGTCCTCCTGCTGAATCTGGTCGGCATGTTTCAACGAAGGAGCAGATGTTTTAACAGTTCAGTACCGTAGCTGTTGCTGCCTTCGTTATTGGTGTAAGCATTCCCTTGCGGAAGACCTGAAAGGTGAGCTGAACGTCCACTTGCTGTGGTAGTTGTGCAGTTTACTGTTGTGTAGTTGGTCTGCTGACACACAGCAGGTCTATATTCAGTGGTTCACACGTGATATCATCCATCATGTGACTGGATTATCCTATCAAGGATGACCGATTCAGTTCATTTCATTGCCATCAGCCATCTCTATACACCAATATCAATTTGCATAGAAAATGGAATTGTAACTTTGCCAAGAGTCGATCTCATCGCGCTCTGGGAGTCATTTGCCTGGAAGTCAGTGTAGAGATAAAGAATATCTGTCCACTTACACTGTTTCTATTACAAAGCAATATCTCCTGCTGCCATTACTCATTGTCTATGATGTGTTGGAGAAATGTGTAGAGGAGCGGTGCATTCCAAGGATCTAAGGCTTGCCTCTAGGCCTCAGCTAGGATTTATTAATTTTATTCAAATCCCTGATATCACTAGATGAAAACGCAATTTACATGGCTGTTGCAGCAAAATGTTTTAAGCTGCTTCATCGCAAGTAAAATGTTTTTGAACATTTTTTATTTATCTGATTTCAATATATAGACCTCAGGTTGTTATTTTCTGGCCGTTGGCAATGCCCTTAAAACCCATGTCTCCTTTTTGTGTTTCAGGCTGCCGAGCAACAAAGCACAGAAGAAGATGTAAGTGTCCCTCATGCAGCTCACTTCTTAGGCAGGGAACTGGTCACAGGGCTTATCTGGTTGGTTCTGTCTCTACAGCGTTGCAACAGTTTTTATGCAAATACCTGTACAATAACTGTTTGTGTTGTCTGTCCCACAGTTTTGTCCTAAGATCATGATAAGCCTCATTATCTGCTCTATCTCTCTCTCTCTGTCTGTTTGTAGTCAGACTGACGCTTATGAAATCAAAGCAGTAGCACGGCCTTTTGTGCGCGGTGTGACGTTTGTGTTTATTGAAATGACTTCTCACGACTGCTAACCTGATGCTCTTTGGTTTGTGTTCTTCAGGACTTTGCCAAGGACCGATATGGTGTGTCTGCCATGGTCCAGTCTCAGCAAAAGCTGGGTTAGTATGAAAGCCGCGTCTTTTATAGTCAATCAGTGTCTGAAATCACAGAAAAGATATACAGTTATATTAATCTCTTTGTGCTTTGCAATGGGAGTAATTGATACGAGTGAAAACCATTTCTTTGCCATAATTATCTACACATACTGTACTGTTTGGCCATGTTGCTTCTGTGTCTTCTAAAAATGTGTTAGAGAAAAACATCTGCTTCTGAGGAACACTTTCACTAACTTTCTCACACGGTGAGAAAAACAGATTCACACGAGATGATGCAGAATACACGGCAGACACAGACTTCCTTTGGTTGGAACAAACGTCTTGTTTTAATATTATTTCAAGGAACCAGCGCTTTTGTTTTTTCTCTCTTTTTTTAAATCTGTGCACAGTGTTAGATTCAATTTCCTGTCAATCATTTGCCACTTACAAGAAGTGAAAGTCGTCCCCAGAAAACAATCTCTTTAAAAAAGTTACAGCTGTGCAGTGAATACTTTTATGTAATCTCTCTCTTCTCTTAATAGTTTATTTAAAGGTGAGATTGACAGTGTTGTTTTTTTTATTGGATCAATTAGTGAACACAGCTGGAACAGCAAAGCTGGTTTAAAATCAGGGCCGAGTAGCTGACATAAACCCTGACTTCACCTTGTGTTAAAGGCCCGAGGACGTTGCTCATGTAAAAGTCGCACCTGATCCTGTTTCCCAAACATAAAGAATTAAATGCCACGGCTTACTTTTGACTAAGTAGGTGACAAAATGAACTGAAACGTGCAGTTTTGAAACAAGATGACGCCCCGAGCTTTTCTGGTTACATTTTTCTGGCTCTCAGACATTAGTTGATTTAAAATGATTACTACGGATATACATCACAAAAGATACCTTTGTTTTCCTGAGTGCTGTGAAAATTGCAATAACTAATAGTGTGTGATAAGTTGTGGATAAACAGGGTGGCAGGGCGGCCCTGGCGAGGTCGTCCATCTGTCTGTGTGCTCTTTCAGCTCCAGTGGCAGAAAACAAAGTGGGGCCTCCCTCACCTGCATGCCAAGCTGCACCATGGGGATGATGAGCGTGTGTGTGTGTGTGTGTGTGGGTGGGGGTTGACGCAGAGTTCTCCGCCAAATGGGCAGCTCTGTTGTCTCTTGTGTAGCCTTAATGTCTGTCTGTTCCTCTTGCTGATAATGAGGAGAAGGCACGCCTCTGAGTGACACAGGTGAAACTAGAGTCAATCTGTCATAAAGCACATGGTGAATAGGTGAGTTGGACAGCTCTCAGCAGGCCTCCTAGTGTGTCTTATTTATTAGGCACGTCTGTAATCGGAGCGTTTTATTCTGTGTACGTCTACACGTACATGCATGCTTATTCACATTTCTTTTTGCCCGAGGGAGGCAGGAGAGGGAGGGGGTGTAAGATTCTTCATACAGATGTGGGGAAATGGAGGAAGAGGTTATTTGAAGTAATAAAGTTTTTTTTCTTTCTGTGTCTCTGTGTGTGTGTGTATATATGTGCACGCGTGCGCGAGGCAGACAGGACATTGGTGCGGGTCCAAGACCTTACTCCTGAGAAAGCGGACCAGCTGATCTGGCTACGTGCCCGAGTCCACACCAGCAGAGCCAAAGGTGAGATCATTCCCCACGGCCCCTGTCTTTGTGCACAAACAGCCAGGATTAGGTGACCTCTGCTAATCCTCTGTGTGCTTTACTGAAATGTCTTTCACTTCTTCCCTTGGGCTAGTCCCCTGTGTCACTCTTTTCTTCTCAAGACCACCTTCACTAACGCCAAACCTTTGACTGCAGTCAGACACTACTAAAGGAAAGGACGGCTTTTTGAGGGAAAACACATGCCAAGCTGTCCCTCAGCATCAATGGAGAAGCGCTCCTCGGTTCTTTTGGGGATTGCATAGGCACTTACAGTGCCCCCCCCCCCCTTACATGTTCAGCATGAGACGAGAGTTTGGCAAGCCGAGGGTGTTTTTGATATCGTTCTCAGACTAGCAAGTCTCTGCCAGCTGAGAGATCAGATAACCTCCATTAGCTCTGGAGCTGCTCTATTTGAATACAATGAGACCACTGAGCTCTGCCAGGTTATTACACCTCTGTATGAAACATCAAGGCTTTCTGCTGCTGCGCTAAACGTGTGATTACCCCTAAACTCAAGGTCTCACTGATGATCCTTTAGCCTTTTTAACTTCCAGAGTCAAACGTTAATTCCTTTCTGCTCATGTCCTAATTCTCCCCGCACTGTCAGGATGTCAGTCTGAGCAGAATAACATCCTGATTCCATCTGGGATGGAGCGTTTTGGCATTGCCGTTCTCCCCAGCACCAGCACCCCCCCTTTCTCACAGTCAACAAACATCAAAGTACCTGGGTGGTCTGACTGGCCCGAGTTTTTGTTGGCTACGTTGTTTACACTCTTTATAGGTGTGTGTGTGTGTGTGTGTGTGTGTGTGAAGGTAGCAATCACCTTTTCTCCGCACTGTACTCTTCAAAGAGGAGACTCTGTTCACAAATGTTTGACAGTTTACCTGCAGATGACAAGAAGGATCTATACAGCCCAGGGGTGCCTTTCTCATCCTGAGTGACACGCCGCTCTTTAACTGAACAAACATAGGTTGCTTCAGAGCGAGCTCCCAAGCTTTTATCATGACAAGCCTGAAATGCTCGCTTGAAAAAGAAACAGCACGGCACTATCTATTGTTGTTGTTTTGTTTTCAGGGAAGCAATGCTTCTTGGTCCTGCGTCAACAGCAGTTCAACGTGCAGGCACTGGTCGCCGTGGGAGATCGTGCCAGCAAGCAGATGGTCAAGTTTGCCGCAAAGTGAGTACCGAGACCGCTCTTCCTGTCAGAAAGCAAAAACAATGGTGGGAAAATCCTGGGCCCTAATCGTCCGCCGAGCCATTTTCACACATTCTGAGTGAGGTGGAGGGCGGGGAAATCAATCATTTTTCACTTGACAACAAAAGCTGGCTCATAACGGTGCAAGATACAGCAGTGCTTTAATGGAGCAGTTCCTGTCGAGACGGCAGATACGCCACCCGGATCAGACGGGGAAGGAATACTTGAGAGCTAAGCGTCATTAGTCATGTTAGCAGCCAAACCGTAGCCCATTAGTGGAGGCCCCTGAACGGACATGCACTTTAACGGGGGATTGCAGATTATACATTCTAAATTTATATCAACATAGAAACATTAATAACTGGTAATTTACTAGTAAATAACATGACTACTGTTTCCTCAGTACGCATATTGTTTGAGGAGTACGTAATATATATATTTTTTTTATTATCGTGAATTATTGAAGTGCCACCTCCTTGGATATTGCTAAATTAGGCAAAAGGGAAACACCCACCAATCTAACCTGCCACACCAAAATGACAGTTATGACATTGGAAACGAAAGAGCTTAAGCAATGCAAGCGTTGCAGCAGGACTTAGGCTGTTTGAAACTAAGTAGCAGCAGCCGTAGCCTTTAGTCTCGCAGAAAGGTTACCACGCGTTGTTTCGTCCTCCCAGAGCAGTTAAAGAGCTGATAAACATGAGTTGAATTACAGCTGGTGATGATCATTGACAAAGATAGTGGTGTCACACATCAGTGCAGATATGACAGACCCTGCATCCAGTGCTGAGCTCACCGTGCGCTGACCAGAGGACGAGTGGCTAAAGCTAAGCTGCATTCTATAATAGAGCATCTCTATTTAATTCATGTAACACTTTGAGCAAATACAGACCTCCATTCTGTGCAGCCACATTTACGCAAATACAAACCTAGTGAAAGAGGTAAATAAGGATCAACGGGAAATGAAGTACACACCTGCCTAAGTCATACGTAAACAAGTCAGGGCTACTAAATGTTTGCTGAATCCTCGAATGTGCATACATTTCCATTTTGTACGCATTCATTTACCTCATGTTTCTTAAATAAGGGGAGCCTGGAGCCTCCTGGCAGGTTGCAGGAGGTAGAGGTGTTCAGGAAGCTAAACCCAAACACATTTTCATAATGAGGCCAAGGTCACTGCTGCTGAGAGTCTTGACAAGTGCGCTGCAGGAGCACGCTGACCCCACTTTGCTGGAAGTGTCGGACTCCCCTGACTACGTCACAGCCGCTCTCAGTCGCTCAGCTGATCTGCTCCCAGCTGTCATTGAGATCCAGCTTGTTTCTGTCGTGTAGTGCTAGAACGGACCTGCGATTGCAAACTGTGGGTTGTTGAGTAAAGTGGGCTGTGTGCCAAACAGGACATTGACATCGGTTATATTTCATTGTTGTTTTTTAACAGATTATTTCATGTATGTGTACGGGTTCCTCAATTGGGTTCTGCAATGCTGTGGTTGAACAGTTACATTCCTATTCCACACACTGGCACCTGACAAGGGAGCAAATAAAACAATGAAACGGTTTCCAAGACAGAAAGGTCTTGTGTCAGAAATAGCAAAGCTGTGGTGCAGCACAGTTTTCCCCAGAGGGTTTCTTCACGTTGTTCTTGGGATCAAAATGTTATGTGCGTATAAGAACAGGTGGCACTATCAGTTCCTGTGGTTTTCTGGCTCCAGCCTAGTTCCACACATGTCGGTGTGGTGATTGACAAGGTGGGTAAAACCCTGGATTACCAGTAAATCTGCTCATAATCGTACCAAGGCCAGAGACGACATCACTCGGGAAGTCTCTATTCACATATTGTGTGTCCCAGACATCCTCCTATCATTCACACAATTTAATTAAGTGATCCTCAGATACTGCATAGTTTACGTGTCTCCAGCGTCTCAGGATTGTTGAGTGTAACGCAGAAGAGAACTGTGCTCCGTTTAGTATGTAACCCACGTATGAATGTAGCACGGACATCAAACCACGTTGGTCTTCTCAAGGTTTGTCTGCCCATCTTGGAAAGTAGGATCCAGTTAGCGCTGCTTTTATCACAGTACGAGTAGTATCTTCAGTAATAGTAGTGTTGAACCTATATGAATCCCTGTAAACGTTGTTTTCACGGGACAGTGACTCAGTGCTTCCGTTTTCCCTCTTAAGTCGTGTTTCTCATTTCCATGAGATATTGTCAAACCTCAGTGTCGAGTTAATCTGTCGGTTTCCCTCAACGTGTTGTTGTCAGCCTCTGCACCCTGCAGTGGGGGTTATTAATGTGGGGATTTATTTATCTAAACGATCTCCTGGTAGAGGGCAAGGACTACAGCAGCAGCTGTCATGGGGCTGAAGGGCCAGAAGTACCCCAGCGTTCTGTCCCTCATTACTGCTTCTAATGAGGATTTCAATGGGTTTCCCATCTGGCCTTGCGCTGCATGATGGTAAGTGTTGTTTCTTGCATCTCTGGTGGTGCCCTGGGTTTCAGCGAGTAGACGGTGGGAAGATGGTGTTGTTTTGAAAACTTATAGCAACAAAACAACAAAAGCTTTCCCCTCACATGGTCTACTTTCACTTGAAAGTATGACGGGGAATTCGTAGAACTACGCGCCGTATGTTTTATACAGTAGTAGATTTGGGTACTTCCCAGGTCTAGGTTGCAACAGATTTGCAATGCGCTGTGAATAAGTTGTTTTATAGGTCAACAACTTGGTCTTTTCTGTGTAATTACTGCTCGTTCTTTAGTAAAAGGTGAACGTGTGCTTATTCTGTTCAGTATAATATAATATATCATGTAGTACCTGGGACTGGTTTCAAAGTGTGCACCATATTTAAATGCTGGGCAAAATAGAGTTCTATAAAATCAGCTCATGCCACTAAGAAGTGCCTCATTTAAAAAAATAATATGGTGACAGGACTCATCACTACAAGCATTTACTTTGAAGTGAGTAAAGTTGTAGGGTAATGGTGCTTTCCCAGCAGGATGAGCCCTTAACAACCAGATGTGTCAAAAGATATTTGGAAACAGCCCTGCTGTTGATCTTCAGCCTAACAAAAGCAGACACGTCTGAGTTTAGCAGAGGTGGTTTTGTTCTGAGAGCCTCACGCTTTGTTGTTTCTAAGCTAGCCCCTTCCCCCTCGCTTAGCAAATGTCATTGCGCCCATTGTATTTTTAGGATATGCAGCCACTGAAGAAAAAAAAAAACAACCCACCACTCACGCAAAACCACTCACGTCATCCCACCTTACGCTCTGCACATCGCACCACGAACTCTGAGCACACGTGCGCAAGCATCCGTCACAGTTTAATGGAAACACTGTTGTCTTGCAGTAAGCCTCCCACACAGATGATCTCGTTTTCTAAGTGCTATCTGTTGTTTACCCTCCACTCCTCCCAACCGTCCCCACCAGCATCACCAAGGAGAGCATCGTAGACGTGGAGGCGTTGGTGAGGAAAGTGGAGCAGAAGATCGAGAGCTGTTCCCAGCAGGACGTGGAGCTTCACATTGAGAGGGTGGGCACACTTTCACTACAGTTATCCAACACCGTACTTAACACATAGGCATGTGAACAGAGACACAAATTCCTCCCCACGTTTAAAGACAAACATGTGTCATGTCACTCACGCAGGAAAGCCACGTTCACACAGGAACTCTTACTATGTGTAAACAACTACACAGTAATGCACTGAAAAGCAGGCGGTCGCTCCCACACTTTACATTTGTGAGCATTTTGTAATTGGGGTTTTGACACTGCACTAATTGCACTTAATTAGTTAAATCAAAGATATGAATGAATGTATGAAGCATCCGATGTAAGTGTGAACATCATGTGGGCAGCGCTCGGTGGAGATGAGGTTTTAACAGAGGAGCCTGTTAATGTCTCGCATTTTGATTTCTTCACTCTGCGTGTGGAGTCCAGCTACTTTCCACCATCACTCTCCAAATCTTTTCGTCACTCTCTTTGTTTTGCTCCCCTCTCAGATCTTCGTCATCAGCCAGGCAGAGCCTCGCCTCCCACTGCAGTTAGAGGATGCTGTCAGGCCTGATGGAGAGGGGGAGGAGGTGAGGATGAATGCATGCATGGATGGATGAATCGGTCTGGAAAGTGAACTTCTCCCATGATCCTCAATAGTGGAGACACTTCAGTGGCTTGTTTTCGCTCGGTGCTTGCTAATGTGAAGAGGTGGCTGACATCTGACGCTGATCCTGTTCATTGTTTTTACCGAAGCAATACGTTTCGGTTCCCACTGATTACAGCACAGCAGCAGCGATTAAGATCAACCGTGCTACATTTTTATACAATAGGGCACGTTCCCCTGTTTTCTCTGTCATTTGGGGTTTTTATTAAAGATTAAATCCAATCACCAGCAGCGTTGGGGATGTAGAGGAACCGCCGGGTGTCGGACATCACCGCGGTGAAACACTGTACAGGCTGTACACGCTGTCACGTGAACAATTTGCTCGTCATGAAAATACAGCAGCTCGGTCTCCAAAAAGAAAGGAAACTGCTGCAGGCTGTCCAGACTTTGCTCTAATGTAAACTATTCCAACGTCAACGTCTCAGTGAGAAACTGTGTGCGAGAGTGTGTGTGTGGCATTGTTAACAATGAAACCTTTATTTAATTTACTTCCTATCACAAAGTGCCATTGTAGCAAATACCTGCAGCGAACGGACGTCATCGTTCAGATTGAAGATTCAAAGAGAGAGTGCGTAATTAAAGCTGGTTAAATCAAACAAGATCAGGAGCAGAATGGCTCACGCTGATTAACATCACATTGAGTGAGTAACAGGACCTCATCTGACTCGCCCTTCTTCATGCAGAATGTGATTTCATCTCTCGTTATTTGTATGAGCTGGCAGCCGGGGTTTAGGGAGCCCTCTGAATTCCAATTAAGGAGTTTTGTGCATTGACACTGAATCATTTGAGAGAATTGTGATGCATTTAAAAAGCTATTATTTTTCCCCACCTCCAGTTTATGTTGTTATTAGGGATTATTAAACTTCCAAGCTTTTGTTCTGGGAGGTCACAGCAGAACAGCAGCTCAGTTTGGACGTAGATTTCACTGTCTGCGTCGTTTCGCTAGAACTGTGGGTTATGGTTTTAAATGAAAAACAACTGTTTGATGTATATTGTGGTATAATTATATAAGAGCAAATCAATAAGTGGGTCTGGCCACAGCAGAGACGGCCAGGAGCCCATCTGTTTATACAGTAAGTCAATATCTGCAGCTGCAGCCGCATCCCAGGTGTTTTCTGCTGGGTTTCAACATGTCAGTCACACACTCATAGCAGCACCTGCTCTCCCAGGAGACGCGGGCCTTAACAGCCCTGTCTGTCTGACCGTCTGCCCGTCTAACCTTTTGTCCCTCTGCGTGGGGCTGCTCGGAGCAGGATGTGGCTACTCAGGCTATTAGCGCAAACCCCAGCAGATCCAGTGAGGAAGCCTGACATCCATGACCCTGGAAGCAGTGGTTCCTCCTGTGATGAAACATTTATCTTTTCCATTTTTTACTGCTACTGCCTGCCTTGTTGTCCCACGTTGCACATTTCTTTTGTTGTAGTTAATCCTGTAATAATGGAACATGGAACAAAGCTGCTTTGTTTAAAGGTGTATATGCATGGTAGTTGTGTTTTAGCTCCCTTAAGAAAAATAAAATGTGGAGCAGACGGACAGTTTGTGCTTTTTATCCTTAAATGACTAATATTAAATCTTTCCTTATATTTACATTCTCTTGATCACAGAAGTGGCTCCAGAAATGCTTTAGCCACAAATACCCCTGTGAAATAAACCGAACAGGGGCCAAACAGTTACAGGGGCGGTTTGGTGGTTTGTAGGGTTTTTGGTCATTTCGTGTTTCTTGTTTGCCTACAGGAAGGCAGAGCCACTGTCAACCAGGACACCAGGCTGGACAACAGGGTGATTGATCTCAGGGTAAGTTGCTGCCACAGCTCCAGAATACCAAACCTGGCAGAGCATTTGTCATGGTGTATCTAATCTCACAGGTGACATATTCACATTAGAGGCTTGTGAAGCTGTGTGGTGAGATGGAATAGAAACTGTTTAGATATTTGAAGCCACACCTGTTTCTGTTGGCCCTTTCATGGCTGTTTATCAGAAATGTTCCATTAAATGTCTTTTTATTTTGGTTTTATTGGTTTTATTTGGTTTTATTACTCTAATTATCTAATCTTTTCAATAATAATTATTGAATCATTTTGTTTAGTTACAGGAAACCTTAAGTACATAAATATATCATGTTACATACTGCATTAAAAATGTTTTAACATCAAGAATAATTGTGATAATAATAATAAAAGGGTTAGGGTTAGTAAATAATCAGAGGACAAATATGCAACAAGAAAATCAGGTAAGCTACTGTGTGAAATGCAAAAAAAGAGTCTGAGATTTAGTGGGCTGGTGCTATGAATCTTGTGCAGTGTGGGAGATGTGCTAAACCCATGCGAGCAGCAGAAGACACCGAGCCACAAAGTGTCTCATTGTTTTGATCTGTGCCTCCCACATGGACGATGTGGTAGGCAGGAAGGCACCAACACCACAGCACAAAGCTGTGTAGCTCACAAGCCTCACAACAACACCTGTTTCTGAGACACAGCGCACTTTGAGCTCATGGACTCGGGTCTGTCATCAGTTTTGCACTTTAGAGCCAAGTGAGGCTACAAAGTGGTTCCCACAATGGCAAACAGACACTCCAACAGGGAACCATAAAACTCCTCTAATAATAATTTAGTTCCTATGGAAGTCCCCTTGTAACTTGACCATTCTTAGACATACACTGCTTCAGACTAAAGTACAGTGGAAAAGTTTGCTTGGGTTATTTTAATGTAGTTTGCATCAGACAGCTGGACTGAGACAATTGGTGCAGTGTTTCCATCAGGTTAGCTGCTGTGCACCGATGTCAACAGAAGCTTTGCTATTGTCTCTGCATTATAGACCCACTGGAAACACTGAATATGATCTTTCCGAGCTTTAATAGCTTTAATTGCCAAGTGTAATTTTGAAGCCAAAATGTGATGTAATACCAGCAAACGTAGGCCAAGGCGGTTACTAATTACATTAAGGTGAGATGTGAATGTTTTGAATCATTTTTCTAAGGTAAAAGCTACGTAAACACTCTTATAAATATACTAATAAAGAGCCTATTTAAATTGCTGAACTAATTGAGTGATGTAGATCCAGCTAGTTTTTTGTGCTTTGCTTTACTTCTTGAGAATTGCTTGTCCTTGTAAATTCTGACTATTGTGTAGAGGTCCTTATTACTCATGTTACTTTCTGTAAGTGTAGTAAACAAATACGGAGAAGCGTGACACGTAACGCACATGAACGCACATGACTATTTAAACTTTCGCTGTGTGCTTTGAAACCTACCTGTGGTGGATCATTACCACAGATGGGTTTCAAACTAGTATTGTTTTCCCACTTAGAAGTGCCTCAAGTCCCGGCCCCATCAGAAGCGCTGTCAGCTTCGAGGCGCACCGACTGCTGTACCGCTCACTGCAGACACACTGGGAACAGGAAGTGCTTTCTAATTTTTTGAATGTGGCCCTACACTGGTTTAGGAACCGTTGTGTCAGGTTTAACTTGGGGCACAACCCAGTGCGTGACATGTGATGTAGATGAGTCATCGCTGCTGTCAGGGTACATCGGTTTATTTGGTTCACTGGATGTGTGGTAGGTTGTGGTAGACGTGTTATGAAGCAGGAAAGTTTTACGTTTGTCTTCAGTTCTGCTTTTTCTCATTCACATTGGAAATGGAGGAAAAGTTTGTGCCAGACGGCCCTGAGGCATTCTCTGCAGATTAACAAGCTTGCCAGCATTTAGACATTATCACCTTTCCATTCTGCCGCCGTTACTCAGACAAGGCCTTCCAGGATTGGACAGATGCTAAAGACGGGGTGTGGGGATGGAATGAAACCTTTTAATTAACACCGATCTGTACATCCTGTATTAAAGGGGCCAGGGCATGCCTTCGTGAAGAGGTATAATAACCAAAGCTGAAAGCCAGCAGAGCTCAGTTGTAGACTTGTGGTCATTCGAGAGGAGTCAGTAAATAGTGTGTTCTCTTGTGTTTTGACATGCTTTGTCTGCTGAAGATTCAGGGTGGGGGGTTGGGGCTCTGGGTTTTTACAGTAATCCCCAGGTTTACTATGAACAGTTCTGTTCCCCGCCTTGGTTCCAGTTTTTACATTTCTAATCGCACGTTTAAAGCTCCTGCTGGGTCTGACTGCACGTTGTGCCCTCGCCTGCCAATAGAATGTGTCAAGAGGTGGTGAGTTAACAGAAATTGGCGGTCTGGTTGTAACACATCTGTTATTATTGTGTAATATGTGGAGTGAATCAAGCTAAATGTGGCAATGCTTGTATGTGTGTGTGTGTGTGTCCTCATGCAGACAACCACCAGCCAAGCCATCTTTCGCTTGCAGTCAGGCGTGTGCCAGCTCTTCAGAGACACCCTCACCAAAAAGGGCTTTGTGGAGATCCAGACCCCTAAAATCATATCAGGTACAAACACATTCTCCGTCATGTCTATCCTGCCCCACGGGAAGCCTGAAACTAACATGCATTGAGTCATTTGTGATTTGCTGCTCCAGTAGAAGCGCACTTGTTTCCAAATCCCCACCCACAGGGGTCTTGTGAGTCATCGTGTGACCGTTGTAAGGGTGACTTCCTGTTCAGGTTTTCCTTTCTGTTTTATTTTTCTGGCTGGCAATTCAAATCGGGAACCACACGTTAAGTTCAGTTGATGACGGGGAAACGGTTTCAGCGAACAACAGTTTCTGAAACCAAACGTAGTCATGCAAACAACAACTAACAAAGCAGTAGGTAGACCTGTCCTAGTTCAAAGTCATCAGCAATTTAATGGGGCCTCCGGGATTTGTGGGCCATTGACCATCTGTACAACATCTCAGGTGGTGAGACAGGTGAGGCTTGTACCTACATAAGGCCCCACATCGCTGAAAGTAAAGGGCAACTGGGGGAAGAAAAAGACTATTCTCACAGATCTTCAAAAGACAGATATTGGGGCATTGCTCTGCAGAGCACCTTCTCAGAGGCGTGTGATGCTGTTAATCACAACTATACATAAACAAAGGTAAAATAATTACATGTGCGAGTCAAAACACACAGAATCTGTTTCTCACAGTACAGCGAGTCTTGTACACTTGACCACCCACCACCTCCACCCTCCTCCTCCTCAGTCGTGCTCTCTTTTCAAAGAACATTTGAAATGAGCTGCTCTCACTTCCTCTTTTCTTAAAGAGCCAATGATATTAGTCTAAACTGGCACATCTGAATTTAAAACTGCCGCTCTTTTCTCTTTTTTTGGCGGCACCTGTAAATCCGCTCTGTGTACTTTTTTTGCACAAACCGCATCTTCCTGCCTGCCAACACCCATAGCACGTACAGTTTGTGTGAACCCCCACCCAGCTTTTGAAAACATGAGAATATCAGATAAGGTCCTTTGACGTCTGTGCAGGGAACCGCAGATGTGTTATGTAAGTCTGGCGTATGTAAATTTAAGACCTTAATTTGTTTGTTTTGCAAAGCATAGCAGGAGCAAAATATACAGTTTATTAGATTACCTTAAAACTGTGAATGACTTTTCCAGCAGCAGCATCCGACTGTTTGGTCAAAAAGGCTGCGTCAGCATTTGTGGCCCAGAGCTGTCACAGAATGTCCACATCACATGACACATCAAGAGAACCACTGGTAGACAGGATATCATTAGTAGTAACAAACCCTTGTTTCATGCTTTTTGGCAACTGAACGTGGTATATTTGCCAAAAACTCCGATGCAGTTAATAATCTCTCATCTCAAAGTTGTCCATGTCCACTTGCAGCTGCCAGCGAAGGTGGAGCAAACGTCTTCACCGTGTCCTACTTTAAAACCAGCGCCTACTTGGCCCAGTCTCCCCAGCTCTACAAGCAGATGTGCATCTGTGCTGACTTCGACAAGGTCTTCTGTGTTGGTCCGGGTAAGAACGCCTCCCATCTGTCCACCCGCACCTTTTCATGCACTTACGGCGCACAGAGCACCGGGAGTGTTGTGAGAGACGTAGAGCCATTTATCGGAGTTGACAGTTTTAAAATGGCTCCAAATGCATTTAGATTGTTAAACTTTAACAGACCTCCCTCTGTTGCTTTCACTACGGTCAGTGCCGCCGTGGAGCTAAGTGTGTTAGTGACACAATGGGCTTTGTAAAAGACTTTATGGTGTTGTACAGGCTTTAAGAGTATCCCCAGCTCTTTACACTGCCACCATTTCTTAGAGTAAACCACATCCAAATAGGCATTAGTGTTTTTAGTTTATCTCATCTGATGTTGGCAACACAAATCCCATCTTAAATATATTCAAATATCTGGGGGAAGGACACACACTCAGAATTTCCCCCTGAATGGACCAAGGTCCTTGTTTGCTTGTCTGTAGCACCACCAGAGAAATATAAGGGTTTAAGGTCATCAGTGCTTCTAATGTACTCGGCACTGTTGCCTTAGTTACAGCAATTCAGCAAGTATGGGGAACGGAGATCAACTCTCCATGAAATCCCCGTGGCCAGAAATGTTCCACAAGTATGGTGCCACTGAAAGCAGCTGAAGAGGTCCAGCAGGGAGCAAACAGATATAAGCACAGGGCTCAAAGGAACAGATGTCATGTTAATTAAATTAGCATTGTTTGTTTCACTAAATGTATGCTGGAGTCAAACAGAATGTATAAAACGTCACTGCGTGTCTCCACTCCTGCTCCAGACTCTAGCCTCACTCCACTCTTTGTGAAGCTCTCCCGCAGTTCTTGAATGGACTTTGCCGCTTCGACAGTCCTAATGAGGTCATCTTTGCTGTTTGCACACCTTTTCCTTGCACTCACACCTTCACGTGAATATGCTGCAGGACGGCACACTGTGTGGAGATGGGTGTTGATTGTGAAGTAAGACGTTTTGCCCATGATTGCGGTTACATGTAGGGAACTAAACTAAACTAGAGTGTTTAGTAGTTTCGTGAGCTGTAAACTGGAATCATCCAAATGAAAACAAAAACCTTATCAATTAAATCGTTGGAATCGTTTGTTGGGATGCACTAGCATATACATGGATCGTTGTGAAAGAGTTTGCTCATGTCTGACTACAACACCCTGTTAAGCCCTTATGTGGATGTAGCCAGACATTAAGCAACAGTTACCTTGGATGTAAAGCTCCACCTGTCTGTGGAGCAGAAACAATAAAGCAGCTCTAGGAGCAGCCATACTTCTGCACAACTGTTATGCGTGGGTCTGGTCTAGTACACGTAGTCTGACGTTAATTCATCATGTACGGTCCCACAGTCTGTTATCAGCAGCGAACTGACGTTACCTCTGCACTCTCAGTTTTCAGGGCAGAGGACTCCAACACCCACCGTCACTTGACTGAGTTTGTGGGTCTGGATATTGAGATGGCCTTCAACTACCATTACCACGAAGTGATAGACTCCATCACTGACACTATGGTTCAGATCTTCAAAGGCCTGAGAGACAAGTAAGATCAGGATTAATACAGTCGGACTGAAAATGATTCAGGCGGTTTGTTATACTCAAGCCTTTAAAGTTGAGGCGTTTTAAATGACATGCCGCCGAGGCTCGAGTTTCTTTTCGCTTCTCGGCACAAGAAGTGAATTTTGACGGATGGTGGAAACTTTAAATTTAATGTGTTCCTTAAACTATGTAAGCTGTTGAATCCAGATTAAGTGTTGTCAGCTAGCACTGCCTGCTCTGCCAGAAGAAGTCTGTGATTCCCACCCACTCTGTCCAGCAAACTGCCAGAAATAGTGTTATGATGTGGCTGCGTTGCCTCCTAGTGGAGAGACGCTGCGCACCACTTGTAATGAGCTGCTGCAGCAGCCTGGATGAGAAGACGAGTTAGAACCCTTTTAATGTTTAGACCTTGCAGCGTTTCTGACTTCAAACATGCAGACTCAGGGTTTGTTGTTTTCTTTTTTCCCACATCGTCATCACGGCAGCGCTCCTAAAGAGAAGCACAGACTCTTAAATAAGGAAACCGAGAAACAAAAGCTCTCTTAGTTTGGCTGGACTACTTATTTAGAAACGAACACGGGGCTTCACATGAGATGGACAGATTGACGTCACATTCTATACAACGTGTAAAAAAAAAACCCTGACATGGAATGAATACGTCTCTGTGAAGCACTGATGCAGAAGTGTTAAATTACACGATCGACCAGCTGCCCCCTTTTTATACCGTTAACGTCAGTCACCGTTTGGTAGTTTCACCATGTTCCGCTTTCCCAGTGCAGTTCGACTGTATCTCATTCTCATAACTTACCAGACTGTTCCTCCTTGAGTCATTAAATAATTTTGCATGTGCATTTGACCGATCAGTGTTTCCCACGGATTTAGATTTTACTTGTGGCGGTGGAGGCCGACCGCACTGGTGTGGGAGGAGAGACGGGTGGCCTGGTGTCACTGCAGTAGTGACTTTCTTTATGTAATGTGTGTATAATACAGCAGAATCTGGTCGGTATAATCGACATGAATCTAGTGTACTGTAGATCTGTACATAGCAGATAAAGTACTATCTCTCCCCTTCCTGAGAGAAGGAGGCAGATCTGAGCTGCTGAGATTTTCAGCACCTACAGGCACGTTGGAGAATCGGGAGTGAAAGTCATCTGATCAGTGGACCACGTACGGCGTTGTTGCCTTGGACAGATTAAATTTTAGTTTTTTAAATGGGTGTCTCTGTAAACGTATTCATGTTTCATCACCCCTCATTAAAGGAGCGTTTCTCATGTGCTTGACTCGTGTATAGTAAGAAAGCAAGTGAGCCGAAATGTGATTTCTAAACAGAAGTGCAAAATGTTTTCCGACTGCGTGACTGGTGTGTGGGCGGGTTAATACCCAAAGACGCATTTGACTGGCATTTGTCTCAGTGTGGGCTGGAATTCTGAACTTTGGTCTGTAGGTTTTATTGTGTATTTCTGCGTGTCAGCTTCCAGACAGAGATCCAGACGGTGAACAAGCAGTTCCCCAGTGAACCTTTCAAATTCCTAGAGCCCACTCTGAGGCTGGAGTACACCGAGGCCGTGGCCATGCTGCACGAGGCCGGCGTGGAGATGGGCGACGAGGATGATCTCAGGTCAGAATACAGTACAAGCACTGTGCCGCGCTTTCTACTCATCGCGTCATACGAGTTCCTTTGATAAAAGCAGAAGGGAATGGTAACATGAGTTCAAAGACGGGAAGTGAAATGAAAAGAAGTAACTCCTCTGATCAAATCTGCTGTAATTATTAACAGTAACACACACTTTCATGATGTTTGTTGTTTTACAGTACGCCCAGTGAAAAGCTGCTTGGCCGTCTTGTCAAAGAAAAGGTATGCTCATGTGAAGTTCATTCATTTGAGTCGGTGTAAAAATGAGGATATTTCTTGGCTGGACACTGAATGTAGAAGTCTGGCTTGTCGGCGATGTAAAAACTGATCTGCTGGGTCGCCTATTAAAATCAGCATTTATGGATATCAGCTGTCTGACTTCATCCGAGGGCGCCAACAGATTAATTATTACTCGGTAACACCTGAGCCACAGTGAATTCTCCACTTGGCGTTTCCCGCGGAGGAGATTCAAATTAACATGCACAGCAGTTAATTTCCAATTTCACATGGCCTTCGAATCACTGCACATGACCAAAACACACAGAGCCGAGCTTTGTTGGCCCGTAATAAGCATGTTATTATCAGCTGCCTCAGCAGCCATGCTCAGTGGGTGAAGGCATCCCAGGGCGATGGGTTAAAAGCAGAAGGACACGTTTCACTGCGTGTCGTACACTGTATGTGACAAATCTAGTTGGAATTTTTTCAAGCTACGTAAGGAAACGGGGAAATCATCATTAATCCTCAGGAATGCAATTATTGCTATTGACTGGTGGCGTCTACTTTTTGTTCCTCAGTATGACACCGACTTCTATGTGCTGGATAAGTACCCGCTGGCTGTTAGACCCTTCTACACAATGCCAGATCCAAACAACCCTGTAAGTCGCCCACACACACACACGCAGTCATTGGCTACATAGTAAGAACTGCACAGTAGCAAATGTTATGGAAATGTTTCCACGTTAGTTTTTTGGTTCCTCTGTAATTAAACTCACATTTTGGACAGAAAATGGCTTTGGACTGGCCAAAGACTCCTCAGCTTTATGTCCTCACTGGATATACTGAGACACCAAAGTGGATTCAGCTGCACAATTCCAGTTCATACAGCAGCTTCACAGCTCCTACATTAACAGATGTATAGATGGCTCAGTGTCACATATGACGTTCCACCCTGTTTCAATCAGAAATACTCCAACTCGTATGACATGTTCATGAGGGGAGAGGAGATCCTGTCTGGAGCCCAGAGAATCCACGACGCCCAGCTGCTGACTGAACGCGCCCTCCATCACCAGATTGGTAAGAGCAGGTGTAAAACGTCTGTCTCCCTCTGTTGGTGACCAGAGGGAGGTACAACAGCAGGACACTTGTTGGATGGGTGTTTCGTAAATGTTGTTTCCACAACTGAACCACTTTCTTTTTTTTTTGTTTGTTTTTTAAATACTATAGATCTGGAGAAGATCAAGGCGTACATCGATTCTTTCCGCTATGGAGCTTCCCCACATGGCGGGGGAGGCATTGGTAAGGAACATTTGTTTGTTTGAACATCATCTGAGCAAGGTGACAACATTAAAATATCCCAACGGGTTAGGACATGCTGTATGTAAACATGGCTCGGCTGCATTCAAAGTGTTCATGACCTAAACGGGACATAAAGATTGTTTCATCTTCGCCAGGCCTGGAGAGAGTCTGCATGCTCTACCTTGGTCTCCACAACGTACGTCAGACCTCCATGTTCCCGCGTGACCCTAAGCGCCTGACACCTTGAATCCTCCGAACATGGAACAACAGTTGCTGATGATGGGGAAACGATACTAATCTACAAAGGGAGACGAGTAGGAGCTAGTGCCACCCTGTGACTCCAATGTGCCACTATGATTAACAGTTAGGACGAAAGATTAAGGCAGTTGCAACAGTAGAGTGTGCTTTATTGATTGGTGTGCGTAGTTGTTGAAGAGCAACAAATCAGACAACAGATCCAGGAAAGAGGAGTTGGCCAGTGGAAAAACCCGCACACACAATCCGTCTTTTAATCAGCAAGTCAGTGTTCGTCTTCTGTCTTGTTCCCTCTCTCTGCTCTAATGCTTTTCTCTATGTTGACGTTTAAAACATAATTTAATACAGCTACAGAGTCCTTTGTACTACCAGCACAGACTTTAAACTAATGATTGTGGTCTCCAGCACTATGCCTTTAAATACAGGTGTTTTATAACTAAACACACAATAAATAAATAAAAATAACTGCTTAAACCATCACTCGTGGTACCTCTGTTTCTTCTCTTAATAAGAAGTCTGATTATGTTTGATACACGTAATATTTCCCAGATTTCTATACTGTGTAAATGTTCATATTGTGTCGAACATCTACTGAAACACGACATGAAGGTAAAATCACAAATGAAAAGCTTCAGTGTCTTCATTCACGCTCGAGTGTAAGAAAGCTGCTGTGCTATACAGTGAAGAATAAAACAAAGTGCAAGTGTTATTGACACAAAAATATCATTCAACATAAATAGATGATCTAATAATGCACACCTGCACATGTAGCATGCTGTGCTCAACAACAATCGTAGACTGTTCTACTTAATGTTCATTCACTTGCAGATCCACTGATTTGAAGGATAAAGAGGAAGATGTGAACAATGTCAATGTAGAGAGCGAGAGCTCCATAGATGTACTCCTCCGGGCTGATCGCCAGCTCCCGGTTTCCAATGAGGAGCTGCGTGTTGTATACTAAAAACTAAGAGAATATGACCAGTTGTCAAAGCTGGAGCACAGGTTGATCTACTTGGGTTCACTGTTCTGTGCTATCAACGTATTTATCAATCATTAGGTAAAAACTAAGATTAAGATCTGCACCAAAAAAGTGAATCAGGCTAAAACATCATCACTACTAGAACCAAGCTGCTAGTGAGACTAAAAATATCTAAATCTCATAATGAAAATTGCCATGAGGTTCACTGATTCATCTTTACCACACAAACAATCCCTTTCCACTGGGAAACTACTCATGGTCTTAATTTTCGCACCACACTAAGATGAACACAATGTTTTTTTTCAGCAGACTGCTTGTCTGCATGCTGTTACTGGGTCACGTTTGGTGTTCAGTGCCTTTTTAAAGTAATTCATTAAGGCTAAATAAAATCTAAATTTCAATCAAAATAGTAATTTTGAACACTGTAGAATACCACCGTCACTAGTAAACGTCTGTCTCAAGGAAGTAATTACAACTATATCGAGTTGCAGGGATTATCATGTCTGCACTTCTTAAACTTCACTAACTTTGCACTACTGAGTTCAAAATGTCTCCTTAAAGCCACACGAGTGGAGACTCACCAGAGTGTAAACAACAGCTCCAATTGCAGCGTAGAGCATATGCAGCCAAGGGACCTGTTGAGTGACATAAGAAAGGCCTTTGAATGTGAAATCAGTCACAGTTACACCCTGCTGTGCTGCTACTCCTCACACAGAGAAACACGGGTAGACAGAATAAATAATGTCCTCACATATTGGAAGGAGAGGGCGATGACTGTAACTGTCCCGGTGATCATGAGCAAAACGGCAGCAATAGAGAGAAATCCCCCGCAGGAGGTGAAGTCCACCTGTGATGAGAAAGTCATTACCAGGATCAAAGTCAAGTCACTAGGCTTCAAGCCACATGAAAGAGTAGACGGGATAATTTGAAAGAGGATCAGAATAAGGTAAAAAAAAAAAGTAATAATAAACAAGGGCGAATGTGTCACGCACCAGCCAGAAATGTAACTTATTCATCTTGAGTTGCATCAGACAGAGAAGTTGGATTCACATCTTATCCCAGAATGGTATAAATATTTAAAGGAACTCAGTGCTCCATTGTAACGCGAGACAAAGGCGTTCTTTTACACTCACAACAAAGACAACCTCTGACAAGACACAATCTACTGAGCGACAGACAGAAGCAGTTTACGTCTCCATCTACCTTGGTTTGAAAGCAGAAGATTGTGACAGCTATACAAACTATTGTTGTTATTCCCATGGCGAGAAGCATGGCTTTTGTTTCATAATAGCTGTAAAAGACACATATAGTGATTAAAACCATGAGAGGAAGTAACGCAGCGCTGTGCAAATGAACTGTGCTGTGTGCTGTAGTGTGTGTTGGCTGAGCTGGAGCCAAAAACAAACCTCGAAATTGTTCCAGCCATGTAAGACAAGGCAAGAGTCTGCAACATAAAATAGATCAAAACAATGCGTCATGACAGACAGTGACTTCTTATTATTTTGAGGTGACTGAGTTTCCTTTGATTTACTTCAGATGCTATTTGAGACTTCAGTGGTGTCGGTATCTAACCAGTGACTGTGTGTTCTTACTTTTGTCCAGTGGATATTCAGGACCAGTACAGGTACTTACAAATATCGCCAGCAGTACGCAGTTCCATGGGAAACGCCTCCTAAATATATATATATATATTTTTAATATACAGTTAAATACCACAAATACTGCTGGTTTTGAACACTTGATTAACACATAATGTTTCTAGCAGAACAGCTGTTTTCTAACTTGCCGTGCTCACCTTGGTTGTTTGCAGCAGATGAGAATGCAGTACACCAAAAAATAAACCACACTATGGAGAGATAAATCATTTTGATTTTCACTGTATATATCAGTATTTTGTAATAACGGTAATAGAATTGTTGGTTCTGGGAACTGTCTCTTTCTATGGTGCTTTTATTCAGTTTTATTACATTTTTATGTTTTGTTCTTAGAATGTAACTCACAAAGATGCCCAGTAGATGCCGGGGTATTGGATGACAAACAGCCTCACCGGGTCACTAAGGAGACACAGATATAAGGCGGTAGTACACTGTATCCTCCCGACAGATCCATTAAGCAGTGAGATGGAAAATTATACTGGGACAAACGTAACTTACACAAATGTAAAGACAGCAACAACTGAAAAGGTGACAGCAAGCTGTGCTGTTAAAATGAGGTAAACCTGTCCACAAACACAAAACCAGCACAATAAAACACATCAGCAGGATGTAGACGAGCAACAGAAAACACACAGTTTAAGTCTGTTTTGCACAATGAATGTTGACGATTCTTACCTTTCTAATGAAGGCATGCCGAATAGATGTGCTTTGCCATTGGGAACTAAGAAAGTCCTCCATGTCTCCTGCACAAGCGAGAATAGCAACGCAGTAATTTGTACATCTTACACCAAGAAGCTAATTTGAATATAAAATCATGTGTTATATCCTTAGAACCTTGGTTGGATTCAGGCACTCCAGCGGACAGAGTCGATATTGTGGTGGGCATCCCAGATGGAGTGAAGCCAGGGGCGGCCCACATTCCGGCCTGCGGGTAGACCCCCTCCTGGCTCCAGTAGCCAGGTGGCTCCTGACACATGCCAGGACTGGGGCTGTACGACGGAGGTGGTGGAAGAGGGGAGCCATGTTGTGTTTGACAGGGGTAACCTACACTCTTAGGATGGTGCAGTGCGACTTCATAGGGCGGTGGACTATCAATTTTAGATGTCATCATTTTTTCCAGATAGCCTTAAAAAAAGAAAAAATCAACTACATCATACATACAATATACACTGTATATTTAGGCCTACTAGTGTTATGACACACCAGTGAGAAAATACAGCATAATAATAGCTATAATAACCATTTATGTCTGGTCAGTTCTCCACTTAACTATTAAGTCACTCTGCGTTGTCACTGTTACTAAATAAAATCTGGATTTTAGTGTTGAAAAATTATATACACCTGCAAAATACATTATAACAAAGGTAACAAATTATTTCTTATTTTCTGTCACAAAAGGTTTGTCTGTCTTCTAAAAATAAACAAAAACAATCATGTCATTCTTTGACTGTTTAGGGAAACACTAACACAAATGAGATTCCTAATGCTAACAATAACCTTATGAATAATTTCAACATGAAGAAAATGAACGTTAACTAAGAAAAATGTTACAAAATAGATACTTATTATTTACCTTGGGGCTTTACCCTAAGATGAGAATACTGTGCCCTGTGTCCTTTCTCTCCTTGGAGGTTTGCGGACTTGCACCACAGGGGGATGTCATCTTTGTAATAGGATCTGTTCAATGAAACTCACACTGTTACTGATGTGTCTCAGAGGGCATGGAGGTTTAGACTCATGTTAAAAATGTATTAAAAATAGAATTAAAAACGCAGACACATTTAGCTTAATGGTAGGGACCACGAGTCTATAAATCCAAATATATATGTATATATTGGAAATTATTCAGAAATCAGGCTCTATTCCATTTTGAAACCATATATTGTTAATAAAAAATATGTAATTTGCATGTAACTTTACATGTCACAAATAACAGGTAGAACTAAGCTAGAGTATAAAAATAATAACTCTAAGAAAAAATTGTCCGTGTTTTTTGCAGTGGTGAAATTAACGTTTGCGTAAACTTAAACAAACCACATGTATTCGGTATTAATGTGATAAATGGAGAAAGAAAGGTGCTTTTTAATAAGGTATAAAAAATAAACACACATTGTTTTGTTTGCTTCTCTTCCGGGTTTGGCGCGTTACTTCCCACGTCATCACGCTCCGCTCAGAGGCTATGGCGATATCTGACTGGATGGTTACGCTGGCCGTTGCCACATCCTTCTTCTTCTTCTTATGTTTATGGCTTTGCTACAAACGCACAGGACAGTTGTTTTGGAGAAAAATATTTAGTAAGATAATGGCACGTACAGAAAAGCCTCTGTTCCGAATAGCGTGAGTATAGGACATTAATGAATACTAAGTTTTTTATCTTCGTAGTGATTCTTGTTAGCGCAGCTTAGCAACATTAGCCATTCCTATTAGAGTAGGCCGTCCCACCAAACTACATTCAACTATCTGAAAATTTAGAGTTGCTTTCCCAGTCAACATTAGTATTACCTCAGAATTTTTAGGTCTAATCATGTCCTCAATCATTAAAACCCTCGGATTCATTCGGCATACTCATGAACCACAAACGTGTATTTTACTACCATTTTATATTAGGAGACGTTATATGTAACAAGACCAAAATAGTGTTCACCATGTTTGAAATGTATGGGATTTGTAAATGTTTCACTAGAGTAGACGTGCCTTCTGTTACCACACACATCCCCAAGCCTCGGATCTGTTTTCCAGGTACACACTCTACACCAGGACCAGGCTTGGATACATGTATTACAAGAGACAAATGAGGAAAGCACGGGAACATTATCCAGCTGGACATTCTGCTGCTCAGCCCATGGAGTTCAATGGTATGCAACATTAGGGATTTTGCTGTTATATATGGGTACATAGCATTAAAACAAATGCACCATGCATTGTTCCTTTTTTGTTCTTTATCAATATCAGCCTCAGGGACTCTCAGCAAACTCAAGTGACTCAGATAATTGCAGACTTGCAGACTTGCCTGATTGCAGAGCTTAAGGGACTGTCAATTTGGTGTCGCTGTTGCCTCAGGCAGTAACACGTTTGTTATCTACTGTATCTCACCTCCCTCTCTTTATTTTTATTGCTACAATTACATCTACTTTGTATCATACCATGGATTTATTCTGTTGTGGTGTTTTTGATTTAATACTTGTAGTAAATTTCTACTGCACACTTTTTTAGGATATATTGTTGACATTATGCAGGTTATACTGTTAGTGTTAGTGATATGGTTTCATAAGGTTCGATATTGCACTGAATGTTTTGTCATTTCTTTCTCTACCTGTAGGTATCAAAATAATTCCCATCTCGGTGCTGTCTGACAACTACAGCTATCTTGTAATTGACTCAGCCTCCAGCGTTGCAGTTGTTGTTGACCCTGCAGATCCTCAAAAAGTTCAGGTGAATGCATCCAGAGTCTATTACATGTATAATAACTAAGGTGTTCCTGTTGTTTCGAAGCAGTTTCAAGATTGATGCTATTATGCTGAGAGAAACAGACTTTTCTTGCGCAATCAGTCTCGTGTTACAATAGAAGATGACTTGACTTGACTTGCTGCACAACACTGCTTCATAAAGGTTGAGGCATGCCAGATGTTCCCAGATCACACTGCAGCACCATATGCTTTTAGTAAATGGTTTGCATTTTGTAGAAGGATTATGCCTCTGCAGTATTACCAAGGGCCTGATATGAAAGTGACTTGAACATGACGGATATCACGTGGGACAATATAGCACAATTCCACAGATGCTCAAACACCAGTTATATTTTTAAAAAATCTTGAAAATAACTCTGGGCAAAAACATTGATTCAATGGTAATCAACGGTCATCCAAAATCCAAAAAGCACGTACAGAAAATGTGTTTGTAGTTCTGGGGAGCAAAACACACCACTTTTATAAAACCTATAAAACTAAAGTGGCTCCACGGTGATTGCTAGGTGACAAATGCATGCATTTCTTTTACTAGTCAGGTGTTGTAAAACGCTATCCTTAATTTCATCTGATTGTTGTCTTACGATCATGTCTCCTTTGCTACATTTGTAAGTGCATTCACATTACGAGCACACAAATATAATTTGTGATGCTGTGGGGTACAAAGAGTTTGCAGTATTTTGCAGCTGAATGGGCTTTTAAACAAACTGCTGCTGAAGTGCTGAGTTAACTTTGAAGGTTTTAACTGTACTTGTAATGTTTCAGGCAGTCCTTGAGGAAGAGGGCATAATGTTAGAAGCAATATTCTGTACACACAAGCACTGGTGAGTTTAATAGTTTATACATACATGTGGTAAATGTGGTGTCACATTGTAAAACGCCAAATATCTGATCTAAGGGAAATACCCATCATCATGTTTCATATTTTCAAAGTTTTTATTCAAACTGAAGCCAACACAGAGAGTATATGGGTAAAAATGCGTTCCTGTTGTGTTCACAATAAGCTCCTGCCTTCTGTTGCATTTCAAGGGATCACAGTGGGGGAAACAAAGCGCTGAAAAGGCTTCACAGCTCATGCCGAGTTTATGGAAATGCAGCTGACAACATTCCTGGCCTCACACAGTAAGTCCGTGCTCACACAGTGTCACACACTGCTTCCCATAGAATCAGTCGTACAACACTGAGTCCAGTCTTGTTTTCTTCGCTCAGCAGCTGTAGCAGCTTTACAGTAAATGACCATGGTCTGGTTAAGTGTTCAGATATTTGGGGTCAGGGCTATGGCCTATGAATTCATTATTATTATTCATTTCCAGACTGTTTCCTAACATGGATTTTATGACAATGTGACTGATTTATCTACGTTAAAAAAATGTTAACTCCCTGTTCTCCAATTCTTGAACACTGAACCCAGAACCTGGGCAATTAAAATACAGCTGCTGGTCCACAAGAATTTTCCCAAGGGAAATAATAATGTATTCGTTAATATTGTTTTAATATTACTATTATTGGAAAGCTCATTTACGGTTTTTGGTTAACTCTCTGTTTACCAGGTAATTAGTTTCCCATCTTGTTATTGTACAAGACATTAAATTAAAAATTGCATTGTCCTTATTGTAATCTTTTTTAAACTGGAAAATGAGGCGGGATGTGACTTTAAGAGCTCGAGTTTACATACTGTAGACCAGGGGTGCTCAATCAACGATCGCGATCGACCAGTCGATCGCAAAGGTAGTATTGGTAGATCGCATGGCATTAAAAAAATAGATGCCAGCCTATCATCCATCCCGTCACTTGATTGATATACAGGGAAGCCAGTCAGATGACATCAGATTTTTTCTGACGCTTAGGTCGCTGCGCATGCGCAAACAGCGGCGCGAAGTGTAGTAAAACTGACAAGCTAGTCAGCGAGTTAACTCCAATTTTTAGCTCTCGGTTTTTCTCTTAAACCTAAGAAAGGGTTAAAAATGAGTGAGGGAGCTGGACCAAGTAAGAAGACAAAAACGTATCAGCAGCTACTGTCCCTGGCTGATTCAATTCAGTGCAAGTCATCAGAGTAAACTCAGGTAATGACAAAAAATGTACATAGTTAATTGTGTTGTGAAATATTGGATCATGCGGTTATGCATGTATATACATTGTAGATATAAAGAATCCTCAATATATTTATAAATAAGTATATGTTTTGGATTTTTGTAGTGGGTAGATCATTTTGACTTAGTCATTTTATAAGTAGCTCACATGCGGAAAAAGTGTGAGCACCCCTGCTGTAGACAGTTGAACTGTCTTAAAATGCTTATATGAGAAGTTGTTTGTTTTTGTCTCTTCCTTAAGCTATCTCTCTATCTGTGTTTTTCAACACAAAAGCACTCAGTAATTATAAATTGATAGACCATTGTTCTGCACATGAAGCATCTGCAAATGTCAGCATGTTGTAACAAATCAGTGGAATTTTGTTCAGTGTATCAGTGTGGGTTTTTTTTACTTTTTTTCCAGCCCTCTATCACACAAGGACTCTGTAACAGTTGGCCGCATGCACTTTAAAGCCCTCTTCACTCCTGGACACACAGTCGGCCACATGATCTACCTCCTGGACGGTCGAGCGGTCGGTGCCCCCTCCAGCCTCTTCTCTGGTGACCTGGTGTTTCTGTCAGGTTGTGGTAAGTTAGGGAACAGCATCAATTTAAATTAGTTAGTCATTTAACATCAACACTGCCATATGTAATAGTGTCCATGTGCTTGTAGCCTCTACCTCACCTCTGAATGACTAAGAGGTAATAACTAGTGTGTTTGCTGTTGCTAATTGAGTAGACAGATATGTCAGCGTGCAGACATAGTTTAGTATTTAATTGTTTATTTGTATCATCGGATCAAAAGTAAAGTGGCTGACCTGTGTCTGCTGTTATTTGTATGAGAGAATCCAGTCTGTGCAGATACCAGGTGGCACCTAAACATTAGGCCTCAAGACCAGATGTTTTCTACAGCTCATATCTGTTTCTACAGGCAGTGAATGTTGAAGTTCTGGCTTTGGGTCAAAAATGGACAAATGGACACCTCAGCTTCAACATGTCTAGTATACAATGAATGAACATCACTGTTCCCTCTGCTTCTGCATGACAATCACACATTGGATGTGCTTTTCCAAGCCAATGAACAGTAACACAGGGTTTAATATGGTATTTTCATCTCACTGTTACTTAAATTGATTAATTATATTACTAGAAATTGACAAATTTGTCTTATATGTGAATTTACAGTGTAATCTTTGCCAGTAGTTGACTAAATTTGGCTTTAAAAGGAATTCCAAGTAGCAATGAAAAGATTCTAAGAGGTGTGTTATTTCACCTGCTAAATGCACACAATCATTCCTGAAACTTTCAGAATCACTTGAATTCACTTAAACCTGTTTTGGTTGTTTTTAGGGAGAATGTTTGAAGGCAGCGCGACAACAATGCTGTCATCTCTGGACACCGTCGGCTCCTTAAGTGATGACACATTATTATGGCCCGGTAGAGAAATCTTTTCACTTTTCAGAGACTTGTCAAAGAAATGTGTGAGTGTTTGCACGATGTGGTGGCGGTGTGAATGTGTGTCAGTGCAAACCTAATGTAGGTCCACTGCCTTTACCTGCAGTCCAAAACTTTAAGGGGACATGTATACAAATGTCTGTAGCATGTTGCATTCTAGTGTCTGATATTTCTTTTGTCCACTGGCTA
Source organism: Microctenopoma stevenorrisi (assembly GCA_032270685.1). Taxonomy (NCBI): domain Eukaryota; kingdom Metazoa; phylum Chordata; class Actinopteri; order Anabantiformes; family Anabantidae; genus Microctenopoma; species Microctenopoma stevenorrisi. Next base: position 13,327,962 of record JAUMTR010000013.1, on the reverse strand, counting down.
TCCCTCAGGTCACGAGTATGCAGAAGACAACCTGCTTTTCGCTGCTGAGGTTGAGCCACGCAATGCTGCCAGAGAAAACAAATATCAGTGGGTGCTGCAGCAGCGGGGCCAGAAGCTGTGCACGGTGAGAATGATATATCGCCATTGTTATGCCTCTCAAGCATACCATCCCAGAAAGGATTCATGTTGTCCAGCACCTGGAAAGAAGGGCTTATCACCTGCATACAGTGGGTGTTGTCAGTGCCCTGAGTGCCTCCTTTCTTCTCACGGCTTCCTCTTTCAGCGTCTAGTAGTCGAGTCATATCTGTGATACAGGCTGTAGCAGAGCAAAGGTTCACTGCTCACTAAAGTACCTACACAGAATTTTGATTATTTTTTATCCTGATATCAGTAGAGCATAGCTCTAAGGGTGGTTTGTACCTCCATGAATTTTGACAGCCAAAACCTCTTAAATGAGTGTGTTTTCTCTGCATCATGTTCATGAATGGTGCCTAAAACATGACAAAATCATGCTTCAAGTTATCTTTTGACTTCAGCATGAATATATATATTCCCTTATTGTACCATCAAGAGAAAAAAACACGCACAAACACATACATACAATACCTTTGTTCTAAGACAAAGTGCTGATAGCAAAGCTGTCCCGTGAGCATTGATCTCGTGTTGCCACTGATATTGTTCTGCAGATGAATAATTGACATGTGAATTATTGTGGAGAGGGTACGCTCATCAGTTTTAAAGAAGGATGCTTTTTACTCTGCTTCATTTTTAGAGTCCCTCAACTATTGGAGAAGAGAAGCAGTACAATCCCTTCCTGCGCAGCCACTCTGTCGAGCTCCACCAGGCTCTAAACATCCAGCAGGTCCAGGATGAAGACTGGACCCAGTTCAGGGCTCGGGTTCTGGAGGAGCTGCGAAAACGCAAAGACCTCTATAACAGGAGATAGTCTGAGAAGTCCACAAAACATCAGCCAACAGAGGACAGTGGCACAAAAGACATACTGTGTAAACATGATACACTTACTGTGTAAAAGCCAAGGTTTTGTAAATTTAAAGGGGCAATATGTAATTTAAAGTAACTTGCTATATATTATAGGACCTTTGTGATTAGAGCAGTGCTCACTGTTGACACTTTAATTTAGAAACATAAACCTTAATGTAGATTTGCATGAATCACATTCCCTTTTTTAAGTAGATAAAGCCAGATTTCTTTTTATTCTGGAGTGTGAAACACAGGTCTGCATGCCACATGTGTGCGCAGCATGCTCAGTACTGTACTGTCCTGTTTTTCCGACAACCTCGTTTATTTTTAGGACGATTAACAAATGATCCTTCATCACTTTAAAGAAAATGTTTGGTACGTTGGTTTCACATTTACGTGCTGCTAAAGATGAATTATTTTCTCTGGCTATTTGGAATTCTTATAAATAGTTTCAGCAATAATCCTACACGTAATTTAATAAAATCACACCAATACTGTACTGTGAGTATTTTGTGTGATAGTCAGCACAAACTTTTCTACACTAGACATTTTGGTGAATGTTTGCTAATAAGCTTGTTTTGGTTTTACAAAAGGTGTTACTAATATTATTTAATGTGCACATGGATACAAGTTAACTCTTACTTTCCCTTAATGCTTCTTGTATAATTTACCCATGAAACAACGAGAATTTATCTTTTACTGAGCCAAATGTGAAACACATTTGTTATTCAATATTGGGTTGTTGTTTATATTCCTCTCAACAAGATTTTTGCTGATCCCACACTACATTCACATTTACACTTATTTTTCTCTATGTTTTATTAGTGACAGCATGTAAACAACAACACACGAAGAATGTGACTGCTTCCGTTTTCACTGAATTGCTTTATTTATTTACACATACACCAGTGTTTCCCACAGTGTTTGTGGCATTAGCTGGGAAACAAGACAAGTAGTAGACAAGTTCTGTATCGATACCCAGCAGTGTTGTAATGTTAGACTAGCTACAAAACCTAGCACTACGCACAATGACATGAGATTTTAAAATGGATTCACTGCAGATGGATCAATGTATGGGGAACACTGTACATTATGTTTTACTCCTATCAGTTTTAATTGATGTTTGTAAATGTGGAGTATTTAAGATGGTGATGAAAGTGTTTTTTTTCTTTCTAATTTGAAAATACATTTTTGCATAGACTGAACTTTTTTTTTATATTGAAGGATTTATTATACTGTGACAGTACAGAGGTGTAACATTATTTCAGTATAATAAACATGATCTTTTTCCTATGCACATTTGAATATGTTCTTTTTGCTTTATGTGTGTCTTTTTCTATAAAGTCTAATGCAGCTTCTGTTTAGGGTGGATATGCACCAGAATGCAAAGGAATAAACCTTTGAACTTTTAAGGAGAAGAAATATTCTTATTCCTCTGTTACTCCGGCAGAAGGGTTTGTACCAAAGCTTCTTGTCCCCTGGTGATTGTTGACTAAAATGTTTTTTCTGTTTGTTTGATGCCGATTCGCATCTTATTTGCATATGTTTGAGTTATGAACACCACCACTCAAGAGACTGTTTTACTTCAGGTTATGTTTTAATGAGAACATATGAAAGTAAACTTCTCCATTAAAGTTCCCTGTGTGTTATTTCTTGTCTTTATAAATGTTTAAAATGACAACTGAGTTATTTCTCCCACTATAACTTTCCTCAACTCAAATAAAAGCATAACCTACTTTATGCACACTATTATATTTCAAATAGGTAAGTGGAACTTTGTCAACAAGGCGGCGTAATGCAACATAACAACAGACAGGTCTATAATTATTTGGACACTGACACAATGTTTATCATTTTTAGTCCTGAAAATGTAGAAAGGAAGCCACCTCATATATGTATAGATATAATAATGACGTATATATTCTATTTTCTACTTTTAGTACTGTTATAATATTTGCATTTGCTGCCACTGCCATCAACAGTTAAATCCAAATGGACTGAATGTCACTTTAATACTACTTAATGAGTGCTCTTGTAGCATTTGCAGTGCTGCCAGCATCACGGGTGGATTACAGAATTGGCTTAACAGGCACAGACCCAGAGGCCCGAGTAGTCAGAAGGCCCTTGTGTAGACTCTCTGTATGAGGTGACTGTTAATAATTTTTTTGTTAGTCAGAGCACATAGTGGAAGGACTAAGTACGACTGTAAGGAGACAGAAGATTAACATAGAAAATTAAATACATTGAAAACCCAGATCAGAAAATGATCAAAGACAACCTGGTGGCCTTGATTTTTTTGTGTCTCTTTCTCTCTTGGGGTCTTTTAGAAGGTAACAGTAAAGGGGGCATTTTCCCCTGCAGTTGTTGGACAGCAGGAGGCAGAGGCAGCTCTGTTTGCTCTCCACTCCGCGTCCGCAACACGACTCCGCTCCACGATTTCACAGCGGTCCCGCTGACGTCACAAGTAGGAAGTGGATGCGGAAGTGTTTTCCAAACAGCTACAGTAGTTTTCAGACAAGCTGTCACGAATCACAGTCTCACGGTCGAGATGCTCAAGGCGGTTATTTTAATTGGAGGCCCCCAGAAAGGTAGGAAAACAATGCAGTCCATCGTCGTATATTCCGAGTCACTGTGGGGTCAAAACGAAGCTAAGCTGCTAATGCTAGGAGTGTGGTTGTGCTTGTTTATATCACTGACGTGGCATAATGCTACACACCACACCAACAAAGACACCTGCATTAAAACCTTGATAATATTAATACATCACTATAACATATTTATGATTACAACACTAAGTAGATCCATATAAATAAGCAGACATTTGTAATAATTATAGTCTATATAGCACATGGCCTGTTGTCTTGACTCTTATGTCCCGTATTAGTAAATATATCCCCGCTTAAAAATGAAGGATTTTAAGATTAATTGTCAGGACTTTTCTACGTAAGACGTAGCAGTACTAGATTTACATATGCACTCGTGGATTTGTGATAAAATGTATGTTTCGCGCACTCATTCAAGACGAGGAAAAGTTGTCTCAGTCGTAACTTGACTAGCCAGTAATCACCTGTGTTTCTGCACAGGCACAAGGTTCAGGCCTCTGTCTTTTGAAGTTCCTAAACCCTTGTTTCCAGTGGCTGGTGTGCCCATGCTGCAGCACCACATTGAAGCCTGTGCAAAGGTAACTGTCAGCACAAAGTCACTCTGCAGAGTAAACGTAGTGCACAATGCAAAGAAAGCACTTTAAAGGTGAACACTTAAAATGTGTTAAAGATTCAGGTTCTACACTGTGTTTAGTTTGTAAAAATGTTGTGTGCATGATTTGAGGATTGGAAGTGTACTAGCCATACTAGGTCTTTACAGGTTGAATTAAATCAGTCAATTAATCAACACATTTCTGTTTCAGGTACCAAATATGAAGGAGATCCTGCTCATTGGCTTTTATCAGCCAAATGAAGAGCTAAACAGATTCCTGTTAAATGCACAACAGGTGTTTAAGATTTCCATCAGGTAAACAATAGAGCTCAAAAACAGGAGCTGTACAGAAAGTAACTTACCTGTTGTCTTTCGCACATTCATAGTACGGACAAACTGTGTATTCAGTGGGTTGAAGGGATTATGAGACTGCTACTGTGTTGTCTTTCTTCTTTTTAAACTCATGTTTTAAGTGATTTAAGTACTTTTCTTGCCATGACTGCGAATGACTGCATGTATGATGTTGTTCCTCACTCTGCATCGTAGGTATTTGCAGGAGTACGCCGCTCTGGGTACTGGAGGGGGCATCTATCACTTCAGAGATCAGATTGTCTCCGGCAGTCCAGAAGCGTTCTTTGTTCTGAATGCTGATGTCTGTTCAGCGTTCCCGCTCAAAGAGATGCTCAGCTTTCAGAAAGAACACGGGGAACCAAACAGCTTTGTTATCCTTGGGACAACGGTGAGATTTTATTTTTGGCAGTAACTATTGTGTGCGAACTTGTGTAGTAAAAGTACAATTCTTAGGAAGTTTTACTTTTTGTTGCTGTAGTTTATGTTTTGAAGTTTTGGCATGCTGAGAGTGATTGAGTCTTAAACTACTCCTCCATTTTTGTTTTGTATCAGGCAAACAGAAAACAATCCATGAATTATGGCTGCATTGTTGAAAATGAGGAAACAAATGAGGTAAATAACTCTCTCTCTCTCTCTCTATATATATATATATATATATATATACATAAATAAATAAATAATAATCACCCGTAAGCTTCTACCCACAAGTACTCCTATTTTTGTAATGCAGGTTTTACATTATGTGGAAAAGCCAAGCACCTTTGTGAGTGACATCATCAACTGTGGTATATACCTCTTTAACCCAGAAATCTTCCAGCACATTGGCACGGTCTTCCAGAAGAATCAGCAGGACATGTTACTGTGAGTTATCACACGGCCTCTCTGTGATCTCTGCGTGGGAGTGCACGTGAACACAATTATTCCATTTCTTGTCTTCATTTGTCCTCTTGTCATCCCTCCTGTGATGATTCCTGTTTCCTTACACACTCACCAGATATCCATACGATGGGTAAGTTGGTCCATTTAGGCTGCACAGTGCGGTTATGAAGTATGGTGTGAGTTGTAGAAAGATGACCCATAATGAGGCTGGGACTGTGTGGGGTGCTTCGTGAATGTTGCCTGTGACCTGTGCACCTTTTAATTAAATTATTCACATTCTATTCTGGAAACAGATTTATTTATTTACATACATATACATGTAGGATCACATTAACATAATTTACACATTGTATTTGTACCTTTGTTTTAGACAGATTTTATCCTTCAGATAGGAACTTAGGTCTCACTGCCTTATTAAGAGTACAACACATTAGAAAATACAATTGTCCACTTTTTGCAAAGAGCTAGATGAGAGTAGTGTGACTGCTCTTGTGTGTGTTTGCAAAATGTAGCCAGCAGCTGGTTAACTTGGACTGAAAACAGGAAAACAACCAGTTTAATTGCATTGAATCCGCCTGCCAGCACCTGTAAGTTTCATTAATGAACACATAATATCTCATTTGTTTAATCTGCACAAAAACTGAAACGTAAAACAGACTATTTCATGTTTTATAGTGGGTTATGTGATGGACGACTTCTTTCTTGCTTTGTGTAGTGCATTATGGACAGATTTGTGTAGCAGTCTTCTACTTCACTTTGCCACTGTAGTCGTTACAGATCATGTTACTTACAACTCAAGACAATACTAAGACATATGTGATCCAAATCCCACATCTTGATATTGCCCTCCGCTAAGAAACAGTCTGGCACATAACCCGTTACGGGCCTTTTAAATAAAGGTTATTGAAGCTTAAGGTGTGCTGGTAGGGACATTTTTATTTTTTTTTGGTTTGGTATTAATTTCCTTTTATGCTGCTCCTGTTGTTTCTCTAAGTTAACTAGCACTGACTGATTAGTAGCTTTAGAAACTTGGAGTTGGAGCAACTTTGTGCTTGATAGTGACCAGTGAGAGTTTTTTAGTGCTATCTTGTATCTTTGTCAGTCACCCACTGGACACGGGATCCATAAACGTTTCTTTTTTTATGTTTTATTTTTTTGAACGGGGGCACTTTTTCACATTTGTAATGTTTTGTCACGTTGTGCGCTCATATTCACCGTGTTTTCATAGACCTAACATTTGACACGCTGAGGACAGGTTTTCAAATACACTGGAAAATGTCAAAGCACGCTGTGCATAATTCACATACTAAACATCAGTAGCATGTAAATCAAGCTGGGTCAGCAAAACCGTTCACCACATCAGAGATGCTTGATAGAAATGAATGATGGTGTGTTATACTGCAAAGTCTCTCTGGGACTGCTTTGCCTGAAACCTCATCCCCTTCTTTTTGGTAAAACTTCGATTATGGGTCTAATCCTTTAAAATATTCTTTTCATCAATATTTAACACTCCGTTTCATCTTGGGGCTCTCACAATACAGTATGCCAGAGAGTATGCCTGATTAATATGGAACACGTAAACTCTTCCACAAACGTTTTGGATCACTACTAGGTAATCGGCCTCAGTTTGCATCCAGCACTAACACCTTCAAAGTTGGTTTTAGAGATTAATTTTAACTCTGTGTTCTCGTTTGATTATGGGATTGTACAACACTGAATTAATTTTATGTTTTTCTTTGGCTTCAAGAGACTTTGGAGGCAATCGTGATTAGTTTTGCCCTAAACTAAATATTTGAGGACTCTCAACAAATATTAAATATTCTTTTGAAGTTTCTGGTGCAGTAAAACAACGAGTCAACACATTCTTTATATTTGAATCGTTCATTTATTGGTGAGAATGTGTGAGTGTGTGGTCATTATGAACGGAAATACAGCCTCTGAATAAAAATGTTGGGTTTAGTCTTCAGTATGTCTGCAGACCCCGAAGGAGAAACCCGTGCTACAATTCAGCCATTTCAATCGACTCGGTCTTCAGCTTACAGTACATCTTACAGTATAACTGACGACCTGTAGTGTCATTTTAACTTTTGGCACAGTACTTGATTTCATTACATGAGGAACCTTGGTCCTGGACTGTAACTTGGTATGATAAACTGATTATGTCTCTTGCAGAGAGGAGCCAACCAACGGCTGGCACAGAGCAGAGGCCATCAGGCTGGAGCAGGACATTTTCACTGCGCTGGCAGGACAGGGCAAACTCTATGTATATAAAACCCTCAGCTTCTGGAGCCAGATTAAATCTGCAGGGTGTGTGAACATGACAAATACTGACAGGACATAAATGTATCATGCCAACATGCAGTATACAGTACGGCCAATAGAGACCGAATAAAGACTGGTATAAACATCTTCTTTTTTCCCCTCAGGTCTGCTATTTATGCCAGTAGATTGTACCTCAATCAGTATCACACAACTCATCACGAAAGACTGGCTTCAAATATGGAGGGAGGGCCCAAAATAAGTGGTAAGACTTATTAACCTTCTGTAGCTTTGCTCCTTGTTTGCATAATGATGTAAACAAGTTTACTTCTCACTTCCGCAGGTAATGTCTATATTCATCCTACAGCCAATATTGACCCCACCGCCATGGTAAGAACTCTTCCATAATGTGTTGCTGCACACGTAAGACACAGATCAGCTCATTGAATAGTGCCACGGGTAACCTGCTGCCCGTGCTGTTAAGTCAGTGTTTACCAGTGTCGGAGTTGTGTTTCCTCTGTACAGTTGGGTCCTAATGTCTCGATTGGAACTGGGGTGACTATCGGCGCTGGAGTCAGAGTTCGGGAATCCATCATTCTCCATGGTGCCAATCTACAGGTGAGTCCCTCTGAGCGTACAGTGAGTATACGGCGCTGTGTGTGAGTTGTGAGGTTTTAAGTATCGTTAAGTGCTGAAAGACTGAGCTCACGGTGCACAACATCAGACCAGGAACTAAACTGTACCTGAGACCAATCGAGCTGAAGGCAAGTCTATCTGCCCGTGCACCGTCAGTGACATCTTAACATTTTAGTACTAACATTATCTACACTTTAGCAGTCACTGCCCTGAAATGGTCTTAAGCTCTACTGTCACACCAGAAATCTTGTTGCCTGTGCCTCTCACAAAGATGTCTCTTTTAACGATTTGGAGTCTGCTGTAATTCAATCACACGTCTCCAGTGATGACTGGCTCGCTCTGAAATGAATTTAGACTGTGGGTGACTTATTGACTTTTATTGCATATTGCCTACAAGGACAATTTGTTAGCCAAGGTGCACTTCCCTATAACAACTCGTGTTTTGAATCTGCAGCTATAAGCTGTCTGGTTTGAGCATGTCCACAGTTATTTCACATGTAGTAACTGTCTAATACCAGCATATGTGGACACTCTTTGATGCTTCTCCGCTGATCCGGTCTGATGTAGTGTTTTTTTTTTTTCTTGTAGGATCACTGCTGTGTTTTGAATAGTATTGTGGGATGGGATAGCACCGTCGGCAAATGGGCAAGAGTAGAAGGAACCCCAAGTGACCCAAACCCAAATGATCCATATGCAAAAATTGACAGTGAGACCCTCTTCAGAGACGGAAAACTCACACCTTCAATTACTATTCTTGGTAAGGGTGCTCTGACGCAAATGGAGCCTTTCACTTGTCAGCATTTTTTAAACAATGCTGTTAATAATGCTGTCAGAAATGAAATGTTATTGGATGAAGGCAGTGAATAAATGCCGTTTTGATTCCTTAGACAAGAGTTTACTTCAAGTATAATACTGGTCTAAGCTCCTCTTTACCGCATGTATTTGAAATATATTTACATATTTCCCTCTTTTGATGTATCTGAATGCCATAAAACATTTCAGATACATCATGTGATATGTGCTTGCAGTTTGATTCCCAACTATGTAATCAATGTCTTGGCACTGCACAGCACAGACTAAATACAGACTTGCTTTGTCTCCTCAGGTTGTAATGTGACCATCCCTTCAGAGGTGATTATACTCAACTCGATCGTCCTCCCCCATAAAGACCTCAACCGCAGCTTTAAAAACCAAATTATTCTCTAGTTAATCTTCCTCGCGTTTCTGACCACTTACTGTCACTGGTGAAGGATGCAGCCGGATGCAGGACGCTGGCACTGCCCTGAGTTACTGTATATAAGATGTCAAAAATGAAGATATGGGACATTCATTAAGTAGCTTTGAAAGATAGATTTTTATATATTTGTCCTCAATCCTTTATGCATCATTGGGTGTCAGCAGCATTAGAGAGAAGCTAATCATGCTTGTTGATTCACCTTGAAAAAGGCTGTCATGCCAGAGGTTTATATTGCTTTTTTATTAACTTTACTGAACTGTAAAATTATGGCTGACACAAATGTAATATATTTGGTTGAGTGTAATATGATTAAAAAAATAAGTTTATAGAGAACTATGCTCTGTTTCTCAAGGGCGTCCTTGACAAACTTGTGTCTTGTTACTTTAGTGTGAGAAGTAATAGTAAATAAAAATCACTGGCAACTAAATGTGGTTAATTTTGAGAGGTGATTATTTGTGGGGAGCTCTGATTAAAATCTTTTACCATCCTCATTGTTAGTCTCAAAAATTGACTACCACCAAAATAAATCAGCAGGCTTGAGATTAACGTTGCAATCAAGTAGTGCTGCCTTTTAAAATGTGAACTTAGCAGGGGGCCTGGAGACTCTGCTACATAAGCAGCAACAGCAGTTACTTAAATTGTGCATGTGCAATCACTGGAGGAACTGTTCCACTTTATAGATGCAGCACATTAACATTTACTTATTAAGCCCCCCAGCACTCATGATCACTTCTGCACTTTTCTACCAATTATTGCAACGAGTGTCTATTAAGGAGCGCTTTAAATTTTCATACAGGAACTGCAGCCCGATATATTTTAATCAAGTCTCTTCACAAGATGCGTATGTGTTTTTATTCTTGATCAGTTTATATCAGGTTTCATTCCTGGCCATCTGCGGTCGTTGCTGTTGATTTCAGGTGGATTTTTGCGTCTTCGTGCAGGTCTACAGCCCCTCATCATAGTGTTTTAATCTTCTCCTTTAAAGCTTGCATGCTCCTCACGTGGAAGGCGGGCCTAATGCTCATTAAAACAGGCTTTCCACAACAGTAAAACTAAAAGCAAAGTGATTTATGCAGAGAATTGCTCACTCTGAAGTTAACACTAATTCCAATTTGATTCACTGAACACTGAACATCGTGTTGTTGAAAGATCGTCTAGGGGTTTCTCTTCTTTGCCTTTGGGAAACTAAGAAGCAAACACAGTGAGTGTTCATCCCTGCGCAGGTTGGTTCAGGACACCCAGGAGCTGGGTGTGGATATTAAAAGAGGGAAAATATAGGAAAGATGGCAGAGATGTTACAAATGCCTTAATTAGTCTCTTTCTGACTTATAAATTTGGAAAAACGTCCTTCCTCCTCTACCATTTTGGTCATAGTAGATTTCCTGTATGCACTGTTACAACAGAATTAACATTGGGGCATGTTTTTGCGTTGACGGTCTAAATCGGTAACATCTGAGAGGTGATAACGGGAAAGGAAAAAGTTGCAGAAAAAAAGCGTCACCTTTCGTCAGTGTTATCAGCACTGATAATGGTCCATGTTATTAGTTCTAACCCCCTTTGTGTTGCATGTTTTGTCTTATTTTTATGTTTTCTTTATCTTTCTTGTTTTGTGTTCGATACTCTCTCACGGTAATTGTTGTTAATGCCATTCAGGGAAGAACAATGTGTAAAAATAAGAGACAAGCATATAAGCAACTCTGGTTTGTAGATTTTCCACCAGCAGAAAATTCAAAACAAAAGGATACTGAGCTATAATACGTGAATAACAAAGCTCGATCATCTTTTGCCTGATTTTTTTTTGTCTGATTTACAAACGGAGGTTTTGCACGCTGAGTTCTCGAGGGTAAGAATGAGAACTAGTCAACATCAAACGAGCTAAACAGCAGTTATTACAATACTGGTACAGTTCTCTAAAGAAATATATGATGTTTACATACATTCCTCTAGCACAACAATCCTCTGTCCTTTTATGCCTCACAGCAGTAATATTTGTTGAAGGTCTTCTTTATGAGAGCACATTTTATTGTAGTTGCTCAACCCCATGTAATAGTTCCTGCTCAGGCATTTACAATAACAGCTTTCCTAATAGGACAAGTGATTGTTGTGCTAGAGGTTGTGTTTAACAGTCGGCACAATAAAACAACAGGTTTTCTGTAAGTGATGCATGAGGAAAGCCAAAGTGTCTCGTGGGAACAAAGCTCGCTGAGCCGCTAGTTAATTTCCAGATCGGTGCCAATTTTGTAAACGGGAGCTGCTGGCAGTGTGAGGGTGTAGTCGTCATGTTCTATCTACATGGGTTGGATCTGAGCACGCACACGAATAATGAAATCTCACCTAAATGTATCCTGCAGTATAAGGATGGTGAAATACAGTGTGTTGATTGTAAGGGAAAATTCAAATGAAATAATTTGCATTAAAATGCCGTAATGAATGCAATCAACATTATCTGCACGCTAAACATCTGAATATGCTCTTCATCACAATCAGTTATTGCACTTAAACAGTGAGTTTCTTCACTCGATGGATTTCCCTGTTGGAGGCCAGGTTAGTGGAAGCTTTGTCTCCCGAGCCTGCTTTTAGCAGCCTGTTGTCTGCTGACGTGCAGTTATGTAAGACCTCTCCTCAGTTACTTTAAGGCCATCGTTTCTTTTCTGTAGTATGGTTTGAATTGCGTTTTTCAGAAGACCACGAAATACTGTATCTGAAAGGACTGAATGATTATGCAGAGTCTTTGAGCCTGATGGCATTAAAGGAACAGTGAAGCAGTTCCAGTGCCACTCGTTCTATGCTTCAGTGTAACATCTGGATTAGCGTAAAGTAATTCCAGCTACTCCCGGCGTGGAGTTTGAGTAACTGAGTGAATGCAATCAGGGTGTTCCTGCAGGAGAGAAGTGGTCTCTCAGTGAAACGACTCTGAGGACTCCTTTAAACAGGATGTGATGTGAGACTCCTTTAGTGTCTCTAAAGCAATCCAGTCTGTTTTGCTGCTTCCCTGAGATACAGGTAAATGAAAGCCTGACATTGGGAAGAAGGGGACCAGACACAAGGGGAGACCGAACATTGCTTCTACGTTTCTAGATATCCTTTTTTCAATATCAATATAAACAGCAGGTATCTGTGTATATATTAAAGCACTCGTTTTCTAGCTTCACATTTTAGGTTAGCTTTCCCACCAACAGAATGTTTGCAACCTCTCAAGGACAAACTCACGTCTGCTCAAACGAAGGAATAAAGACAATTCAAATCAGCCTCAGGGGTCATTGTTTCCCCTCAGCTACTGTGTGTGTATTTCTGCGTGCATGTGTGTAGGAGGCCTGGCTGTGCAGGCCAGACTGACTGGGCAGAGGTCCAGGGATATTTCCACCTGAGAGGCCAGGTGTGTACTCTGAAAGGATGATGCCTAACAGAAGAACTGACAAATGAGCTGTCAAATGGAAACTGACATCTCACACTGCTCAGATTCATGTGGTAAAGAAAAATAGCGACGGCTGTCATGCATCAGAGGCGAAAGCTAATGTTTTGCTAAACTGTGCTCCGACACATCAAAGAGAGCCAGTTCCCCAAAGAGGTGTGCAGCAGGCGGTTTTGTTCCACACTCAGCAGATGTGCCGTGTTCCAGAAATGTTAAGTCGGAGCTTTTGACTTCTGACTTTGATAAATGCATCGTAATACCCTGTGAAGCTGAGACACCAACTAGAAAACAAATTTGTCTCAACCCTAAGGAATTCTGGTTTCCTTTATGTCACAAACATGACGACAAATATTGCAGAATAATGTATTTTAACTTGTTTAAACTCCTTAAAATATAGGTGTGAGATATGTTTTATGTGTTCTCTCTCAGAGTGTTGAAGGTGCGAAGGACTTTCCTTTATGTGCATAAATAATATTGCATTGTAAAAAGAAGAAGAAAACAATAAGGATAAATACAGCACTGACACGAGTACTGTACAATTTCCACCTGACTAAATGTAGCATTAGTTACAGTTCGTGAAACAGAAATTCAGTTGCCACGCAGTTTAAGTTTTTAGCCATTTGTGTATCTGTGCCTTTGCTTTGGCAGGTTTAATACTGAGAGGCTAAGCCAAGTTTGGATTCCCACAATGAAAAAAGTCTTAGTTCCACTTATCAGCAGACTGAACCTTTTTAAATTTGGCTGCTTTCTCACTGGTCAAATATGTCTTAGTGTGTGGATTTACCACAAACAATGTGTAAGGCTAAAAGGAGTCATTAAATGTGGAGTAGTGCAACATGCAACTTGGTAATTTACATCCCTCAAATCGTTCCTATCAGTATTTCTTAGTGCACTGTAAATTCTAGTGTAAATAAATATATGTTTAGGAATTTCTCAAAGCTTCAACTTTCAATTCAGTGTCCTTATTTGTGTCCTATTTCTTGCTGACCGATCTACAGCTCAGCAGATTGGAACCACTTTCCCTGCCGTGCTGCGGTTTACTGTCCACCTGGTTGGTAACTGCTCTTACCAAACATGTTCATGCACGCTGAGCACATGCTACAGGTGGCTGATGAAGGGAGTTTAATACTGATGCTGTATGAGACCCAGATTTGTCCTGTAGATATGTTAAATTAAAACAAAACACGCCAAGACATTTGATAAGCTATAAAAAAATATAAACCACAACATACTATACAGAATCTCTTACTGTCTCTTTGATAATAACTCTTTTTCTTTGTAGTGGTCAAAAAGCATACCATATATTGTGCAATTGTTATAAATTAAAAGCAGATTCTAAGCAGATAAGACAAATTAGCTGCGATTCATTTTCCAGAAAAATATTTGTATTATGTAAATTACAATATACTATTAGTATTAGTATACACATACTAGGTATATGTAAATCATATTGCGGGAACATGCGTTGTTTGAAATAATCATGCAAACTTTTGTTTTGATTCTGTCAACTGCAACGTTTTTGTTTATAGTTTCCATCTTTACTTTACTTTTCCTTTATCTTTTCCTTTGATTTTACTCTATGCTCAGAGCCCTGGCGTCAAGGGTCAAGTCTTCCTCTAATCACTGTGTTGACACATCATGTCATCTTACTGTTTCAGTATTGTGATTAGGCTTTGTCTTAAGTGCATAAATTACTCATAAGTGAGTGAAAAAATAAACATTTCAGTAATTAATCACAGTGGGTATTTGATATTTGGTTTTATGCAAAAGGCCAACGTTCATATTACAGTTTACTGCTCTTGTGCTGAGTCACATTGGTTCCCTTGTGGTGCTAATGAGCCTATTGAGGCTCCTGCCCATCATTCAGATATGCCGTGTTTTTGCACTCATGAACCAGAAAACACACATCAGCTCCATCTACTATTGCTGGAAAAACCAACAGGGTGCCAAAGTCTGAGCCTGCCCTCGGGTTAAACATCCTCAAATAACACACTTGTACTTGAATGATGCAAGTGTTCAGCTATAAAGGAGCAAACATCATGCTGTGATACAGAGCATAAATGATAAAATGACACACAAGTGAACGATGATTGAAGTGTCTGTCCTGCAACCAGAGCTTTTCTGGGTTTTTATCATTGTATGTCACATATTTCTCTAGTTTTAATAAATGATAACAAATGCACATCAGTACAGTGTTCTAGGCGTAGAGAAATGTGAGAACATTTGGTTGAAAATCACGGCTACCTGCTTGGTTTTTCCATTACAGGCTCGTGCTGCAGTTTTTTTAGTACTTAACATTCACACCCACCTGATTGTGGGCACATTTCATCAATGTTTTCATCATCATGAATAAACCAATGTGATCCACCACAAACATGAGGCCTGTATTTGTACATAAGACCATTGTGCTGAGTCTGTTGTTTTCAAATGTTGTTCAGCTTTTACTCGGTTATCATACAAAGTATACTATTATACTTCATTTAACTATTAAGTCACTAAATTTCCATGCGCAAACTTAAAGCTGGTCAAGTGTGTTAGTGACTTTTTTGCTTGATGTGCAGTAATATAAATCTTTTTCATCATAGTAGAAATGTTACATAGAAAATGTAACATAGCTAATAAAGACAAACATAAAAGCTCCGGGGTGCAGTAGAGAACTAATGGTTTCAGGTTCTAGACGTAGAGTATGTAACAATACTGATGTTAAATAAATAGAAAATTACACTCAGCTAAACTAGCGTTTTCTACAGTCTGTGGTCTCAACCAGTGGTGACTTTGCTAGTTAGTTAACCTGATCGCACACTGTTGAAAATGTTTAGCATTTTGTATTTCTATTTAATAGATTTCAAACAATGTTTTTTTTTACTTTACATGCAAAAAAATGAATCTTCACCTACATATGTTCTCTGCAGTAAGGGAGTGTTGTCAAAGTGCAGACAGGGAGGTGTTTGATGCTTCCTTCTTATTCTGATGCAGTGAAATTACATTTTTGCATATTGTATAGCATTTTATTCATGTTCTCTGTTTTCTGCACATGTGCTAAATTAATTCATTAATTTAGGAACTTCTGTTATATTTCCACTCTCTTTGTGAAATAAGTTAGTCAAGTAAAATACTGTTGCCAGGTGTATCGGTTAGTTGCTGAGTGCACATTCATGAGCAGACTTCCATAAACAAGTTTGTGGAGGTTCCTTGGCAAGTTAAGCATCTGAGCTCTATAATTCTATGCAGTTGTGACCTATCTCACGTATTAGATTTAAATGTAGCAGAAAATAAGGACGCTGCATGTCAAGGTTTATGCAGGTCGGCCAGTCCATGGAAATAAACAAACTAGTTAGTAACACAGATACTTATGTGTAACCACCGACAGTTGCTGGAGAGCAGAAGGGGCAAGCAGACATGCAGCCAAGTAAAGCCTTGATAATGTGGGCTTGGAAAGCTTCTTGATTTATGCAGTGGGGTAGCTGGTCCAAATGTATCCTCCTGCAATATTTATTAGACATGCACACCATCACTCTGCATTCTGAATGCAATAGTGGTGGGTGGACAGAACACTATGCTTTGCATTGCATAATGCAGGGCTGTCACAAACTAATAGGGGATGGCAGTGGGATTATTTGCATTATTTCCATAGGATCATAATTTTGCACATTCTGTACTTCTAAGATTAAAGTGTTAGAGAAACACCCTGTCCTGGGGGCATGTTTGCTTCTGCTGTGCTAGCAGCAGCTGTCAGACGGCCCCTGCAATAAAATAGACTTATGTATATTGATGTCTTGTCAAAGTATAGTTATGTTCACCAAAACATTGGCTTCCCTTCCTCTGAGTGAGCTGGTTACTCAACTAGAAAAGACCACACATTGTGCAGCCAGAATATGTTCTATGTGGTTACCTTCCAGCATCAATTTGTTTTACTTATTTCGTTGGATGTGCTAGGTTCAGATTATGTTTAAGGCAAAGAAACATAAACACCAGTTAAATTTTAAAACTATGCTATAACTTTGCTAAACTTTGCGGGCACTGATTTTTTTAATGGAAATCAGTGTTGCTTTGCTTTTCTGACTCTGCAATACTATCACAACAGTGTTCTCTACTGACACTTACACTGTGCAATAATGTAAATTCTCTTATTTATTATTTGTTAGCCTGTTTTTCCACATGTCTGCAGAGATCCACCAAGCAGTTGTACATGTGAGTGTGGCTAAGGGTCAGGTCATAGCAATTACAGGTAGGAACAACATTTCATTTTTTATTGATGTGAACACCTGTTTCCTAAACTGGAACTCGTTTTCAGCATCACGCTTGACACAGTTTAAAAGTGCATTTTCTGTCCCCAGTAGAGGGCACTGTGGGTATTCATTAGGACCATACGTGTGTGTCTGTGTGTGACTCCCAGGTGATTACAGTGTTAGAGCAAATCTTTGTTGTATTTGGTTGACTTCTTGGCACCCAGTAAATAACCTGCAGGGTAGCATTAGAATTTTTTTCATTTATTTTAGGTAAATAAATTCTCCTATCTCTAACTGCAAAGACAGAAGAACTACTCATCACATCACAATCCTCATTGATAACATAACAGGCCTTTTCTGCAGATTAGATTGTCTGAAAGCGGTTTGTGTAATTTTCGATAGATTTGTACATTGTACATAATCTTATCAACAAAATGTTGATTCAGACATTTTTTAACATAGAAATATGGATGTACAAATTGAAATATTAATATAGATGAAATGTGCAGAAATCCTTTCAAATATTTTGAATACAATTTTAAGTAAGAATTATAAATCTTCCTACTGTGATGCAAATGTGAATTGATACATCACAGATGAAGAATTATTTGAAATCTTGCAGGTGAGACTCCACTTCACTACCACTTTCATCACTCAGCTTCTATAATGCCGTCTGTTTGAATGAGAAACCGGCAGAGTTATTTTAATGGATCTCTTGGATCCTTTGTGCTGTGTAATTTCTGATTTATCTTTCTCTTTTACCACCTTTTTTAGTTCTACCTGCACCTTACCATCCCATACTCTACTCTTATTGCACACGAATACACACAAACCTAATTTTTCTTATTATTGGTGTCCCCTCAAGTCTCCTCATCTGTCTTTTCCTGTGTGTATAATCCTACTGTGATTATAGAAATAGAGTTTTACTCTCTAAATTAAATGGTCTTGCTGAGGCTTGTAGATAAAAAAGTGTCATTTTGATGGGGACAGTCATGCAGAATCTTATACTCCTGGCTTTTAGGAACACTTTTAAATAAAATGCTCAAAATTATCAGCAGACAAAAATAAGACTTTGGATTTTGTTGGGATGTTTATTTAAATGTAATAGGGTTTATCTGTATGAGACATTGTGGCTAAATTGACAACGGTATTAATTGTCCTCATTACTGGAATGAAGTCTTGGGAGAAAAATATTTCCCTTCACAAATTGGTTTTCTCGCATCTTAGAGGAGAAAAACAATGAACTGGATATCAGATTATGGGCAATACAGTATCATATTATTGGGATGACACATTATAAGTTGTTTCTGTATTAGGATGACTTCACACCACATTCCTTGATTTGGTTTATTTTAAGTGCTGTTAGGTCTGTGGATTGAATACATGACAGTATACTGTACTTCCTTCCTGCTTTTTTCTCCATGCTTACCTATAGACAAAAATATCTAATCTATTGTTCCTACTTTATGAATGCATACAGACTTGTGTTCCAAACACTACAAGAAATATTAAGACACATTCTGATGAATATATAAAAAAACATAAACATAAAATGAAATGTAAAGACAGAACATGGTAACGTCCATCATTGTTGGTCATCATGAGGACAGAGCCACCACTGCAGTGTGGCAGATTGTGGTGATAAAATGCTGTTTAGTGTGTGTGCCACACCTAAGAACATTTCCAGTGAATTCCCTTCTAATACATTGTTGCAGGTAGCATATGGTATTTATTCACACCTTTAGTATTCCAACATCATTTCACATAATATGAAGGTATTTGAGTCCATGTGTCTCTATAAGAAACATTGTCAAGTTGTTCATTGTGTTGCACAGCATTAAAAGCACTTTGTGGTTTTAGCCAGCCAAAAATGAACAGAGTAGAACAGAAAACGGAGTGCTAAAACTTTTCTAACATTTCCACTTTGAGCATTTGCTTGTTTGAAGTTGAGTCCTATTGTTAATCATTTTAAGATACTTGTGTGCTGGACTGCATGTTATTTCGAATATGTGATATTCACTATACCCAAACTGTAAGTACGAAAACAAGGACAGCTCTTAACCAGCTCCCCTTTATAAAAATAAATCCCCTTCAATGGGACATTTCAACTGTCCAAATATAGACTCACACTAACTCTGCGCGTAAGTAAAATCTAAGCAACCTGTGCTGAACTGTTACCTTTTGACTTGTTTCAGTAACACATGAAAACAGAGTTGAAATGGGCTCACTTTTAGCACATGACTTTTATTAAGGTTAACAAGAGTAGTCTTTCTTATAAAGATATAGGAATTATCTTCTTATTATGTTATATCTCCGATGTTTAACTTTCTAAGTAAAGGCAAAAAACACTTTATTGTTGAAGGAATATTATCTTGAATTAGTTTGTGGAAAATATCAAAGAGTGTAGCTCGAGTGGGAGTCAAGTCATGTATGCATGTTAGGTAAAACTTGGTTAAAACAACACTATGAAGTTTATGTGTTTTCAAGGGGTGAAGAATGTTATGAAAACAGTTAACATATATAAGACTTATAGGAGATAACTATAGATCAATTGGTGTGAAAATTACGAAATTGTGATTATCACGCCAGGACGGAGGTAAATTGAACCATGTGTTTCCGTTATAGATTTGATAGACGGTTATGTCGTTTTAAGAAGAAAAGGAAAAAAAAACAGTAAAACTAAAGTCATCTTGTGAAACTTTACGCCTGAGTAACATAAAAACAGACTCTAAAAGAACGGTATTGTTAACAAAAGCAAATAAATAAATAAATAAATGAATAAAATAAATATATATAGATAATTAGTTAAAACACAGCAACAAAGGCACACAAACAAATATTTCATACTCTTCTTTTAAACAAATTGTCTTAGTTATCTTTTCCTAAACCGCTTTCGGTGCGGGAGGCCGCGGGTTCGATCCCCGGCCGG